>JAZAYU010000004.1:873720-1473720 GCA_038501625.1 Corbicula japonica
TTATATGTGGACGACATTTAAAGAAGTTAGATGTTGGGTGTAAGAGTTCATGCAGGTATTAGCATAGCACTAACTACATTAAATGAATTTGCTCTATTTAAATTCAACATTATCTTTCAAAATTGTCCTACCACGTACATGGCAATTCCTTTGGTACTTTCAGGATGAAAAATCTATACTAACTTTCTATATTCAGCATCTTGATCCCGTAAACCAGGGGGGGGGGGCGGGAAATGGGAGGGGATGGGGATGAGTCACAATTATTCTTAACAACAGAAAAAGACCTACAAAAAATGGTTATACAATCATTATTTACTTTATAGACACGAAATCGCCCACTTGTAAAACAGAAACCCACTAGAACCGTCAATTTCAACATCAGAAACATTTGTAAACAAAGAAACTTCATAATATAGGTCACATTCACGCGCCGAAAATCAAGTCATAGGATTGCCAATATTCGTAAACAGAACACAAACTTCAATATCATCCAAGAATAACTATCTGAACAATGTCTCTTACTACATGTACACTCTTTCTATAACTGCTTACAAAAATAAACTTTCAATTCGCATAATTAAAAGAAAACACCGACTAATCGATCTATTTATATAATCTATACATGTATATATTTATATTTATAGTTAAGGGGAGATAATTCAATTCAATATTTATATTTATATACTCAATTATAAATAGCTTGACCTTGAACTTAACGTACATACGACATGGTTCCCGTTCATTACTCAACGATCTATATATAAAGCCGGGGGCATAGTATAAAGTATGGTGTGGAGTCTTGGAGTGGAGTCTGGAGTCTGACCTTGGAGCTGAATTTTGGAGCTGAATTTTTGGAGTGACAATTTGGAGTCTGACCTTGGAGTTGGTTTAGTCTTAGTTTTGAAATATTTCATGACAATGATATTCTTTTTTATCTGTAGCGGGCATGGGTTCAAATCTTATAGTAAACATACTTATTATTTTATGTAATAAGCATGTTTCAGTACACACGAATGTCTTCTAAGCTATTTATGATCAATATTTTTAATTGCACTTTAATAATAGGTAATTACGATTTTCTTTTTTTATAGCAACACAATGTTAAGTTTTCTGATCTGCATGTGTTAAAAAACTGCAGTAATTTAAGATTTTAACAAAAAATAATTAAAGAATGCCTTGCAAGTTGATAATAATCTTCATACCAGTAGTAATATTTATGGTATTTTACATTTTTAACATGTATTTTTTATCTCAAGAGTACAATATGGGCAGAATATACCTTAAACTATTTTAAATTTCTATTTTTTTTGACAGCAATTTTTTCTGAAATCATAAACAATAATTGTCATTATTTTTATATCTGCCGAGGACTTAAAGCCTTCTTTCATTATGATTATCAGTTTAAAAGTCAAAAGTAATGTTCAAAGAACAGTTTTCAGAAACAATACTGTAGAACTGGTTTTTATTCACGTTAGTTTTATTTTCGCTAATATTCGCGAATCGTTTACCTAGTGAATTCATATATATCGCAAATATATGATGAGTTTTGATATATCCGATAATTATGCGAAAAGAGGCAACTTTAACAGAACTGATAATCACTTTAAACGCCGCATAAAATTCCTTTTTGGCCACAATTCAGTTATTTGATTTTATTACTTATGAAATCGTGATCACGGTAATAAATTATCCTTATATACTTACGATTTCGAGTCTTACGACGTCGCAAGTTCATAAATACGCGAATAATGAAAATTGGTGATTTTTTTTATGAAAATCGCGAAATTTTCTCCACGCGAAATTAATGCGTTTTACAGTTTATTATTCTTACATCCCATGACATCTATCACAAAATATGGATGCACCTGCACTATTTGTAATGAGTCAACCTTGTTATGGCAGGAACCCATAAGTGTCAAGATTAGATCATTGTTTTTCTTGAAATTCTCTTGGGCTGTCATGGTGCCTTGAACTGACCTTTAGCATGTCATATAACTGAGCAGTATCACTGGCAGGAACATAGAGAGAACATTGTTTGAACCATTATTGACCTATTAATTTGGAGAAGACATACCCAACAAAACATTTATTGTACAAGAAACAAATCTGAATATTTAATGTCATTAATGTTGGCCATTTTATGTTGTTTCCATCAATTGATTTTCTAACTGGTTTGCATAAAAGTAAATAACTTGATTATACATGATCAGCATGCTAATATATATATTGCATACTTCAAGGTTTGAGATCCTTCATGTATTCATATTGCATCACAGTTGTTTTATTGAAATGAAAGTACAACTTTATACTAACAAATGATATTTAATTATTTTAATATAAATCAATTGTTGTAATACATTTGTATTAATCACAGGTTTGCTTTATTAAATGTTTTATGAAAGCTGTAAAAATTCCCATTCCATAAGAACACCTTGAATTCACCTTAGAACAGATGTTTTATTGCTAAAGCTTAAGTTCAGTCTAATTGTCGAATAATGTTTTAAGGTACACCAAGAGTTAATGTCCAGCGTCTATCATCTCAGTTCCCTAGAGACTGTCTCTGCTCCAATTAACACAGAAAAAAGCTCTGCAGACATTGTGTTATGAAGTTTCTTGAATTTTGACAGTTATTTATAAAAATCACATATCTAGTTGTCCTAAAGAAAACAAACACTGTCCACAAGTATCCCAGACTGGGACAAATTTATAGGGGATCATATTATTTAACTCGAAGACTCCACTCCAAGACTCCACTCCATACTTTATACTATGCCAAAGCCGGGCCACATGGTTCTCAGCATTCGCTAGCGCCGGCCTAATTGTACTATAGTAAATATAATCAAGTAATAGTTACATAGTAATAATATATTATGACCCATCATTCGTCCAGAAAATTTATTATCAAATTAGCTGGGTATTAGAATCCTTGTAGACCTCTATGAGATTATGATTGATGTTTCACAAAATTGTTTGCTTTCCCCACCGCGTGGCAGCAGGTTGATATAGGAATGGTCTTCGTCCATCTGTCTGTCTGTCTTTCGTCCACCCATCCTTCTGTCCTTCCATGCATAATTCATGTCCAGTCCATAACTTTTCAACCCCTAGAAGGAATTGTTGAAACTTTAGTAAAATGTTCTCCCCATCGAGATGACATGCAAAAACCATGTTCCAACGTGGCCGACTCAAGGTCAAGGTCACTAGTGTTGAAGATTTGAACCATGTATTTTGTGTCCGGTTCATACCTTCTGAACCCCTGGGATGAATTTCATGAAACTTTAGTGAAATGTTCAGCTCATCAAGACAACATGCAGAACCCATGTTCCAACCTGGCTGGATCAAGGTCAAGGTCTCTAGTGGTGTTAGAAGATTTAAACAATGTATTTTGTCCTTCCATCTGTGCAAATTTCATTTGGTCCATAACTGCTCAACCCCTAGAAGGAACTTCATGAAACTGAATCAAATGTTCAGCCCATGAAGACAATGTGCAGAACACATGTTCGAACCTTGCCAGCTTAAGGTCAAGGTCACCAGTGGTGTTTGAAGATTTGAACCATGTATTTTATGCCCGGTTCATATACTAGGTCAACACTACAGTCTAAGAAGACTCCTGACCTTTATTGGAAGAAGAAGAAGAAGATATCTTTTGAACCTCTGGGATGAATTTCATGAAACTGATCAAAACACAAACAATAAAATTCTCCTCAGATAGCACATCTGTGCCAACTAATATGGATCTAAACTGGTTTCACATCCAATATTGTACATACTGTGTTAAACCTGATGATAATTGCAAAGATATATTTGTTAATTTGTGACCCTAAGTATATAATTTGTACAACATATTTGTTATACCTATTTGATTTCACCTGTTGATCAGCCATCTGAAATTTAGCTGAATAGAAGGAAAAAACAAAGTACATAAAAAATAGGACTTTAATATATAACTGTTGTTAAGGACAACATGGCGTAAGTATCTAGAATACTAATTTGCAATATTGACTTAAGCACTTGTAGCACAGAAATATGTTTCAAGAAAAGCGGTAACATGTGTTTCTGATGTAATGTCAAATATTATATGATGTATAGTTGGAAGATGATGGAGGCTGAACTATAAATATAAAAGCAAGACAGAACTGAACAATCAGAGGCCAAATTCTCTTGTTCCAGCGCTGGTTAATGCCTCATTACCACTGGGTAATGCTGTATAATGATTCTTGGAACATCGGTTGTTTTGATAGAGATATACAAGCGAAATATTGTACAGGCTGATGAAGGCATTGCTTGCCAGATTTCTGTTTAGTCTTCTTATCAGGATTTCACTATCTTTTAACTTGTTGTAAATTGCATTTTTGTTTGGTAAACAATGAATGATTAATGTGTAACTGGAGAAAAGTGGATTACTATGGTATGGTTATTAATTAAGACTTGGGTTAATTTTTTCTCAAGTGATTTGGCTTAAGTGGTGTCATGTGATTTCCTTAAAGGATCTGTTTAGCCTGAGAAATATGTTCAAGATGTGGATCACATTCAGGTTTGTTTACATTTTACAAGTTTTCTATTCAATAACTTTGATCAGTCAGTGAAGGGTGGATTCATTGTGAGTTGGTTTTGGAGTGTCTTCAGCAGTATAACATCATTATGTACCGGGTAAATAAGGTGATGCAATTACGTACAAGGAAGTATCATTGATTTTGTTTGTTTTTAACTCCTTTTCTTAGAAATTCTTCAAGAACTGTTGTGTGAGAGCAGGTGGTTTAAAGATTTCAATGAAATACATTGTAGTTTAAAAAAAATAATTTCAGTCAAATGTTCTTCACAAAAGATGCTGAGAGTACTCAGTGCACAGTCCATTTCTGTAGTGTCCCTTGGGTGCAGAATTAAAACAGAGAAGCTTAATTAAATCCTAGCTCTTAAAACACAAGTGCATATTGAGATTACAAAATTTAAGGAGAGCAAAGTTGCTTTAACCCTTTCCTCCATAGACACACCTTTATTGTGTGGGCGTACAGTGTTGATCCAGATCAGCTGGCACATCTGATCAGGATCTGCACTATTCGCTTAATGATTCGTTAGGTTATTTCTATTCAAAATGCGACCAGTGCAGATATTGATCAGATGGTATGAATGTGCTGGCTGATCTGGATCTACACTGGTCATACACACGTAAAAAGGCATATATATGGAGAAAAGAAAAGGGTTAAGTCAGAGTTCAGTCGAGGATCTATACAAGCTATTTTCAAATTGGTAGATATTATAAATGTAACTAGAATAGAAATCTGTTTTGAATTTTAAAGGGAGATGTGCAGGGTCGAGCAGGTGTACTCGGTAAAATCGTAAACAGATCGATCTATGTAACACTTACGTGTACTTTTCACTAAACTCTCCATTTCAAACCCTCCAGGAGGAAGTTTTCGGTTAATTTTACCATTTTACCAGACCTGAAAACAATCCACTAAAGAAATCCCTATACAAAAATACATTCTATATTTAGCGATCATGGGAATGTCACGCTTTCTATTCCTGGTGGCCCAGGCATTTTGAAACAAATGGCGACGTCGATAGTCGGCAAGGTACACCAAATGCATATTTTGGTTGAAGTGATCACGTGACAATCCCAAAAACCACTGCGGCTTTACGCAGGAAATACAAAAATAGCTAACCTGTGCGCGTCACATAGGATAGGAAACACCATTTATATATCTTTTTTATAAAATATTGGTTTGAAATATTTCGGGTGTAAATCAATATTTGAGCTACAAATAATGATATTCAACTGATTAATGAACCTTTTCGCAAATCTGTTCCATTCATCAATCCTGCACATCTCCCTTTAAGAATCTCTTTTGTCCCATATTCTGGGTATGATCAAAGTTGGTCTTTAGTAGGAGTTTCACTTTTGGTTTACATTATACACTGGGGTGAGTGGATTCAGTGAGGGCTAGCAATAGAGTTTTGACTCTTGGATTGGTCTTTTCAGATATACAAAAGTGATGTCTCTATAAAAACACCATTGTAATACTCGGCTTTTTTCCACTGCCAAGGGAAGGGGTTCACGCCCTACAATTTTGGGGAAAATAGTGATTTTTTCTCTGAAGGGGAATGAAAAAACCTGATGTAAAGTTACTTTTGGGGGAAAACTGCATGATTTTAAAGAAATTTTCTGACTGGAAGGCTCAGAGTGAGCAGTTTTGATTGAATTATGTTCCTCTGTCCAGTGACCATCCATGTATCTGTCTGAAACCTGGTATTAGATTGAAAATGAGCCGTCCGGGTCAGAAACTTGGTCACATCCTAAATGTGTTCCACAGTTGTAAATGCATTTCATCAATTAAAAGAGAAAATTATCAGACTCTCTTAAATAGCAATTATTGCAGTTCAATAAAACTTCACACAAATAAATGTTACTATGTATCTAAAAAAACCAATAGACCTAAAAAAAATTAAAGTTCTGTTTACATCATACTCTTTGAAAAATCATAGCTTTTTTAAAATTACAGTACTTTAAGGCTTTAAGGGACAAAGGATATCTGTATTCTTCTATTTTTTTACCTTTCTTTAGATTGTTTTCATTATATACTATAATCTAAACTCTGTTTTAATGGGAACTTAAATTATGTGCCAAGAGGTCAACAAAATCTCTCAAGTGATATTAAAACTTTTGTTTGTATTAGGAGATATAATGAAAAATCCACAGTTTTGCCACCTCAGATTTGGCTGAAGCATTTTAGTCTCGGTTCTGGTCATTTTTCTGATGTCATCAGAGTTGTTTTTCCAGTTTTTCCGGTATTTCAGCAAATTAAACTACCAACTGATGCATATGGAAAAAGACATGGATGTTGGCTAGGGCAAATAGACTATTACTTGTAGATAATTGATTAGGTTCTGCTCATCATGTCATGTCAATAATTGTCTCAAGTAATAACTAAACACAGTTCTGAACAAAATAAATTTAATTTAGACTTCAGCAGTATGTGTCTGTGGCTTTCTAGTTTTCAATCTTGATAATTTTGTTAGGTTGATTGCTTGTGTCCCTCTGGAGTGTCAGCAGGCCTGCTGATTGTCACTTTCTGCTTAAATGAATAGGGAAAATAATGAGTTTTGAATGGCTTAGATGCCTCTCGAACCTTACAGTGATGTAAATATAAAATGAACAACTTAAATCCAAATAATGTCCATTGACTGATGTGAAGTAGCTTCTTATTGAACACTACTTCTTTTATATAATTAAATCCCTTGTATGCCTTCAATTGCAACTAAAATGCACTTTAATAGCCTTAAACATTGGAAGTATTTGATTTTATTTTTATCAGTAATCGGTATATCAATGTTAAAGGTCGCCGGATATTTAGTATTGTCACCCAATATTATTCATTGTTAAACCACAGTAATATGGTGTATAGTATTTATCCGAGATTTGTATTGATCAGTTTATTGATAATTAAGAAATGTGACATGACTTTGTACAGTTAACTGTAGTTGAGGCATAAACAGACGACACTATGCATCATACGTTATTGAATATTGTGTTAAAACACTCTATCGGATTTTTCCATTGTGAAGTAACCTTGTGTAGTGTTAGTTAGCCAGTTGAAGAAGGAACCAAAATTGTGCATTGTTATGTTTGGACTTAAAATAAAAAAAACAACATTTTGTAAATAAATGTTCTTAATGTTTTCTTAAATAATTAAATACTATTACATCAAGAGCTGACACAGACAGTGTAAATCAGCTGGTGAGTTCAATTTGTTGTAGTTTTTTAATTTGTTGTCTTGATGTTTCTGTTAGTAGATGGTTTATTAAAAGGCTTACTGTTTGTGAACTGGTTTGCATATTATTGTAAAAGAAACTGCTCACAAAAATTCAGATCTGCACCAGTTTCTAACAAAGTGCATGTCAGATTTGCAGCAAGCATCATGAAATATTAATTTGAAGAGTGAGTTTGTTCATTCAAAGGGATTTTATGATAAATTTGTTTTCATTGAAATCTAATGACAGATCTGATGAATATGTGTGGATCAACAAAGTAAATTGTGGCACAATTTACTTTGGACATTGGTTACTGGTATTGTGTTTACAGAACTGGCAGGCATTTTGCCCCCATATTTGAGGTCTTAAAAATCATAAAAACTGAATATTATAGGCAATCATTCGTTCACTGAAAGGTAGTGAGCTTATCATATATTTTTCTTATTTTTATTCTTTAGAAGTCTTGAATTAATCCTTTTTTTCATGGCCTCCTGACAGTACACCAGAAGTAGCCTTGTAACAGAAGTAGCTCATTAAGGGAGATCATCATCTACTCCTATTTTAGAGGAAAATTTGTTAAGTGGTTGCAACAAAATAAATCCAAATCCTGTCGGACTCAATGTTAAATTCTCAATCTTCAATCTCCATTAAACATAATTTCTATTTTCTTATTTCCTAGCAGTCCATGTATTGGTGTGACTACATTTATCTTTTCAAAAACTTTTCAAAACATTATTTATATGACTTTATGCAACCTTATCCAACATCCTTCATAATTTTATACATGTAGACATACTTTTAGGGTATTTTAAACTGTAGCAGCAAGTAATTATACCCCCGCTTCGAAGAAGAGGGGGGTATACTGTTTTACCCTTGCCCGTCCGTCCGTAACAAAATTTCCGTCGCAGTTTTCTCACCAACTATAACATGCAGCAGCCTGATATTTTGCATATTGCTTTATCATATAGTCCCATATGGTGTAAAGCAATTTCATGCTCCTTGCTCATCTACTTCCTGTTTGCCGCATATTTTTAGATTTTGTTACTAAAAAGGTGCATTACATCGACCAAAAGGCATGTTAATTTTCCGTCGCATTTTTCTAAGCAACTATAACATGCAGCAGCCTGATATTATGCATATTGCTTTATCCTATAGTCCCATATGGTGTAAAGCAATTTCATGCTCCTTGCTCATCTACTTCCTGTTTGCCGAATATTTTAGGTTTTGTTACTATAAAGGTGCATTACATCAACCAAAAGGCATGTTAATTTTCCGTCACAGTTTTCTATGCGACTATAACATTCAGCAGCCTGATATTATGCATAATGCTTTATCCTATAGTCCCATATGGTGTAAAGCGATTTTATGCTCCTTGCTCACCTACTTCCTGTTCACCAAATACTTAGATTTTTACACGTAGTTGACATACATGCATAATTTCCGTCGCAGTTTTCTCACCAACTATAACATGCAGCAGCCTGATATTTTGCATATTGCTTTATCATATAGTCCCATATGGTGTAAAGCAATTTCATGCTCCTTGCTCATCTACTTCCTGTTTGCTGCATATTTTTAGATTTTGTTACTAAAAAGGTGCATTACATCGACCAAAAGGCATGTTAATTTTCCGTCACATTTTTCTAAGCAACTATAACATGCAGCAGCCTGATATTATGCATATTGCTTTATCCTATAGTCCCATATGGTGCAAAGCAATTTCATGCTCCTTGCTCATCTACTTCCTGTTTGCCGAATATTTTAGGTTTTGTTACTATAAAGGTGCATTACATCAACCAAAATGCATGTTAATTTTCCGTCACAGTTTTCTAAGCGACTATAACATTCAGCAGCCTGATATTATGCATAATGCTTTATCCTATAGTCCCATATGGTGTAAAGCGATTTTATGCTCCTTGCTCACCTACTTCCTGTTCACCAAATACTTAGATTTTTACACATAGTTGACATACATGCATAATTTCCGTCGCAGTTTTCTCACCAACTATAACATGCAGCAGCCTGATATTTTGCATATTGCTTTATCATATAGTCCCATATGGTGTAAAGCGATTTTATGCTCCTTGCTCATCTACTTCCTGTTTACCGAATACTTAGATTTGTGCACATAGTTGACATACATGCACAATTTCCGTCGCAGTTTTCTAAGTAACTATAACATGCAGCAGCCTGATATTTTGCATAATGCTTTATCCTATAGTCCCATATGGTGTAAAACGATTTTATGCTCCTTGCTCATCTACTTCCTGTTTACCGAATACTTAGATTTGTGCACATAGTTGACATACATGCACAATTTCCGTCGCAGTTTTCTAAGTAACTATAACATGCAGCAGCCTGATCTTTTGCATAATGCTTTATCCTATAGTCCCATATGGTGTAAAGCGATTTTATGCTCCTTGCACATCTACTTCCTGTTTACTGAATACTTACATTTGTGCACATAGTTGACATACATGCACAATTTCCGTCGCAGTTTTCTAAGTAACTATAACATGCAGCAGCCTGATATTTTGCATAATGCTTTATCCTATAGTTCCATATGGTGTAAAGCGATTTTATGCTCCTTGCTCATCTACTTCCTGTTTACCGAATACTTAGATTTGTGCATATAGTTGACACGCACAATTTCTGTTATAATTTTCTTAGCAACTGAAACATGCAGCAGCCTGATATTTTGCTTAATGCTTTATCATATATTCCCATATGGTGTAAAGGGATTTAATGCTCCTTGCTCACCTAACTTCCTGTTCACCGAATACATAGATTTTTATATATAGATGACATACATGCACAATTTGTGTCGCATTTTAAAAAGATGCGAACATTATTACTGTATACTCTGACAAAGCTGTATTGCGGGGGTATTAATCACTTTCAGTGATAGCTCTTGTTTGCTTTTTCTATTCAAACTATTTTGTAATAGCTCAACCAATTGTTGAAAGACATCAAGATGGACGACATACATGTACCTGTATATTAGAATAATAGACCATTTCAAATGCCTATTTGGAGCAGAATTCTTATCACAAATTTTAGCTTATGACCCTCAGTGAAATCAAAATTATACTGATCATTTTGCAATAATTTTCTAAATTTGATAAATGATGATTGTTACTGATTAATTACTACAAGTTTACCTCATACACTGAATATGTGTTACATCCTATTACAAAAAGACAGCATCCACATACTTTGTCTTTGTTTGATGGTATTTACTGACAACTTTTTACCCTTTAAGCCTTTATTCACAGGTTTTATCACATGAGATCAGTGTAGATTCAGATAATCTAGCACATCCTTGCTGTCTGACCTGGGTATGTGCTAATCGCTTCTTGGTCAGAAATAACCTAACAGTGTAGATCCTGATCAGATGGCATGGATGTGCTGGCTAAATCTAAATCTATACAGTTTGAGATAACTGCTACTGATTTAACCCTTTCCTTCATAGATATACCTTAATTGCATGGGCGAACAGTTTAGATCCAGATCAGCCGGCACATCTGTGCCGTCAGGATCGAAACTGTTCACTTTTTGATTCATTAGGTTATTCTGACCAAAATGTGACCAGTGTAGATCCTGATCAGATGGCACAGATGTGCCGGCTGATCTGGATCTACACTGGTCACACATGCATAAAAATGCTTATATATGCAGTTGATAAGAGAACATCAGATACATGATAAATTGCAGTAGTTGACTCCCTCCCCTAATGCACGCAAGTTGTGACTCAGAATGGCATTCTGTTGGGGTCTTTAAATATGCATTTTCAGACATGCAATACTGCATTGATCTTAGTATAATTTCTGGAAGGCTGGAAGACAGGATATCATTGCTGATTTTGACATGGCTGAATTGGGTTATAACTAAATGCTTTTATAGATGTGATAATGTTTCGAAATACTATATTCTTATTCAGATAAGTGCTTTAGGTTTTCAGAATTAAAATTGCGGTGCACAGAGATTGATAAATTGAAAGATAAATTGCAAGGAATTAATTTATTTTGTATGGACGCCTGACTCACTGACTGTAAAAGATTTACTTCTTTCGATATTATGTTTGAGTGAATCAGTAATCCAATTCAAGCTAATTAAATGATGATTTAATAAGGAGACCAGTCAGCAATTCTGAGCAGCTGATTGATTTAATCTCGGAACCTGTCACTTGCTAGAGTTACAACACTTGTCTCTACTAGTATTATAGTAGTATTGGACCGAGGTTGTTAGTGTATACCTTTATCATATATGGCTATTTGGTCTGTTTGTAGTCATTACTTATAAGAACCACAGAAACTCTTGACTGTCGCAAATTCCTTATTCAGTGCATGGCAGTTTTCTTCCAAACAGCTCTTGATGTAGATTGTATGTAGATGGCCATTATGTGACTGTTCTTGTCAGAGTTATTGCCCCTTGTTATTTTATCGTTATTTTATAAAATCTTGTGTGTTGGGAGCAATTTGTCTACTGTTGTTCTGGCAGATTTCTGTTAAACTTGCTAAGATGATCAGGCATAATGTATGGATGATGTTATAGAAAAGAATATCTTCTGCGACCATTGTTACAAGAGTTATGGCCTTTTGTTATTTCCAGTATAACACAATTTTGTGTCTCCAAGTCCATAATTATTCACTATCTGGTGGATTTTTCTGACTCACAAATTTTCAGGCAGAATGTGAAGATGCATCGTTAACCAGGTTTTTTTTTCCTTAACAAACTGATGCCGATAGTCGGCGTCTTCCCATGGAAAAAAATTCCCCAACGAAAATCACTTTCCCCAATGAAAATCACTTCCACCCCCCCCCCCCCCCACCCCTGTAAAGTGATATTTTTTTAGAAAAACGTAAACAGAAGCTTAATTTAAAGTTATGTTTTATCTTTTTCATCTAAAATCTGCACAATTTTCACGAATATTTGTTAGAAATTAGGTACGCACGGAACTGAGTATTTGACAAATGTTACTAAATGTAGATTCACAAAAACTCTATCCTGGTCGTCAACTTAAACATTACTGGTATTGGATTATCATCATGTTATCATGTTATGAATAAAGACATTCTACCTGCCAGTTTTAAATGGATTTTACAACAGTTGAGTACCGTTAGCGAGCGTATGGGCGTAAATTACGACTTTAGTATGACTCATCCGCCGCATTTCCCGACAACATACTTCCCGCGGACTTACGAAGAAAATCACAACCATTTAATAGGCATTAGTATTAAATTTAAACCCCACCTATAATCTTTCAACGCCGTTTAAAAAAGTAAAAAATGTTTTGTTAAAACAATAAGCTCTGCCCACTTGAAAAATACAAACCAGTCGAATAAACACATGCACCCCGGTCTAGTTATCGCCGAGGAATGTATTCTGACACGGGCAAAAAAAAAAGAATCTCTTGTTTTGATAATTGACAATTAATTGAAGATTAACTGAGTAAAATGCTAGTTGTCATATATTGTCTTTTTCATGCTTTTAAACGGATGTGGCCTGTTTGCACTGTCAGGTAAAACGAACGACGAATAATGCAAAGTACGAACAACAGAATATGGTGCCATGTTCTGTCACAAAAATACCTATATACAGGTGAAACATATATTCAAAACTGTGCTGGGCAATCATTTTTATCCCAAGAATTTTATATTGCGTATCTTCTGAAGTATTCATTGAAGTCCAAATTTACGATGTGACTCACAACTACAATAAAAATTAATTATCGCGACATTTAAAAGTCAAAGTACCGTGTAATTTTTTTTATCATTTATCATCGAAATTTGCGTGTTGTATTAGCAGGTGCGTATCAGGGTTGGGGGGGGGGTCAGTGGTATAGCTTGAACCCTCCTTTTCAGCAGCATTATTTAATTTTCTTGGGGAATTCAGCAATTAAGTTGGAAATTATCATTAACTACCCAAGCACTGCCCTAAAAAAAAAAACCTTTCTGGAAATCTTTCATCCGAAATGATTATGATTCCAAGCTCACAATTAATGGTTACATTTTAAGCAGGCTCCGTAAGTTAGCAAGTATAAATAAACTTATTCTTGCACTGTTTAAGAACAGATAACAAAGAGACATGCCTCTGTATGCTAAATAGACTGTTTGGGAATGAAAGCTTAAGTAAAAAAAGAAAGACAGAATCATAAAGTTGAGTATAAACATTCACTGTAGAAAATACAAGTAAGAGTGTATAATAAACTAAATTTTCCCCAATTTTGAATTTTTCACGCATTTTTCCCTTTTGACCAGCGTCCAGTGTCTTCCCCTCTTCCTTAAAAAAACCCTAGTGTTAACCCTTTCCTCCATATATATGCAGTTTTACGCATGTGCCACCAGTGTAGAACCAGATCAGCCGGCAAATCCGTGCCATCTGATCAGGATCTGCACTGGTCGCATTTTGGTCAGAAATAACCTAACAAATCAAAAAGCGAACAGTGCAGATCCTGATCAGATGGCATGGATGTGCTGGCTGATCTGGATCTAAAGTGTTCGCCCACGCAATAAAGGTGAGTCTAGGGTTTCATAATCGGACAAAGATCATAATCGATCATCGAAAATAATCAAACAACCCTTTTCGATCAATCATCGATTATATAATCGAAGCATGTACAATTACAATGTACAGGCCTTAAAAAAGAAAAAAATTATTTATAGGAATTCTTTATTAATATTCTAGCAACAAAAAAAACCCATAATTTGTTATTATAATGTTGTTTTTTTCTATTTTAAAAAAAAAAGAAATTTCAAAATGATGTTAAGAATCTTCTGCTTAAGGCAGGCAAAACACAGAAATTCGTTAGAGGGGAATTTGTTTAAAAAATAGGAAAAAACAAAAATTGGAAACTGGAATGGGGTCAAAATTTGGTCCCTACCATGGTGAAATGAGGTCCTTGTATGGAACTACTGCATAAGGATATCGGTGTATTTTCTAATATGAATTAGCATTTACATGAACCACACTTCTAGCCCATAGGCTGCATGTATTGTAATTTGTAACCATTTCTGATATGAGTATAGGGTGTAGGCTGCAGGTACAGGAGTTTTTTTCTTGAAATACTTGGTGGGAGAACATATTCCAAAGCTTATTTAAAACCAAAATAACACTGATCTATGTCATAGATCAAACACTGTTTTTGTTCTGATACAGTGATCTCCCTTGTGAACTGCTTAAAGAACAGCAAACCAATGATTGATTATTAAACTTCGTAATCAATTATCGAAAATTGATCCTAAAAACAATCGATTTTCTATTATAATCGATCATCGTTTAATCCCTAGGTGAGTCTATGGACGAAAGGGTTAAGAATGGAATTTATTCCAGCAACTATCACCATAGTGATGGCCTAATGTTATTTTCAGTTCAGTACAATCTTTTGTCACAAACTCTTCATAATTTTGAGGTCAATTTCTTTCAGACTTTCATACATGGTTGAGCACTTATTATAGTTATTTCAGTGTAATAAAATCTTGTGTATCAAACATTCCCTTCTTGGCTTCTTTCTTTTGAACTTGCACAAATAATCATTCAGAATGTTAAGATGTTCCTAAAACAGAATTTGTTCCCCCATTACAGTTTTAGGTATAAATCTCAACTAACAGATATGCAGTCTTCAAGTAGGAGCATCAGAGTTCTTTGGATACAGTCAGGTCATTTACACTTCTATTTTTTCGCCAACAAATAAAACTATTGTAGCTCATGACAATATCGCAGACTTTTTCACATGATTCCTTGAACATTGTGATAAATGGCACATAATTAGCAACTATTTTATCATTGATCCTGGAGGGTGATGATCTTGTTGGTCTGTCTATCCATTACAAATATCGATGAAGCATTACATTGGTTACCCCTCAATGTATGTTAGCTAAATTGCACAAGTGCTCAACCCTGTAAGTTGGAGTGTCAGTTACAAGGTCAAGGTCACACCAAGGTTCTTCAGGTGAAATGAAAACAAACACATTTTGCACATAGCATAACTTTAATCAAAGCCATTTCAGCTGAACCTTTAGACAATTGTTCATTGCAAGTAGGCTGATTGCCGTGTTTAAAGAACCATAACCCTACCTTAAAGACCCTGCTAAATTTCTAAAAAAAATATGAACAAGAAACGTGGCAATGCCACAAAACCAAGTTTTCAACACTTCAACAGTCTTCCTCCAAACTGAAGTTATTAAGCAGTTCTGACCCCAAATCCAGTTCCCAGCTAGGTCTCCACACAAGATTGCTATATCCAAAGTTTCAGCAAGATTTGTTTTTCCTAACCGACTTTCTTGACTGGGGAGTGTTTTTCTTTTTTTAGTAACAGTGACCTTGACCCCACAGGCCCTTATTTCAATTCAAAGCTAAGTTTGCACATAAACTACCTACAAATAAATAAAAAAATCTATTTTTTAGTAACAGTGACATTGACCTTACCTTACTGGGCCCTAAAACAATTCTAAGCTAGGTCTTCATGCAGGCTTGCTCTATGCAAAGTTTCAGCAAGATTGGTTTATTAGAACTGATGTAATTGACTGAAAACTATTTTTCTGTTTTAAGTTACAGTGACCTTGACCATGATTTGACTGGCCCCAAATGCAATCCCAAGCTAGGTCTTTATGCAAGCTTGCTATATCCAACGTTTCAAAAAGGTTGGTTTATCCAAAGTTATTGACTGGAAACTGTTTTTCTATTTTTAGTAACAGTGACAATGACCATGACCCAACTGGCCCCAAATGCAATCCCAAGCTTGGTTTTCTAGCAAGCTTGCTTTATCCAAAGTTTCAGCATGATTGGTTTTTCCGAACTGAAGCCCCAATTGCAATCCCAAGCTTGCTTTATCCAAAGTTTTAGTAAGACTGGTTTTTATGCCCCCACAAAGTGGGCGGCATATAGAGTTGCACTCGTCCGTCCGTACGTACGTCCGTCTGTCAGTACGTCCCCAAATCTTGTGGCATCAACTCCTCCTAAACTATTAGGCGGATTTCTTTCTAACTTGCATAGATGGTCAAGCAGGATGTGTAGATGATCTTAAAGAAAGGATTTTTTCCTGTGACCATTTTTACCAGAGTAATGGCCCTTGTTAATTTTAGTAATAAAATCTTGTGGCATCAACTCCTCATTAACTATCTGAGGGATTTCTTTCCAATTTGCACAGATGATCAAGCAGGATGTGTAGATGATCATAAAGAAAATATTTTTTCCTACGGCCATTTTTACCAGAGTTATGGCCCTTTGTTTATTTCAGTAATAAAATCTTGTGGCATTTACAATTTGGCTGATTTCTTTCAAACTTGCACAGATGATTAGACATGATATGTAGATTGTTGTAAAGGACATTGTCTTGCAACAATTTTCACCAGAGTTATGGCCCTTTGTTTATGTTAGTTATTAAATTTTGTGGCACTTACTCCTCATTTACTTATCATGATCACCACATGTTGTTAATACCTGGTACAAAATTTTGTTACAAATGTTGTTGCAGCAGTGGGGGCATCAGTGTCATGAGGACACAGTCTAGTTTCTTAACTGAAGTTATTGACCAGAAGCCCGCTTGCCAGTCAGCCATACCCCAATCTTATAACCAGGATTTTCGTTGAAAACCTATTTAATAAATATGAAAAAGATGATTATAAATGATTAGAAAATTGCAACTGAGGGACTTAAGTCACACAATGTTGACATTTATTGCTATATGCAATGTTTGGTTTGCTTATGTAAATTTGATTGCTTCATTTAGAAACACAAAATTTGATATTATTTGTTATCGAATAGATTTTGAATATCACAAACTATTAAATGCACCAAAAATGGTTTTCTGGGGTTTCATCATGCTAAGTTTCACAGGTGGCTGATCATCCATGGCCATTTTGCTTTTGAAACTTTGATTTCTTTGTCAACAGATGTCAGATTTGGTAAATATAATTAACCAATTCAATTTCTGTAAAAAAGCATATATGGTTAAGGAAACAATGAATTGCATGTTTATTGCTGAAAAAGACTAAATATATATCTACCTTCATCACTCATGTGAGTTTTAGTTATTTGTGAACTGAGGATTTGTGTTAGTATTTTTTTTTCCATAATGTAATCGGAAAATAGCAGTCCAGAGTTTTTATTTTTGTACTTGAGCTAGAATCTCAGTTTAGTAAACCAGTATGTCGTACTTGATCAATCCAATATGGCTACCCTAAGAAGTCATTTTTGTCACAGAGACACATGAAATAATATTTTCAATGATTGCATTACTTTATTTAAAATATTTAAAATGTATGTGATTGCGATTGGTTAATGACAGATAACATCAGCAGCTGTTGGAACAGTAACATTTATAATGTTTATTTAATATCACAATCATGGCAAGACCAAACAGTAGGGACATGTATAGTGTCACAGCACATTTATAATTATATTTTCCTACAGTGCTTATAGTAAAAAACCTTGATCAAATATAAATGATAATGCGTGTATCTTTTTTTTTTAGTATGGAATGTAGGGGTGACAACTGTGCACAGTCATACTAAAATTTTTATTTATGAAAATAAACAACAGCAGAGCATGCTGGTGTTGGCAAGAGCAGATTACACCCTCCCGGTCAGTCTATAATTCCATGCCTAAATGTGGAAGTAATGAATCAGAAGAAAGCTACAATTGACAAATAGAAAAATATATTTCTAAACAAACTGAACAGAAAACACTCCTCCTCTATTCACCCTATTCATTTATGTTAATTGTATTTTCTTTCTAATTGGTAATAAAACAATTTGTGCAATTTATTAACAATATACTTCATTAGAAAACTTGTTGTTTGACGTCAGTTGTTACAGGTCATTCACTGGTACATTTATAACCTGTTAGCCTGAATTATTGTATGAGATTATTTTAGACTAAGGCTGGTATTCCATAGTTCAGTGATGCGTGATCTGTGTCCGCATCCGTTTCCGCGATTTTTCCCTCGCCAAAGATAACGCCGGGTATATTCCATACCTCCGTGCTCGTTCCACATCACAGACACGGAGGTATGGAATATACCCAACGATATCTTTGGTGAGTGAAAAATCGCGGACACGGTTGAAGTCCTAAAACCTTCCCCATACAGTATGCTCAGTATGTCACAGGACTAGGTGAACGAGTCATTACTGCTGTACTGATGAGTTGTAAAGTCTGTTACAAGACAGACAGATGTGTCTACAAAAGAACATAACAAAATAAAAATTCAAATGTTTCCTCATAAAATGTCAATGTTGATTGTTGGCTGTTTTTCCTAAAGCATTCCCCAGCAACGATTGATGATGTTGAAAAAACATTCTATGAAATCAGACTGCCAGATCTATTTTGAGTTGATGTGTCCAAATTTGGTTTTCCTATACTTGAGGAGATGTTTTGTGAGAGCATCAGGTAATTGCTGGCTGTTTGCCTGTCTAGTGGTTAGTAAATGAAGCAATTTGTGGTGTTAGAGACAAGAGGCTTCAGGGGAGCTAGAATTAATCAAAGTTGATTGAGCAAACTTTGTTTTCCTGACAGAGAAGGAAAATGTCCTAGGCTCATGCTTTTGCCATGGAAACAAGTGACATTTCCTTGATTTGAGATGTTGTGGCTGATTTATAGCATAATAAGATGTACAATTAATGATACAATTGATTTGAGATGCTTTCAAGAATACCTTTGAACTGTAGGAAAGAAATAGAGGGAAAAAAGTAAATGAGCTTGGTGAAACACCTGTTTTTCAATCCTGGGTCCAAGATCATAAAACAGAGATTGAAAATCAGTCTAAAATCTCAAGCATCTGATTGGACCAGTCGCCCTTTTAGCCAATCAGATGCTTGAGATTTGAAACTGGTCTCTAAATTTAGTTTTGTGATCTTGGGCCTTGGTCTTTTAAAGCAGAAGCTAATTGGAATGTCTATGACTATGTTGCAAACCTTGCATAATGGGTTTCTTCCTGAACATTGTTAAAATCTGTATGTGATAGTCTTCTTAACCGTTTACTCCATATATATATATGCATTTTATGCATGTGTGACCAGTGTAGATCCTGATCAGCTGGCAAGTCATTGCTGTCTAAACTGGATCTACCCTGTTTAATGCTTGATCAGAAATATCCTTATGAATCTTGAAGCAAACAGTGCAGATCCTGAACAGATGGCACAGATGTTGATCACTTTTTCCCCCATGCAATAATGGTGTAGCTATGGTGTAAAGAGTTATGTTAATTTTCCTGCATGCAGTTGTCAAAAAAGTAATTACTGCAATTAACCACTGATTCTGCCCCCAAATTGACCTGCCCAAAGAAAAAGATAAGTCACAAAAGCTGTTGTTTGCCTGTTCTCTAAGTTATACTGTTTTCTCTAATAAAAGTCTGGCAAAAAAGAAATCTAAAAGAAGCACTACTACTAGTACTAATACTGATTTTTAATTCTGTTTAACAATTGACCAGTTATACTTTTGTCACTAAACATGTAATTACAATATTTGCAATAATAGTAGGTGTTTAAATCAAATAATCATTGAAAAGTTTTCATTTACATTGGTTTAGGGAAACTACTCTCCTTTTCATATAATGGTACTAGATTATTCAGCTACATGTGTACTACTCACAAAATATAACTGCCATTCGGGCATTCCACTTGCAAATGTCAAGGACACCAGGTATTCCACTTGCAAGCAGCAAATATCAAGTTCACCAAGTATTCCACCTGAAAATGTCAAGGACACCAGGTATTCCTCTTGCAAGCAGCAAATGTCAAGGACACCAAGTATTTCTACCAGGCAGTTTCCAAGTACACTAAGATTTCCTCTTTGCAGTTGTCAAGTATACCAAGTGTAATTAGCTCTATATTTATTTTCTATTTGCAGATATGTGAAGTGCAGTAGCCGCCGAGCAGTGCCTGAGCAGGTTGTTAGATAAAAGGTACATTATAAAAGACCAGAATATTTATCAGAGTATTGGTCATTTTTTTTATGTTTGAAAAGATTGATAACATTCTGGTGGAACAGAGTGCACTCACAATGTTGGTATGATAGATGTTTCCTCATGATGACATTCCAAGTGAGTTTAATTGACTGGCTGATGACCAGCAAATTCCAACTTAAACATTTTAGAGTTATACCATAAGGTTTTACCAAACTGACAGATTTCCCAGTTACCACTCAACAACATAGGAACTGTGATCTGCCAGGTTCAGTATTTAGTCAGTTTGGTTGAAGGCTTTTGTTTTCTTTTAATCAGCTCTAATGAAGAAACTGTTGCTTTGGGAAAAATGTCAGAATTAGTGGTTGAAAGGGTGACTTTTCTTGTTACTAAACAACCATTCAGAGCAGTAACTCAGTTAGTGCCATTCATTTCTATTGTACTTATTGAGATTTTGCTCTAAACAGATTTAAAGGTATTTAGTGTTATAATAACTATGTTATATTCTGTCATCTTTGATGATGTCATTCTCATTCCCAAGTGGGTGTGTTGGGGTGGCCACATAATCTAGAATTTAGACCATATTACTTTAGACCAGATTACAGACTTATGACAATAATTCCCTTTTTTTCCTTTTAACATAAGACAATGGCTAATAGAAACCAAAAAATGTATTGTGCTGTTACTGTCAAATAAAAAATATTCGAACATCTTAACTTTGTGAGGTGTTATTTGTTTAACCCATTCCTGTATAGACACACATTTATTGCTAGGGCGAACAGTTTAGATCCAGGTCAGCCGGCACATCCGTGCCGTCTGATCAGGATCTAAACTGTCCGCTTCTTGATTCATTAGGTTATTTCTGACCAAAATGCGACCAGTGCAGATCCTGATCAGACGGCACGGATGTGCCGGCTGATCTGGATCTACACTGGTCGCACATGTGTAAAAATGCATATCTGTACAGGAAAGGGTTAAAATGGTTATTAGATAAGCATTTGATCTCACCAGGATAAAACTGCCAAAATGAGTTCTTTCATCATAGTTTTAAGCTGCAAAATTTTTCAGATATTAATTTCTACTTTTACATTTCAATATTTGATAAAATTTTGATAGATAATTCACAAACTATGAAGAACTGAAGTTATAGATAACAGATATCAATAATTATTAATTACACCTGGATTTTTTCAGTAATGTTTTGTCAGAACATGAATTATAAATCTTCTCTGTTTTGCTATGTATTTTAACACTTACTGTTCTCTTATAAATTATTTATTTAAATATGGCTTTGAGCAGATGTCTTGGAATGTTTAAGATTTATTTTGGGCCTTATAAAATGTCAATGCAAAGAATTTTGAAATTAAATATGGATTTTACTTACTAATGTGACAGTTGAACTATATATTTGTTACTTCATAAATAACAACTTATTAATAGACAGTTTTGTTAAATAAGGATTCTTTAGTTTACAACAGCATCATAATGTACATAATTTTTACCTTCACCATAGGAACAAACCAACCAAGATAGACTTTTTTGCAGGTTGATCTATTTTGGTTCCCTTTCTGGTTTGACATAATACTGCACTTTTGTTACTTATTACTGTTCATCTTATTACTGTCTTGATTTATAACATGTAGGTTGGAAAATCAATAGATGAATTTCCAAGAAATTTTCTTTACTTGTTCCCATATATCATCTATATTTAACTTTAATGGTTGCATTCCAGATTTACCAGACAATGTTTCTCTTAATATAGTCATAATGTGAGAACTTTTTGTGACAATTTGTATGGTGAAATAATTAATTGATACAAAAATATTTTTCAGAAATGAGCAGCGATTTTAATAGCAGATATTTTTAAACATTGAGTGAAATATGAGATTGCAAAAGTACGATGCAAGAACAGGATAAAAATTTTATAATATTTTATTAAAGCGCTTACCAGTTTAAACAAGAATTGTTAGTAAACTTATACATATGTTAACATCTGATGATTTTTTTTTTGTTCATTTCAGGATTATCAAAAAGGATAATATTTTTGTCCTTGACCTTTCCCTATAAGACAGTTATTGCCCCTGAACCAGAAGTGGATCCAGTTGTGTATAGGGATATCAAAAACACTGGCATAGAGCATGCACGTGGCTTGATTCAGCGCTTTTTGCAAATGGTTGTTATGGAAACAGGGTATGGATATCCAACTACTGGTCCCCCAAATGGAATCGCAAGTGGGGAGCCAGATTTGCTTGAGAGCCAAAAGTTCAGCACGGAACCAGAACGAAGGTCACAAGAGTCATTTGCTGAGTTTGTTGCCAAAAACAAACCATTAGTAAAAGGTAGCACAGTGGTTTCAAGGCGGGTGGACAGACATTATTCCAAGCGCATGAGAAGACGCTTAGTTTACAAAAATGGCGAAGTCAATATTACCCAAGCAAATATTAGGAAAAGAAGAAGAAGATACTTGGCAGATATTTTTACAACATTAGTTGACATACAATGGAGATATAATCTTTTAGTGTTCACCTTGGCTTTCATATTCAGTTGGATTCTTTTTGCACTTGTTTGGTGGCTTATTTGTTTTTCACATGGAGATTTAGACGAAGATAATTTAAAAAATCCAAATTTTACACCGTGTGTAGCAGAAGTTAAGAGTTTTGTATCAGCAATTTTATTTTCCATAGAGACCCAGCATACTATAGGTTATGGATTCCGACACACGACAGAGCAGTGTACGGAGGCCATTATACTCATGATGATTCAGTCCTGTTTTGGTGTGATATGCCAAGCCATGATGACTGGGATAGTGTTTGCAAAACTATCTCGGCCCAAGAAGCGTGCCGAGACACTAATGTTTAGTAAGAATGCGTGCATATGCAAACAAGATGGTGATATGTGCTTGTTGTTTCGTGTTGGGGACATGAGAAAATCTCATATTGTAGAAGCTCATATAAGAGGTGTAGTGATAAAGAAAAAGATAACCAAGGAGGGTGAAGTGTTGCCGTTATATCAGTTTGACGTAAACCTAGGATTTAATGAAGGCCAGGATAGGCTTTTCTTAGTCTGGCCTGTGATAATTGTACATAAAATTGACGAAGACTCGCCATTTTGGGATATGTCTCCAGAGGACCTGCACAAAGAACAGTTTGAATTTATCGTCATTCTGGAAGGAATTGTAGAGTCCACAGGGATGACCACACAAGCCCGTAGCTCATACTTGCCAGGAGAAATACTCTGGGGTCACAGGTTTGAGCGGCTTGTAACGTTCCAAAAAGAGAACGGCCAATATCAAATAGACTATTCCCGTTTCAATAACACCATTCCAGTAGATACCCCTCAATGTAGCGCTAGGGAGCTCTCGGAAATGTGTGGCAATATTGCAGATATTGATAGAGACTCCAATAACGATGATGATTCCGTGCATAATGCAACAAAACCTTACATGAACTCGTATATGTATAAACGTAATAATATTGCCCAAACAGAGTTTGACTATGACAATGATTTTGATTCTCTGGATAGCAACTACTTGCCAGTGAATGAGGATTCTGAAACTCTTCTGTGATGGTATGTATAATATACATCTTAAAATCTTGTTCTAAAAGGCATGTTCACAAGCTAATGACATTGCATGTAGCTAGAATCTTAGCTGTTGTTTGTTTTGAAAAGCCCAGTTTCAGTTAGCTAGCAGTATGAAATGTTTTTCATTCCAGTTTTACGATTGAACAAATTTGTGGTTGATAGTTAAAATGGGTACTAGTTATAACCAATGATATAAAAATTGATAATTGATTTGATTTGATTTAAATTCATCAGATGATTGGTTGAGAAGATGGTTATTGTATTTATACAGTCACTTGATCACAGTAGATAGCCTGTGCTGAAGGTTATAAAACTGAGATTGGAAACCAGTCTCAAATCTCAAGCATCTGATTGGCTGAAATGGCAACTGGTCGCTATTTCATCCAATCAGATGCTTGAGATTTGAGACTAGTTTTCTTGCTCAGTTTTATAACCTTGGGACCTGTGCTGTTTCTAGGTCACAGACGATTTTCTTCTGTTTAGATGACTTAATTGTTTTTGGGGTCATTGGTAGATTACTTAATTGTTTTTGGGGTCACTGGGTTAAATGTCGGAAGTCAAACATCTAATGATATCTCACCTATTACCATGCTACAGGAGACATGCACTGTTATGTGGTCATTTAGTATAAGAGACGTTTCAGACTAAAACCAACAGAAGTTTTTCATGTTATACACAAGAAGTAAATTGTGTATAATTTACTGTGAAAAAAGACAGTTAATATCCTCCAGTTCAGAGCCTGCAATTCAGTGCCCTTTAGAAATAATGCCTTCTGGTACCTTAGATTTAACTGTTCAGTGCTCTCAGGGGTGTCCGAGCCAGCAATTCAATGCCTTCCCTGAGCTCAGAGCCAGCAATTAGCATGTAGCCGTTAAGGATAAAGCTTTTAAATCAGTTGTTCAATTCTCGGAAGAAAGTTCTCCCTAGGTCAACTGTCTATAGAGTTCCTTGTTGAAGTGTTGATTTACCCTACAAAATAATAGAAGATATAAATAAAATCAATATAGACATCAGAGAGAAATTCTGCCTTGTAAAATGAATATTTCCATGGAGGTTAACATGTCACTGGAAATTTTTCTTATCTAATTAAAGGGGTTAATTAATTTTGAATAAAGACATTTAATCAGCGTTAACTATAGTATTATGTTTTTAAATGATGTACAATATTTGCAATAAACCAGCAAGTTATCAACTATTGACAGATAATTATTCAGCAAATTCCCGGAACCCCTGTGCAATGATGAATGTAGTGCTGATTAGGTAACTAATAGATATGCACTGAATGTCTGGTTTTCTGACAGCCCAGAGTGAAGCTTTTAATTAAGTGCCTTATTAAATGGTGATTATAGCTTAGATTAAATTTTGTTACCTGTGTCTTTGCTCCAAATACTTCACAAAAGAACTGCAAATACAAGATGATGCGAAGTGGCAGGTGGCACACTTTTGTACTGGCATTTTACTGTTTCAGCTGACACATGGTGACTTGTTTTTTACTCTTGTTGTTGACTAAAACTTGTTCACCTGGTTTCATACTGTACTGCTTAACATGACACATAGTGGCATGTTTTATACTTTTGTATTGACTTGTGCTGTTCACTTGATTCACAGGGACATGTGACATGTTTTATACTGACTTGTACTGGTTCGTCTGGCCTGCAGTGAAATGTGACATACTTCTGTACTGACTTGTACGTGTAACTCTGGCCTAAAGTGACATGTCACATACGTTTGTACTGACTTTTACTGGTTCTTCTGGACACGAGTGACATGTCACATACTTTTGTACTGACTTGTACTGGTTCTTCTGGCCAACAGGGACATGTCATATACGTTTGTACTGACTTGTACTGGTTCTTCTGGCCTACAGTGATATGTCACATACTTTTGTACTGACTTGTACTGGTTCTTCTGGCCAACAGTGACATGTCACATATGTTTGTACTGACTTGTACTGGTTCTTCTGGCCAACAGTGACATGTCACATATGTTTGTACTGACTTGTACTGGTTCTTCTGGCCAACAGTGACATGTCACATACTTTTGTACTGACTTGTACTGGTTCTTCTGGCCAACAGTGACATGTCATATACATTTGTACTGACTTGTACTGATTCAGCTGACATACAGTGACATGTCACATACGTTTGTACTGACTTGTACTGATTCAGCTGACATACAGTGTCATGTCACATACTTTTGTTACTTCTAATACTGGTTCATCTGACCTACAGTGACATGACAGTGACATCTTTTTGCATCAACTTCTTTTAGTAACTCTCACCTAAGCTGCAGGTGAAATATTATGAAGCATTACACATCTTTTGACAACTTTAATTTGATTTCTCTCATTTTTATGCCCCCGCCATGAAATGGCGACGGGCATTAAGAGATGCTCCTGTCCGTCCGTTTGTCCGTCCATCTGATTTTCTCATGAACGCAACTCCTCCTACACTACTGGTGGGAATTTAATGAAACTTGACCACAATGCTTGGCCTGATATGTTGTTGTGCATAAAGGTGGGGTTTCGCTCTTACATGTTCCGTTCAGAAGTTATGGCCCTTTGATACTTCCATTTACATTAGTTTTAATAGGAGTATATCTTGTGAACGCAACTCCTCCTACACTACTGGTGGGAATTTAATGAAACTTGACCACAATGCTTGGCCTGATATGTTATTGTGCATAAAGGTGTGGTTTTGCTCTTACATGTTCCGTTCAGAAGTTATGGCCCTTTGATAATTCCATTTACATTAGTTTTAATAGGAATATATCTTGTGAACGCAACTCCTCCTACACCTCTGCTGTGAATTTGATGAAACTTTACCACAATGCTTGGCCTGATATGTTGTTGTGCATAAAGGTTGGGTTTTGCTCTTACATGTTCCGTTCAGAAGTTATGGTCCTTTGATACTTCCATTTACATTAGTTTTAATAGGAATATATCTTGTTTCTTATATTTTGTGTTTAGCAAAATATGCATTTTGCCCATTACTTTAAAACTACTTGAGATACTGCCTTGAAACTTGAAATTTATTTTCACCATCAAAATCTACATCATAACCAACAAGACCCATAACCCTGCTTCCAATATTTTTCAAATTATTCCCCTTTTTTACTTACATTTTGTGTTAAGAAAAATATACACTTTGCCCTTAACTTCGTTTGGAATGGAGGGATTTCAAAATAACTTGGCACAAATGTTCACCATAACAAGGCGATGTGTCGTGACAATACCCATGCCTGTAGGTCCAAGGTTAAGGTCACTGTTACTAAAAATAGAATTTTCTTGCAAAATCTTGTCCGCTCTGTAACTTTGTTATTTCTTATTGGATTTTTAAATACTGTATAAGTACTTATATTGGCGGGGGTTTAATATTGGCGATATTGGCGGTCAGGGTCAGTTGCGCAAATATTAAACACTGCCAATAAAAATCCCCGTCAATTTAAAACACCGCCAATTTGATATCCAGAAGGTAGATAACTATGATACTCTAGTGCATATATTGTCGCAGTTTTCTCCCTTGATGAAGAAAGATCGTTGCATGTTTCTAAATTATGTATATTCTTTGAAAACTGAATAAAAACTAAAACAACACGAAGCAATGGTACATGAATGTGTTATATATTTTACTTTATTCCTTTTACAAAAGAAAATGAAATATTCAAGTTAAGACAGGAAATACATTACTAGTATTCACAAAATTCGAACTTTTCATGGCATTGGTCGGTGACACCGGGCGTAAAGAACTTGGGGTGGGAGAACACTCCCGGACTTAGAAATAGCCAGGAGTATTATCTGTCGCTTATCGTCTATTCCTTTTTTCCGCACTTGTTTTGAGCTTGAAAAAAAAAGCCTCATAAAGTTATATCTTTTATACATGTAGTAAATTAAAGCGAGTTTTTCAATATCTCATAGAAACCCGCTTTAAAATAAATTAAATTAAAAAGAAATTATAATATTAAATTGAACAAGTAGGTAAAATTATAATGCGTCAACAAAAGAAATATAATTAGAATATCAAACAAAGCAATTGAGAACTGTATTAGGTAGCTAGCTGCGATAATGTTTTCACACTTAAAATTTAACAATAGAATAACAGCGACGTTTACCTTTCTCTTCCATTGTCCAATTTCCGCACGGGACCATATTTACACCAGTTTGATCCCAGTTTATCACAAGGGAACTTAGTAGATTCTCAAAGCAAATCCCTTACTTTAAAAACATACGTTTACTTTTTACAGGTACTCCTAAAATACTATTGTGTAGTTAAACATCGCTCACGTAACATTCGCGACATAAAACCGTTGAACATCTCATTTGAGAATAAGGCCTAAACGATTGATTCTTAACAGGTTTTCCAGCATTGGTATTATGTAAATGCTTAACACTGGGACAAGAAATTACTTACGCAATATCAAAAAATTGAAATATCCGTATGAGGCCTCAATTATTTACATTTAATATTATGAAATTAGAATATTTTTAACTATTTTTTTTTCTTCAAGGGTTTTACGGTCAGTGTTAACGGCAATTTTAGACCCCGCCATTTTTCATCAAGGGTTTTATTTTGGCGATCTGGGTCGTCACCGCCAATATTTAACCCCGGCAATTTTAGACCCGCCATTTTATTTCAAGGGTTTTATTTTGGCGGTCTTGGTCGTCACCGCCAATATTTAACCCCGCCAATATAAAACACTTCAAAAAACGCCAATATTTTACACCGCCAATATAAAGCGCTATACAGTAACTTGGTATAATTGTTCACCATATCAAGACGGTATGTCAGGTACATGCCCAAGCCTTTAGGTCGAAGGTCAAGGTCACTGTTACTAAAAATAGAATTTTCTTGTCAGGGCTGTTACTTTGTTATGAATGGAGGGATTTCAAAATAACTTGGCACAAATGTTCACCATGACAGGGCGAGGTGTCGCGTACCATGCCCATGCCTGTAGGTCAAAGGTCAAGGTCATTGTTACTAAAAATAGAATTCTCTTGTCCGGGCTGTTACTTTGTTATGAATGGAGGGATTTCAAAATAACTTTGCACAAATGTTCACTATGACAAGGCAGTGTGTCCGCACAATACCCAAGCCTGAAGGTCCAAGGTCAAAGTCACTGTTACTAAAAATAGAATTTTCTTGTCCGGGCTGTAATTTCATTATAAATGGAGGGATTTCAAAATAACTTGACACAAATGTTCACCATGACAGGGCGGTGTATCGCGTACCATGCCCATGACTGTAGGTCAAGGTCACTGTTACTAAAAATAGAATTCTCTTGTCCAGGCTGTAACTTTGTTAGGAATAGATTGATTTCAAAATAACTTGACACAAATGTTCATCTTGACAAGATGGTGTGTACCGTACCATGCCAATGCCTGTAGGTCCAAGGTCAAGGTCACTGTTACTAAAATAGAATTTTCTTGTCAGGGTTGTAACTACGTTAGAAATAGAGTAATTTCAAAATAACTTGGCAGAAATGTTCACCATGACAAGGTGGTGAGTCGTGTACCATGTCCATGCCTGTAGGTCCAAGGTGAAGGTCACTGTTACTAAAAATAGAATTTTCTTGTCCGGGCTATAACTTTGTTTTGAATGGAGGGTTTTCAAAATAACTTGGCACAAATGTTCACCATGACAAGTCGGTGTGTTGCGTACATTACCGGCCATGCCTGTAAGTCCAAGGTCAAGGTCACAGTTACTAAAACTTGAATTTACTTGTTCGGGCTATAACTTTTTTTGAATGAAGGAATTTCAAAATAGAGAATGTGTAATACTAACAGTTTGTCAAATCCTAACAACTGCTTTGTCGACATAACTGTTATGGCAGTTACTGCACCCCTAGTCCTACTGCACCCCCATCACCACTAAGTGTTTTATTTTCACTCTTTAATAGGACCATGTTAGAACATGAAGATGATGCAACTTAGCCCTTTACTCCTTTATTTCAGACCAGGATGCGACCAGTGCAGATCCAGATCAAATGGCATGGATGTACCAGCTGATCTGGATCTACACTGGTCGCACAATGTCATGCATAAAAATGTGTCTAATATGGAGGAAAAGGTTAATTTACATATAATTCTGTCATTATTCTTAATAAGCACATGTCCTCTTAAATTTGAATACAAACTTCTATAATTATTTGCTAACATTTATCTGTTTGTCTCTTGATTTAATCATTCCTTAACCCTTTCTGCCATATATCTGTATTTATGGCTGGTGTAGATACAGTGTAGATACAGATCAGCTGGCACATCTGACCAGAAAGATTTATTACAATAGTTTTTACCAAAATGCAAACAGTGCAGATCTTTATCAGACAGCAGGGATGTGCCAGCTGATCTGGATCTACACTGGATCTACACTGGTTGCATATACATTTAAAAGCATTAATATCCTTTCCACGACCATAACGTATTTAAACGTGACAAAATTTTGACTTCCCAAAACCCGACCCTGTTTTACGGGAATACGTATCAAACGATCATCGATCAGTATTTTAAATTTATTAGTCCTTTGAACACATCTCATATTTTCTCTCAAATATAATTTAGTAAGAAATTGAATACATTTTACTTAGATAATATGATAAGAAAATTAGTAATTTTAAAAAGTTCAATTTTAAGAAAAAAAATCTAATAACATGTGTTGCTGTTTCGTCATCTTTCATTGTCAAAATAAAAAAGTGGCTCCAAAACAGTTATTCATTATTTTAAAAAATTCCTATATCTATGATAGTAATAACTTAAAAATGACATTTTTTGCAATGGCATAAAAATTAATTACTGTTAATTAGATTTATTAATTTACGGAATTTTACGTTACAGTCTTCCTGCGATAAACCGAATTTTTCACCCATTACGTAAAAGAGCGTTGAAATTCGGGATTTTAACGCACTATTCTTGATATGCATTTTCCACCTTTTTTACAGAAGAAAGACCGTAACGTTAGATAATGTGTTTTACAGTTATTTATCGGGTTTCTTACCATGTTGAAAATTCCGAATTTTATTAAAAGGTAGAATAACGGTAACGGACAAAAGCGTATATGCTTTATTCAAACATACACTTATCAACGGGCATTAAAAAAAATTTACGCAGATTTACGTTATGGGTTTTAAAATCGTGAAAAAAGCACACGTTTAAATACGTTTCGGGCGTCCTCCAGTAAAACAGGGTCGGGTTTTGGGAAGTCAAAATTTTGTCACGTTTAAATACGTTACGGACGTCCGTCCGGAAAACAGGGTCGGGCGCGGAAAGGATATGTAGAAAAGGGTTTTTAGATGGTTTCATGTCAAGAGCACTGTTACACTTTGTTTTTAAAATTTCAGAATCCCAATTGGATTCAAAATTGACTATTCCCCGACTTCAGGTTCACACATACAGCAACTTTCGGTCCTCACGGCAGATTTGACTCTACCGACCCCCAGTCCATTCCTCCCTTACGGCATATTTTCTCGTTGGTGATATCCTACAACTTTCCAAGAGATTAATGACTTTGGAGCTGTAGACGGAAAATTTCTGTTATCGATTATTTAGAGCGGCACGGAATATTTGAAGTTTACAGAATTTGGCGTCTTTGTTGTAATATACAAGCATCCTATGCATCTAAACTGTCAAATAATAGCTCAAAACACTAATCTTCAGCAGTGTTCATAGCAATTGTAAAGTGGATTTTTAGTTCATTGAACATATATTAACTTTTGGAATTTAGGGAGGCAAGTACTGAGGCGCTTTACGTAAACATATGCCGATCATATCATGCTTTGTAACACGATATTTAATTGATTCGAAATATTATTTGATTCTTTACCAGATGTAGTAAATCTTGAATTGATTTATGTAATTATTTGAATCATTACATGCATATTAAGTAAGCAAGCCGGTTACTCAATTTTTTTTAACATTTTGTTTAATCATTTGAGCCATTTCAGCTTTGCTGTGAAAGGCAAACAATTTAAGTAAAATCTGCATAATAAACGTTTTTTTTAAATTTAAGAAACAGAAATGTTAAATATACTATTTCTTATTCGTTCGTTGGTCATTTAGAATTATGCATCGGACTAACACTTCTTTCAATAAAATGGAAACTGTTGGCGGTTTTTTTGTTTACGAATTAATACAATCACAAGTATTGCCTTTTTTGATTCTGACATCAACGAGCCGCAGTTCATTTGCAAATTAAGTAAACCCGCCCGTTGTTAATCCTGTTTCATATATGCCGCAGGCTATTTACGTGATTGATTACTGATTAAGCTGTGAAAAATTGTACATGTAGGTAATTTTTGTAACAATTTATGGGCCACTATTTATGACCGATTTTTTCAAACAATTTTTAAATTTCAATTTTGCTGAAAATCGGTCATTGACCGGCCTGCCGAAAATTATAGAAACACTGGTTGAGAGATATAAGTTTAAAAATAAAATAATCGTCAAATATGTTTCCATGTTATATGCCCTCAGACAGTAAATGATTGAGATTGATGTAATTGTATATCTTACTGTTTTATCTGTCTGTTTTCTGGACAGACTGTGATATGGAAATTGGAAAATTCCTCTGGGCAACGGTTTTGTCTGAAACAGTCTTTGCTGGAAATGGAAACTCCTACAGTTCATAAAGTCTCATTTAACCTCCCACTTAACAATTTTACTTCAAGTGATATAGCTGATATCCATGCGTGAACAGTATAGATCCAGATTTTCTGGCACATCTGTGCCGTCTGATTAGTATCTGGGCTGTTTGTTTCATTAGGTTACTGCTGACCAAGATGATGATGGGACCAGAGTGCAGGTTGATCTCAGTCTAAACTGGTGGCACATGCGATAAAACATTTATATATATGAAGTAAAGGTTTAAGTCATAGGGTCATTATAATTATTTCCAGTTCACTTTTCGCAACATATCCTCAAGGTCCTTTCTCGACCATGTCCAGCAGTACCCATCAGACTCTACAGTGGTTCCATCCACAAGATCCTGTCCAGCTGCACTCCCCCATCACCGCTCCACCCCCACCTATCTTTATTCCAAACTGCTAGTATGATCACACAGTCACATTTTACTTAAAAGAAAATGAGAGAAATTTCAAAATATCACAGTGACATTATTATTACATGTTGTTGGATATAGCTCATATACTGGCATATGGTCAGAATGGTATGGCAACAGCCCAGGAAATTTCATACTTAATGCTCCGATTGTTATGAAATAGGCATTTTTTGTTCAGAACAAAACAGTATGTGACCACACAGAGAGACTGACAGTGGTTTATTAGGTGACATCCACTTTCTAAGGTTTCTTTCTGTAATCACAGAGAGAATGATGATTTCTGGTGCTAATGTACTAGTTGGCTTCTCATGGTACTGTCTCTGATCAGCTTATGTGGTCACCATGGGTGACGGTGTAAGTGCATTTTGGCACGGTTAAAAAACTTGGTACTTGCAATTTAGCATAATTATTTGAAGAACATTCAGACTGACATAATTTATGCGTGCTTTGTTATGACAGGCCATAAGCAGTGGAAATTCAACATCCCAGTATTATACAGCTAAAAAATAATAGTTAATTATGATCTATTTTTGCTTTTTATAAAGTTACCAACTAATGTTTTGTTGTTGTTTTTATATGAGAAGTATGTCAGTTTTTGGTATTTTGCAATTAATGCATGAAATATATTTTAAACCCTTCTTTCTTTTCACGCATGTTAGGACTGTTGTGGAAAGCAATATCAACAAAGGTATTTGAATATAATTATAAAGAACATGAGTTTTAAAAAAAGCAATTTTACTAAGTTTGTTACACCAGATGCTTTATGCAAAACAAAACAATGTGTATGGCTTGCAATAAATGTGAAAACAGCATGGATAGGTTTAAAATACTGAAATACAGTTATCGAAGAAAAAAAAATAGATCTATATATAATTTTTTTTTAAAATGTCTTATTCTTGAATTTTATTAATGCTGGATTGTTAGAATACTGGAAACCAGCTAAAATAAGATAATTATATATTTTATTAAAACACTGTGAATACAAAGTTCGGCGCTTGACAGTTATGTAATAGTCTGATATTTAGTTGCATTAATAATCAGGGTGGCAGAACTATGTCAAGGGCACTTTGCAAATGGGTAGACATGGGTATGTTTTTTGTCTGCTTTTTTCACATTTTTGTTGATAACTTTATTACATGTACTTCAGCATTATTCCTCAAAAACTCAAGTGCACGGAACCGAGAAAACAAGGATCTTTTCAGCATTATATAAGCAGATTTTTTTTTCAGTTTCTAAAGTTTTCCCTGAAAACTATAAAAATAGAACGGGAACACACAAATTTTGACACTTTGTTCTTCTGCAAAGTGTGTGTGCCGCCCTGATAATGCAAATTTCTGAAAACTTCAAATTTGCCCTGTCCACTTTGGGAATAATACCTTTGGCATTAGGCTATTTCAATTAGCTATTCATACTCCTGTCCAAGTCTGGCAGATAATTCTATTTGTTGATGATTTTTTAATTTGCTACTGATTAATAACTATGAACACGTTTCAAATCAACTTTGAAATTATGTCTTCCAACACATCCTACATAAAGGACATATTCATTCGTATCATCCAAATCATCACAAAACCAATTCTTCCCACATATGATACCATGATGTTACATTCCTTGCCTTTAGGTAACAGTTGGTATATTAATCTACACTTTTACTGTTTCCGTGCCTCACTAGAATTCTGTCCTGGTGTCGCCCCAAGCATTTTTGGGATTAAAGGATAGGGGTTTTTGGTGTGGTGAGACATAATTATGCTTTTTCTGACAAAAAAAAACATCTAGATTTTAACCTCGTTATTGAGAGGGTTTGGTTGTCAACAGTTCATTAAGTTTGTCTGTTAAAGTTTACTTTTTCTTAGTAACCATTCAAGGTAGAGCTTTGAAACCTAGTTGTCTGACATCACAATAGCAGTTATCAGGACATGTTTTATAACTCTTGACAGTTTTTTGTCTTGGTTATGCTCCTTTTTCACTTAAACTTTATGAAGAAAACCGCTGGTTTTGTTGCATTGCCGCATCTTCTTGTTATATTGTGATATTAAAAAGTATTATTATTTTGATTTCAAACTAACATGAAACTAAATTCTGAATGACAAGAAGTAGTGTATTTCAGCATCATGTACAGTGAAGGGGGTAACACACAGCCATATTATGATTAATAATTTTTTACCATTGTTTTCAAGGATAATTTAATACCTAGTGACATTCTTGGGCTTGTCTGACATTTATGAATCTATACCAACCCATAGTTGTCAACATATGGCTGAATGATTTATAATCTGGATTGAATTTATCAGTATAACTGAACTTTATTTTGCTAGCATGGGCCTCATTTTAATAATGTGTCAATGTGTCGAATGATCTTTATCTTTATGTGTATGTTGCAATAAAATTATACTCTGAGACTTTTAAGAAATATGGCTTGTAAAGTTGTATACTGAAAGAAATAAGTAAGTAAATAAACAGTGAAATACTATTGGAGATGTTCTTACCATCAGAACTACCTTGTTGGCATAGACCAACAACTGTACCAATATAAATTCAAATGAAGTGTAAGATGCTTGTGCTAAAATTAACAAGAAATATCCAAGAAAGACAGGTTTCATAACTTTTATGTGACAAGAAATCAAATATTGTTCTGTTTCTAATGAAAAGGGAGATAATATGAAAATAGGCAATTTCAGCTACTGATTTTATGAAAAGTAAATGGAAGTTTGAAAAATGTTTACCATTTCTGAATGTCAAATAATAGTTTTTAAAAGAAACTCATTGGAAGGAATTTTCTGCAAGGCCACAAACAAGGTTATTTACAAGGGCAGATAACCAAGTCACCATGTTTAAAAATTCATGATAAATAAAAAATTATGATGAATATGAATTATATTTAAAGCTGAAACCAATCATATTAACCCTGTTTTATTCTAAACTGCTATAATAGTGGTTAATATGGGTAAAGGCTTAATGCTAAACTTTTTTGATTTTCAGTTATTGGTACTCTGCAAAACTAAAGATAAATGACTTAACCCTTTCCTCCATAAATAAACATTTTTACGCATGTGCGACCAGTGTAGATCCAGATCAGCCCGCACATCCATGCTGTCTGATCAGAATCTGCACTGGTTGCATTTTGGTCAGAAATAATGAAACAGATGTGCCGTCTGATCAGGATCTAAACTATTCGCCCACACAATTAAGGTGTATCTGCGGAGGAAAGGGTTAAATAATATATTTATTGATTATTAAAGAAAATCATATTTACAGTGTTTAAAGTCCATGATTGTCAATCATATACATCTATAACAGATATTTAAACATTGATTCATGTGGTCTCTCCCCTGGGATGGTCATACAGACTTTGTAAGTGAAAGTAAGCAAGTCCTTCAGATTAAATGTTAGATTAAGCTAATAAGTTTCTCATATGTTTGATGTCTGTGCAGATAATGGCTTGAATTGTGTCTGTGATTCATGTATCAACCATAGCATTATGTAATCCATTGTACAGTCATTCTTCATTAAAGTTAATCAACAGTCTTCATTATAAATGATGATTGATGAATAAAGTAGCTTCAATCAGGAGAAGCATCAGGAGAAGCCTGTATTTGTTGATTTTGTATTCATAGTGGGGGAGGGTTGTTTCTGTGAGTGCAAATTGTATGCCATGTTTCAACCAAATAATTCGGGTCAACAATATAAAAATAATACTCCTCAAATGAAATGAATTGCTAGTAATTATTTCTAGGAGATATAGTGCTCACTATTGACAATTTCTGCTTCTAGGCAGTTACAACAGGCCAGCAGCTATTTTCTTGTCTGTGTCAATACCTCAGTATGCGGTTTTATTGCACATTAACTTGAGTTGATTTAACATGCTAAATAGCAAAGTTATGCTTACTTTACATGTGGAAAGTTATTAATCAACAGGATACCATGTGTGCTGAAAGTAACCCACTGGAGTGGCACTCCTGATAATGTTGCATAGCACATATTTTTTTGTTGTCAGAGCCAACATGTTTCACATGTTAGGCACAATGGCCATTAACGGATAACCCTTTACTCCACAGATATGTCTTTATCATGCGGGCAAACATCAATGACCGGCTGATCAGAATCCACACTTTTAGAATTCACACTGTCCTGGTGTATGCCCCAGTGTGTCCCTGTCGTTTGTAGCCGGTGGACTGGTATGGACGGAAAAATTCCTGAAGCCTAGTTCAAATTGCCCCGGTATACAGCCCCGGTGAATCCCAGTTTGAACACTTATATAAAATCATGGTTTAAATATGGCTTCAGATGTTGCTTCACCATATCAAGGCTCCACCATTACTTTACTGGTATTCATCAGCTGCTACTGTGCAAAACTGTAGTTCAACCAGCACAAGTCAGGGCTGCGTCAGCTCTCTTCCTTGACACACCCTGGCCAAACCGGGAATTCACCGTATCACCACCTTTAACACAGCCCATGCTCAATTGCTATAATTTCATCAAGTGGTCTTACAGTGGCAAGACGGAGCATGCCTAAAGAGCTACGATGGTGCCCCGGATCTCCCCAGAATAAGCCAGCATTGGTTTTTCTGCCAGTGAATCCCAGTTGCCACTCCCCGGTGATCGCCAGTCTAACACCATTTATCTCCATTCAATGGGGTTCTTCCTGGCGTCGCAACAGTTGTGGTCCCAGTGTTTGGGGCTGTATACCAGGACAGTGTGAACTAGGCTTTAGGGTATTTCTGACCAAAAAGCATCCATTGTCAGTCGGCATGGAAATGCCAGCTGAACTGGATCTACACTGGAAAAGCACAATAAAAACCCATAAATAAGGAGTAAATGGTGAAGTTGTATTCATCAAAAAGGCATTACCCACCAGACAATATTATATCTATATTAGTCATACATAATAAATGGTTAGATGAACTTGTGTGGACCAGGGCCAGATCCACAAAATTAAACCCTTTTAGAAAGTTGTGAAATGGCTGTAAATAATTGACTGGTTGTGCAGTGATGGACAGATCTGTCAGTCTAGTAGACTTGCCAGCATGAAATCCACAAATGAATATCCCAGGATATTTCTAGAATTGTTGCTTCCTTTAGAGGCACTCTGTTTTATGGGTTTTTGCCAAAGAAAACATAGTGCTGAGACAGGGAATATTTATATGATTTTAGGAAAATGGTGGTAAAAGCCTCTAAACAAGGATATTATTTCTTTGGTGGAACAACTTGTTTTCATACTGTAATGTCTTTGAAATAATGAGATTTTGTGAGAGTAAATTAAACACCTTATTTGGCTGCTTCGTTTATGGGCTTTCTTAAGTTATTACCTCCATCTATTCGTTATTTTGGCTGATCTCTCAGACTGTCTGCTTGCACCAACATCGTCAGCAATTTTCTGCCATTACAGCAAGTAACTAGCAATTTAATGGAACTTGGCAGGAAATATGATTAGCACTTGTTGCTCATAGTCCTTTGGCAATAATTATCAAAAACTTTTTCTGCGAACCTCTCAAACCTGGTAATTTAATATAATGTCAAAATTCTTGATAATATGATGTCTAAATTATGATTTGGTTCATTTCTTCATTTTAAGATAATACACCACTGATTATACCTAGCAACCACATTTTAGGCATTTCATGAAACTTTGTAAAAAGCATTGGTATGGTGTCTGCATATTGTGTAATTATACTTCTTTATCTTCTATATACATCCTGTTTAGGTAGAGTTGTGGCCTTTGAAACAGTTCTTTGAAAACATCAGATGCTTTCATCCATAACCATCTGCGGCACCTTAACCGAATTAAAATAACTATTTGTCCGATGTCTGAGGAAGATAAAATTTGTCATGCTGTTCACATAGAGTGATGCTGCTTCCATTTATGCCTGAAAACCATGTCAGTGCATTTTCTTCATTAATTATCCAGGGTTATTCATGTGACATTTTATGAGGTTAAGATGACTGATGTGGCCACCAAGATAAAACTGTAACAATGCACTTCCGTATAAGTCAAAGGTAGTTCATGGTCCACGGTACCAGGACCATGAATTCTGTTCAAACAGTTTAAGACCATAATGTGAACATACACTATTTTTGTTTTCTATGAAATAATACATTATTTCTGTATCAATGCACTAGAGGGTTTCAGCAACACTTCAGTGATTTATTACTAAAGAATGCATGTTGACAGAGATCATAATTGGTGCCTTATCATTAATGATTAAGTGAAAAATAATCTGGATATTTTTTGTTATCTGGATATTTTTTGTTATACATGTAGTTAAATTAGTGTTACACTGTCTCTTGTGCTGGCTTTACAGCACCATGAAACACTTTTGGTCCATGGTTGACCATGGTTTTCTATCATGTCTGTGATATTAACCATGGTAGACCAGTCAACAAGTTTGACCAAGTTTGGAAAAAGATGGTCTACTTTAGCACATGTCAAGGTTGAACATGGTTGAAATACAGTGTCAGGTTTACCATGGTGTACTATTGACAAGACCATGGGTTTTTATGATAAGTGAGAATTAAGTTAATTGGTGCTTGACAATCAGAAACTTTGAACAAGGTTAAGCATGGACACCAATTTCACCTAGATTGCACTGCATACTATAATCATTTTCTGGTTCATTTAATTTAGGGAAATTGAAACTATTTCAGTCTTCGCGAATGGCACCAGACTGCAAAATTTGCTACGGTCCGGCAGTTTTGTGAAGACGTCTGGCCGACCGGCATTTTTTTCAGCATTTAGGGTATGAAAAATCTTGGTGCAAACAATATTTCCGTTATAATTGCACTGCAGCTCTGTTATATCGCGATCCGTTATATTGCGATATCCAATATATCCCAATTGTTTGTACATTTACAATGTGTATGTTTGTTCATTCTTCGTGGTTGTTAAAAAAGATCGAATGATCAAATCAACTTCGGTGACAAATTCACGAAACGCACGCTTTTTTCATGTCGTATTACGTCATTACTGGCGAAGATTGTTTATTACATTTTGTATGCAGGGATTAAAAAGGCGATGTACAAGTTCATCAACAGATACAACATCAAACGTATGAAATAACGAATTTTTTTTTATAAAAAACAGCTTTTGATTTGACATGAAACCCCCTGTGTAACGAACAACTGGTGCGAAAAACACCTAGTCCTTTAAATATGACGTCGTAAATGCTTATTTATCATTTTTTTATTTTATGGCAATTACGACGTCATATCGCCGAACGCAGTTTTCCTATCGCATGTTCCGACCGATTTTCAGTCAGGACAATTATCTAAGTTATCTGCAAATTTACAACCTGACCGGCCTAAATATAGCAATATTTCATTAATATTACTCTAATTCTTGCTTAAGACACAAAAATTACTTGCATTATCCAGTTATAATCTACGATAATCCATTTTAATTTCCACCACAGTATTTTTGTATATGCGGCTCTCAGCCGTGTAGACATTGCTCGATTCTGATTGGCTCATGCAAATCATGTAAGGCCAGTGAAAATAAATAATTAGATTCTCATCCGGATTTTGGGAAAGAAAGGGGCAGGTGGACACTTTTTAATTTTTATTTTTTATTAACGAAATACCTGAGAACAGAAGTAAAAACTAACTTAAAATTTTGAGATAATGGCATTTATAGTTACCAGAACCTTTGGTGTAGAATATTCGTCCATCTTTTCAATTTCTTAAAAAAAATCAGGATAACAACTTACCAAAGAAGCAGGATGGTGCCTATTCTTGCTTGAAAAGCCATACCAGTCTTTAATAGTGACACTGTCACCTTCGATAAGCTTTGAAATGATGAACATTTTATATATCGGGGATGGTTTAAAAACTGTTCTGTCCAGAACAGAATATGTTCCGATTTTTTTGCCAATAAATCTTTTTGGGGCGGGTGGTTTTGGACAGGGGCAGGCGGGGATGAGAATCTAAAATATTTTTTTCTATGGCCTTATACAGTACTAATTGGACGAATTACAAATAAATAGATGTTTTTTATAATATAAATCATACTTCCATATAAAATCGGACAGAAATATATATTTTCTTGATAATTAAAGTTAGCTTACAATAGTTTGATTGTTTTTCTTACTGTTTAAAAGATATAACCTGATTATTGAAAATATTATTTTCGTCTACGAAATTTGTACGCAACTGTCAATCAGGAATATGTTAAGTGAAAGTTCTGCATACACAGTACTTGAATATAATTTCTTACCCGATTTAATTCATGTTTACTGATGATTTGATGCTTAAAGGTGAATTTTGTTATATATTTTCAGTGTCTAATCATTTAAAGCTGAGATTATGACTTTCTGTAAACTTTTTGTTTAAACTAAATATGCGACACGTTTTTGATGCATCGTGTTTAGAGGTAACGCTTGCCAATAAATGAAAAATATAAAATGTCAAAATATTAAATCTTAAAGGTTAAAGAAGCATGCGTTCCTCTACCTATTTGGAGTAGAAAAACATCAGCTGATACAGTACTGACAGAATTTCGTTCACAAGACAAACTGCAAATTAGCTACAATTAATGAAAGCTGCTAACCATAATGGACATTGAGCAGCAAACGTCAAAACAGTTTGTTGTTTTGACATTACCTGCTCATCAACATATCAAGCTGGTTAACGACTGACGACGACGAACTAACATTGCCCAATTTGACCGACCAACAGATCGTGGATCAGTTCAAAATACCGACACCTTTGGAAAATGAAGACCGCGATCTTTGTTTGTTTGTACATTATTTGTTTGTTTGTTTGTACATTATTTTATTTCTTTTTATTTAAAATAAATTCAATAAATTATATAAAAAAGTTGTTTTAAAACATTTGTCCAGCATGGAACGTACTCCCTGATGTACCATAGATTGCACGGTGTGTTAATTACGCAACACCGCAATATACATGCATCTGACAACAAAACAAAAAGAAGTTTGCTTCTTTTAGCGCGATTATTTATTGTCCAACAATACTGACCTGGCACTCTTGCATTTGACCCCATATTCGTTAATTTTCGTAAATGTTACAATCGGTAGTCCGGCATCTATTCCAATACTCCACACATCACTGAGGTGTAAATTGAATAATATATCGGTGTTTTCGCTGATACCCGTGTTTATTCAATGACCTTTACGAAAATTAATGAAGTGCCAGGTCAATATTGTTGGAAATACTTATATCTATATTTATTTACTTAATGGCAGTCTGAATTTCCATTTGTGTATTATTGTTCCATAACAGAATCAATGTAGTATACTGTAGCATACTGTAATTTGTGTCTGAAAAGTAAAGCCTCCAATATATTTAGAACTGTTTTTTGTTTTTTTTTAGACCACAAGAAGGCTGTTGGAGATGCCAAGTTCCAGCAACAGATGCAGACTGCTAGACGAGTTTCAGTGGACATAAGTAGGAGTGTCAAGGCAAATTTATATCATCTGGCACAGAAAGATCTTGCCATATTTATTTTTGTCATTTTTTCAAGAATAAAAAATATATTTAATAATCTGTATTGTTTTGTAACATGTGTGGGGGTAAAAGTGAAAATAGAGCTTTTTAATTGGCTCCAATGTATGTGTAGCATAAATATAGTGAAATAAGATAGTTTTACAAAGAATATAATTGTTTTTGTTTCGGTCTGGCAAATTCTTTTTCGGTCTGGCAGAAATTTTTTTTCACCAGACCGGATGACTGGCAGTTTTTCATCCCTTTTGCGAAGACTGCTGTTTAAATACTGTTTCGTTGAATTTGAAAATTTGAAGAATCAGTTTGAGATCTCAAGTTGTGCGTGTATGTTAGCATGTGCAGGTTTATAGGTGGTGCTGCTTCTAGGGCGTTATAAACTTTGAAGAAATTGTCAGCAATATTTTCTTTTAAAGTTAATGATATGATATAAGAATACTGGAAGTAATTAAAAAATTAAATTAAAGAATTGTGAAATTAGAAACAATGTAAATGCAGAAATACATGCCAATATTCTTATAATATTGGTAAACAAAAGTTTGCTTGATTGGTAAACTCTTCCTTTTGTCAGCTATAAATTTTCCAGTAGATAGTTAGAGCATGAAAATTTGATGGGTTCTATTACTTTCAGTTTTTAAATTAAAAGGTCTTAAACTGAAAATATGACATAATTTAACACAATAATAGCTATAGAACAAACTATGTCTGTTAATGTTCTAGAAATTTTAAGTTCGTGCAAGGAATTGAGTTGAGCATGAAAAACATTATCACGGGGCCAGGAATCTTTCAGCATGAAACAGACTAAAAGTTCCGGGTACTTTTAGTATGAATAATATTCTGTTAATTTGGATATCCTCAAATAATTAAAAGTCAAAAATTTAGGGTCTCCGGCTGCTTTGCAAATGAGAAAATTCATGGGATATTCTTAAGAAGTGCTAAAGTAGACAGATCAAACTCTACAAATAAATTAGATTGAGTCAAAAGTTTCAAGCACATCTATTTTTGATGCCATCTGGATCTAACCTATTCACATAGATTCATTATGTTATTTTCAACCTCAGATGTGCAGTATGATCTGGATATACACTGGTTTTCTAAGGTATATAAGCTGTTTTCAATGAAGTAAAAGATTAATGTCTCCATGTTCTTCTTTTTCTCATGACCTAAGATGAAGATTTTATTTTATTAGCACCAAACTTGCTGAGAGCATTTTGTGGTAACTGATGTATTCAGGTGAGCAATTGAGGACCATTATGCCCTCTTGTGATACATCATTGACTCTAGGACAGTTATTTCTTGGTCTGCTGAACTGGCTAATATATCAGTAAAAATTTTGTAAAGTCATTGTACCAAGGTTATAAACTGAGAATTATTTTCATGATCTTCTTCAATTGTTTCCTACTAACCCACTTGAATGAACAAAGAAACTGTTGAGGCTGCATCCTGTAGTGTTTTCCTGGAAATACCCCCAGCTAGGAGATACAAGCAGTCAGTATAGAATAGATTAATTGTTCCAGTAATTGCACGGGTCACATAGCTTGCTGTACTCTGATTACAGGATGAAATCAATAATGTAGTAAATTGTTAAAACTTTCTAAGGCTGACATTTCGAAGTTCAGGATTAACAAAAGATTAATTAATATTCAAGTCTGTTATCAAAATGATTATCTTCTATGACAGCCGGATAATCATTCTTCCCAATTTTATTAAAAAATGAATGTTTAAAGTTAAAATCAATTAAATATTAAAGCTTTTTTAGAACATTGTTGAGAACGTCAAGCAACCTATACTAATGTAACCTTAAGCTGGCACAATATGACACAGTGGTTGACTTTCTTTTTGTAAACAACTAAGTAAATATTAGCAATTTACTTCTATAAACCAGTGCATCTTTGAAAAATATACAGCTCACCAAAGATAGTGTAGTGTAAAGAACATTGAATTTCATCAGTTTTGCAATATGAAATACATTGATTGGTTAGATACTGAAACATATTAAAACATTTTAAGAATGAAGCCACCCGTTGCACCTGTTCTGAAATTGTTTTAAGAATTTAAGATTCTAAGAAATAAATCCATTTCTGATTGACATATTTTATACTTATGTACTAGCATTGGTTTACAGTTAAACCTGCCTTAGCAGCCACCTGCATTTAGCAACCACCTGTCTTAAACAGCTGGTTTGAGTATGTCCTAAACTGACATTTTTACCTGTTTAAAACAGCCACTTGCGTTAAGCAGCCATGTTTTGTCACTTTCTTGGGTGGCTGCTTAAGACAGGTTTGACTGTATATTATTACGTATTAGGGCCACCACAGTGTTTTTTGTGCACGCTTGATGACACAGTATGGGATGAACTTAACTTGTTGGCATGTTAGATGCTGTATTAACCTGCATGATCTGGGTTTGCTAAAATAATATTGTCAAGTATTGATTAAAAGTACAAGGTTTTGCTTTTGAAAGTGTGTAAGTTTATCCAATTAATGAATAACACAGTGACTGTTAAGCAGTTCAACTCGTGCATCAAACTATATACATTGGAATAATGACATAATTTGAGAAATGTATTAATTGATTATGTTGGATTGATTATAGTACCTGGACAGAGACTTTCCAAAGACTTAATGAAAATGTTTTGTCACCTTAGTTCAAAAACCGTACAAGTAACATTGAAGTAAGAAAGAGTTGTTCCGTTCTATCGAACGAAGGTGACAATGTATGGTTAAGTGATAAATGATCTTAACAAAATATTTATCAAACAGAGCATATGATGTTTAATCCTTCACTCCATTGTATTTACATATTGTGTAAGTGAGATCCAGATCAGCTGGCACATTTGTGCTGTCAAACCCAGTGCAAACCCAGATCAGATGGCATAGAATTGCCAGCTGATCTGGATCTACACTGGTCACCTATGTGGTAAAAGGCATATATATGGAGTTAGGGTTAAAGCCCAAAAAACTTACTTGTGGAAGCTGTTAATGTGAGTTGGATGTAGCCACATTAAAACTGTCATGTATATTAATCAGAACATTTTATAAGACACTGTTTATCTAGTAACCTGGTGCTTGTCACAGATGTTTTGACCTTATTTAGATCCTACTTAATCTTCATTAATCAAAAGCTTTTACTTTTAAAATTGAGGACATGGTCCCCAAGGAAATTTAGATGCATCAGAGGCAGTGAAAATTAAGGTATACAAATCCCCAGTAAATTATAAAAAGGTCATAGCAGTTCCATCTAACTTCAGATATGCTGTGTCATTTGTCAACCTTAGCCATATGTGTACCAGTACAGGAATCTTAAAATCAGAAACGTTAGCATAATGATGACAGAAAGTGGTATTGAACAAGATATGACTTTCACCTACTAGTAGTTAAAATAAGTTAAATGACCTGTAAATGACATTGTGTCAGATTCTTGCAATTATTAATATTGAGGATAATAGATCTAGGGAGTTTCAGGGACCAGGACAATTGGTTTCATTGACAACTGGACCAAAGTTCGTTCTGATCTGCTATCAAAAAAAAGTAGAGTGGCTGTAAAATAACCATTGTCTGTTGGACTGAAAACTTGTTTTCCATTATAATAGTTTCTGGTTGTTTATTTATGTATGGAAATATGCTTGTGATGTATTTTTATTAATATATGGAAATTACATTGTGTTGTTAATTATTAATGTATGGACATTAGTAATTTTAGGTCACACTCTACAAGAACTCTTCAACTAAAAAAAATGACTGTGCAATTCATGTATCACCCTATTTAAGCAACATATCATACCAGTGTACCACCTTGGCTTTACCTGAATACTTTTGAGTTATTTCCCTTTGTTTTCCCTTACAAAGGCATTAAGAATGATATGAGTTATTTCCCTTTGTTTTCCCTTACAAAGGCATTAAGAATGATAAGTTATTTTTCCATGTTCATGGCCTTTTTACTCTCTTTCAACTGTTGCTAATGGAATATTTTCATGTTGTTGTTTTTTTCAGGTACAAGGGGCATAAAGCTGCTTGGATATTGTCTTCTGTCTGGATGTGTTGTCTCCCTTGCCTCCATGCTGCTCTCACCGCAATATATGCTTCATCTGTGAAACCCAGAATCATTAAAATAATACTATATCATTATCATCACACATTGGAATGTAGTAATTAATTGTTATTTAAACTGATATTTTATTTGGGCAGGGAATAAAGTTTGAACATTTAAAAAACTGATGTGACAACAGTACACTGAATGTAAGACACTTGGCTTTGATGTCTCATTGGTTGTCATGTAATGGGGGCTGATATGACTCATTCCGTAAATGAGTGGATTAATTTGAAGGTCGGGAAACCAAATATATTTCAGAAATTTTAAGTGTGACCATGTGCAGGTATAGTTTCTGCATTATGTTCTAATGCATGTTCTTGACAGATCAAAATCTTTTTGATGTACTGTCCGACATCTAGGCAGAGGACATGAAAGTTCAACAAATGATTTGTCAAACTTTGATGATTTTAAAACACAAAATTAAATTAAGCTCTTTGGCATCTAGAATATTATACATGACAGAAACAACCTTTCATCTCTGCCAACTACCTGATATATGTGCATAATCATTATAAAACAGATAGGAAACAAAATGAAGTTGCCCTTCCAGATGTGTCTTGCCATCACATAACAAGGCTTGCTGGCTTTCAGATAAGTGTAGATCCTGATCAAATTGTGAACTTATGGTCAAAATAAGATTGGAACTTTTTTCTAAAAGCTATAAGAATGCTTCTCTGACAAAATGACAAAGAGTGTGGACCACAATTAGAGTTCATTTACAGGCAGATCTAGGTTTACACAGGTTCCATAGGACATACACTTCACTTATCATGATGCATCACAAATGGCCAAGACTGTGGAACAACATTCAGATGTCTGCTGTATTTTTTTAGGCTCCCCGAAGAGATTTGGGGAGCATATGGTCGCCGGGTTGTTCGTCTGTCTGTCAGTCCGTCCGTCAGTACAACCAGCATTCGTGTCCGGCCAATAACTTTGTTATTTGAAGTCAGATTTTAACATTATTTCACAGAAATGATCACCATATTGAGACGACGTGTTGCACGCAACATTTGGGTCGCTACCTTGAAGGTCAAGGTCACAGCATGACCTTGCAGCAAAATCCTGTCCGGCCCATAACTTTTTTATTTGAAGTCAGATTTTAAAACTATTTCATAGAAATGATCACCATATTGGGACGACGTGTAGCGTGCAACATTTGGGTCGCTACCTTGAAGGCCAAGGTCAAAGCATGACCTTGCAGCAATATCTTGTCCTGTCTATAACATGTTATTTATAGTTGGATTTAAAAATTATTTCACAGAAATGGTCACCATTTCGAGGCGACATGTCCCATAACATTTGGGTTGCTTCCTTGAAGGTCAAGGTCACAGCATGACCTTGAAGCTAAATCATGTTGGGTCCATAACTTTTTTATATATAGTTGGATTGTAAAATTGTCTGATTTTATAGCACTACACTGTTTTCAAAATTCACCTCAATTGTTATACAACTAACAGTGTTTGTGACAAAGTACCCATTCGGGGAGCATCACCCGTCTTCAACAGTCTCTTGTTTAAAACAAATACAAAATAATTTGAAAATATTTTCCTGATTTACTCCAACATGGGCATTTTTTTATTGAAAATAGAAATAATTGTTTTTATTGTATGGTAGAATTGACAGAGAGGTTCCTGTGTAGACCCTGATCAGCTTATCTGTACAATACTTGTAAAGATAAGGATTGAAAATTATCAGTTTAAAAAACAATAGTTATGGATCTTATTGAAAGTTAGATTAAAAACATCCTTAACTCCGAACTCCATGGAATATTGGTGTTATTCATGGGGAAACAATGTAGATCAAGATCAGCCAGCAGATCCATGCCATCTCTTCAAGGGTCTCCTCTGTTGTCTTTTTGATTTAAAGGGTTATTTCTTTACCAAGAAGCGAACAGTATAGATCTTGATCAGATACCATAAATATGCCAGCAGATCTGGATCTAAACCCATACAGAGTATAGTGATAATTAAGCTCCATGTTAATGTTGGTATTATAAAGTGTTATTGATATAATTAGGTTTATGAAAAATTGTAATGATGACATTGATTGTTTAACAATATGTTTTTACTTCTTGGTGATATTAAATTTCAACAATATTTTTACATTAGAAAAGGTGCTTATTGAGCATTAATACTGCGATACATGTATTACATATATTCACAATATATTACTCGTATTTGTTAAAAAGTAGAAATTCAATATAAGTTATTTGTCTTCCTTCAAGGTAAAATGGTCGCTCCTGTTACCTAAAACAATGTTTATGACAATGATAATTTGTCATAGGTAATTAGGTATAAATCAACTTGCAGTTTATTTATGACTAGGATACAAGCACAATTACAAAGAAGGACCAGCCTTAATGATTTGACATAAACAAATGCAACCATTTAGATTAAACTGAAGTAAACTGTCCTTACAATATATGAAGTTACAGTAACTGTCTGAATGAATAATGCTTCACATTTTCTTTTTTACTGGTTAAATTTACTGTAAAACAACAAATATTTGTGACCTATTTATTATTTGCTTTATTTGTGGATGGTATTTAAGCCCCAAAATATTTGCAGGAATAAGTCTGTGGAATTGTGTTAATAAATTGGAAAATTTGTTTTGCTTAATTTCATTATCCACATATCATGGACAAAGAGATTGTTTGTATTTTACACTTGTGTTAAAGTAACTGCATTTGGGAAAATTTGTACTCATCCAAAACAGTGATAAAAGTAACAGAAAATAAGTCAATATTTAATACAAATGATACTTTTCAGAAATTACAAGAAAGCCAAATTAAATATTTGTGAATATTACAGACTGCCAAAACACAAAAATATGTAAGCACAAATATAATTCATTGGTTAAATTATTTTTCACTATATTTTTGCATGGAGAGCAAAATGCCAATGTTAAAATTTAACGCTTATCTCCATATATACACAGACATTGCATGGACAAACAGGGTAGATCCAGATCAGCCAGCACATCTATGTCATCTCAATAGGATCTACACTGTTTGCTTTTAGATTCATTAGGTTATTTCTGACCAAGTTGTGACCAGTGCAGATCCAGATCAGACCATATGGTTGTGCTTGATGATCTGGATCTACACTGGTCTCTCTTAAAATGCATATATATGGAGTGAAAGGGCAGGCCAATACAGTTGTGAAGTGTTTGATGATATTATTGATAAATGTCATGGTATGTTTCTTCTTGTATTATAGTTTAAACTCTTGTAAAATCAAATGTCTTTCATTTTATACAAAAGTAGACTGATCATTGTATAGGAAATATAGTGTTTTTGTTTCGTGAGTGTTTATATAAATCTGCAATAGAAAATCTGTCTGGTCTGGTACATTACCAGCAACCTTTTGTGTTATTCTTGTATCAAATTATTAATCAGTTTATTTTTTCAGATTTTTTCATTGTATTATGCAATGGAGGTGTTATAATCTGTTTAGCTTCACATTGAAGCACTTCCAGCAACAAGTGCTATTTTTCATAAATCTTTTATGCACCTATCACTCTTATCCCTGCACAGGAGTGGAGGAGAACCCTGGAAGTTAGGACAACTGGGATTTTCCACTACACAGGAATTAGGGGAACCCTGGGGATTTAGACATCTGGACTTCCCATCAGAAAGAAATTCTTGGTAGGGGAGGGGAGTGATAGATCAAGGATTACCAATTGGACGTGAATTAGGGTAAACATGGGTATTTAGCGAATCTAGAAAGCCAGTTTCCCATAGGGACATGAAAAAGGGAAACCCTGTAGATTTGGCCATAAGACTTTAATTAAAGAAACTGTTTGGATTCAGGAAACTAGGATTTTGTGTAAGTTAGTAAATAGATGAAGACAGTTGTGTGGGCTTCTCCTCCTCTCTCACACTTACTGTTCACTGCTGTAATAACTTTTGGCCAAAATGTCTATTTTCACTAAATTTTATGTCGTTTAATAAAACTACTAAAAATTAGTTGGGTATAATGTCTCAATATTTGATACATGTATGTATATTATGTGTGTTCTGCTGGAATATTTCGTAACCAACTTTAACCTTTTACTCCTTAAATAACCTAAATGAATCAAAAAGTGAACAGATAATCCTAATCAGATAGCACACAGTGCCAGCTGATCTGGATCTACACTGTTGGCCCATGCCATAAAATTAATATAATATAGAGTAAAAGGTTATGGGTGTCAATTTCCCATTTAACCCTTTCCTGGATAAATACGCATTTTTACGCATGTGCGACCAGTGTAGATCCTGATCAGCCGGCACATCCGTGCCGTCTGATCAGGATCTGCACTGGTCACATTTTGGTCAGAAATAACCTAATGAATCAAAAAGCGAACAGTTTAGATCCTGATCAGACGGCACAGATGTGCCGGCTGATCTGGATCTAAACTGTTTGCCCTAGCAATAAAGGTGGATCTGTACAGGAAAGGGTTAAGCTCCAAGGAATCTTGCTAGCTTTTAATGTATGATTGTGCCAAAATAGCCATTCTGATATTGAGCCAATTAATATATTGATCAATTTATCAGCTCAAATTTAAAAGCGAACAGTTTAGTTCTTTATCAGACTGCATGGATGTTTCCTATGAGATATAAGCCATATCCCATGGAGTAAATGGATATTTTTGAAAGAATTTTATTTCTGGTAACAAGAACTTGGAACAACAAATTCAAATTTATCTAAGTTTTATGAAGTGCTGTTTTCTGTGACCCTGTTTCTGGGATTAATGTGCTCCATTTTTTAACTCATTCTGCTTTTAAACTGGTTATATACTCAGCAAAAAAACAAAAGCTGGCAGTTTATAACTTTTAATAACTATGAAAAGTATATGCAAAATTAATAGTTTTCCACCCTCCAATCTAAAACAATTGTTTCATGCACCAGAAACATCAAAATACACAGTTAAGTTCAAAACACATTCAATTTTTATTTCCAACCACAATTTACATATCTGGTCAATTTGATTCCTGGAAAAATGGTCAGATATCCGGTGTCAGATGTCTTTTTTTGTTGAGCATAGATAGACCTTCAGTCAATATAATCAAAACCTTTACTTTTCAAAGGGGTGGGTGTAACCTAGTAAGATTTATCTTTACGAATTATACTTCAGGTCACGATGTTTTTATTTGTATTTAACCCTTTCCTCCTTATAATTTATACGCATTTTTAGGCATCAATGTAGATCAAGATTAGCCGGCACATCCATGACGTCTGATCAGGATCTGCGCTGGGCGCATTTTGGTCAGAAATAACCTAATGAATCAAAAAGCAAACAGTTTAGATCATGATCTGATGGCACAGATGTGCCGGCTGATCTGGATCTATACTGTTCGCCCACACAATAAAGGTGTACCTATGGAGGAAAGGGTTAATGTACATCTACATTAGTGCTGAATTTAGAAAATGTTTGGAGGATGTTCCAAAAATTTAATATTTTATCTAAAATGAAGTACAAGTAGTTTATAGGGCTTTCAATCTTCAATGTTTTTCAATTTGAAGGCTACTTTAAAGTTTAAAATTGCGTGGCCTACATACACATGAGAGATCTGGTTTCATGGCAAGTTGTTTATGTTTATTTCACCATGACAATACATGTCTCTACATAAGTTTGTGTCAGTTTGTTTTACCATCACCTTGTTAAGCATTAAACATTCATTTACTATTACCTGTAAGTATACAACAATTTTAAAGTCACTCAACCTGATAATTTAAGTTTTAGAGGTATTTTGTCACAAAGGTTATTCAATATTTCTAATTTTGCATACGTCTGAATAATTGTACTGAGTCATTGAGAATTGTATATTAATTTCTTGTACAGTAAAATTTTATAAATATAAGTGTATTTGTATTTATTTTAGCTTTTATACTACAAATGTTAATTTTTAACAGTTAGTTTGAGCTCTGACTGCAGTGTACCACTTATCCCCCTTACTCCTTAAATACACCTTTATTGCATCAGCAAACAGTGTAGATCTAGATCAGCTTGCACATGTGTGCCCTCTGATCAGGATCTACACTGTTTGCTTTAAGGTTCATTAGTTTATTTCTGTTCAACATGCAAACACTGTAGATCCAGCTCCGATGGTATGGATGTGCAGGCTGATCTGGATCTACACTGGTCACACATGCATTTAAATGTGTATAGATGGACTAATGGTTAGTGTCCACCTTGTTTCAGCACTCTTTTAGTCATTTTACAGAATAAATTCTGGAAACCTGGCTAATAGAGAAATAAGCATAATGCTGCATAGATGTTTGTTACTACAAGTACTGTTTATTTTTCTACATTTTGAGCTGAAAACAAAACAGGAGTAGATAGTTGTTTCTTGTTTTTCATTGTTTTTTTTCTGCATTTTCTTCACAGAAGGCAAAAACCAAGTCAATGTCATTCAAAATCTTCATTGGCAAAAATATATGACATGCATATCACCAAGTAACAATTTCTGCAGATGTTTTACCCACCAAAAAACATTTTCAACTGAAAAGCATGATGATTATGTGGTATGAGTAAACTGGCAGTTAATTTTACTGTAGGATAAAGACCACAAAATTAATGAGGTGCTTGTAAGGAGTTTTTATAAATTTTATATAGCTACTAGTATATATTGCATTGCATTTCAGTTGATAACTTATCTTCCACAGAATTTCTGCTTGGTTCTCATCTTAACCCTTTGCTCCATATATACACCTGGGTCATGGGTCAATAGTGTAGATCCAGATCAGTTGGCACATCAGTGCCATCTGATCATGATCTACACTGTTTGCTTTTTGATATATTAGGTTATTTCTGACCAAAAACATGAACAGTGCAGGTCATGTTTAGATGACACAGATGTGCTGGCTGATCTAGATTTACACTTTTTGCACATGTGATGAACATGTATATATGTCGTACACTGTTCAAACATGGATAAAAGCCAAACAAATGAAGTTAAAAGTTAAATTTAAATTTATTCAGCTTTAGAAGTTGTGAAAGCTTGTGGCTTACCTCAATCAATCACATTCAGTCTGACTATGAACTCATTCTTTGCACTGTATGGTGAGTTTTAATTCAAACAATCTTTGAAAGGTTGCTTTTAATGTTGTTTGAAGTTATATTTCATGTTTGGAAACAACATTGTGAATATCTCTATCATCTGATAATAGGTGATTTACCTTAAGCTTGAAAATGCTTATGTTATCTAGTTCCATTTTGATTTTAGAATATTACAGAAAAGAATCACATCCCTAATTACAGAGTTTACTTCCATTTCAAAAATTTTGGGTTCCTTGAGGAGTGCAGAGTAAAATGCCCATTACAGCTTTTAATTAATGGCTTTCTTTGTTATAAAACTTGTGTCTTGTATGCAGCATATATAACTTTGGTTTTGTTCATTTTTCCAGATTTAGCAGCTAATGATAATTCAGTTCTTACTTCCAAAAATTGTTAACATAACAAGATAAAAGGATCTGATTTGAGACACTGGCAACCCTGAGCCAAAATCGAATGTTATTTGTGCTGTTCATGTTTTCTTGTACAGACATGTAGAGGAGTGCCTAAGATCATAAAAGTAAGATTGGAGACCAGTCTTAAATCTCAAGCATCTGATAATCTGAGATGGCAACCAGCCAGATTTGAGATTTATTACCTTGGGCACTGATTTGGTATAAAATATGTAAAGTTTAGCTTGACTTTCTTAGAATGCTGTTTTAATCACCATGACATCAGCATCTATTACACTCAATAATGTTAAAGTTTTTATGCATTCGATCTGTTTTTTTTAACTACCTTAAGATATAATCATCATAAAATTATCATAATTTCCTACAAGTTCTGTATTTCTCATACACATATTTTTAAAGTGTGTTGTTCTTCACAAATATTTTGTAAAATTTGTATGCAGTGTTGCTTTATATTTAAAATAACTCAACTGATCAATAACAAACCCAGTTCATTGCAACAAGTCTCATAATTCTTCCAAAATACTTTTGCAATTAAGCCCCATTTCACTAAGAACAATTTTTAAAATTATTTATGCAGATAGCCTTTCAGTAACATTATTTTATTGATATGGAACTTACAATGAATCTCTCAATTGTTTTCAGTTTTACCCATTTGTTTTGGTGCATTTACTTGCCAGTATAAATAAATCATATATTTAATTATCTTTCACCATCATTAGATACATAACCCCCTTACAAATTACCTAACTCTTCCAGGAAATTTTTTACAGTAGTTCCTCATTTACTCAGTATTTTTAACATTACTCAAGTGATTGATATTTTAATTTAAATTCATGATAATTCCATGCTGTGATCTTGCTTGTTAAAAGCAAGTCTCTTTTCAACTAAGAGTGTATGTTAAATGATGGGATTGACTCTATACACTTGTTGAATATTCAAGAATACCTTTTTCAAGTCAGTATGCTGTCTCGTTGATCAGGTGATGCATTTACAAACTTAACCCTATCCTCCATATATATGCCTTTATGACGTGGATGAACAGTGTAGATCCTGATCAGTGGGCAAATCTGTGTTGTCAGATCAGGATCTACACTTGAACAGTTTAGATCTAGATCAGTGGTCACATCTATGTTGTCAGATCAGGATCTACACTTGAACAGTTTAGATCTAGATCAGTGGACACATCTATGTTGTCAGATCAGGATCTACATTGTTCACATTTTGTTTAATTAGGTTATTTCTGACCAAAAAATGAACAGTGGAGATCCTGATCAAAGAGCTGATCTGGATCGACCCTGTTTGCAAATGCGATAAAATGCATATATACTGAATGAAGGGTTAAGATTTTTAATACTGTTATTATTTTCATTAATCAGTCTCATTGTTAGGGACTGAATTGTTTACAAAGATTGTCTCTTACATCTTCTTCCACTTATATAATATACATTTATTATATTCAACATGTGCTAAATATTTTACATTACATTTTGTGAATGTGCTTCATTTTGTGTACTTGACGATATATTGTATGCCATTATCTAAGCATTTTATACATAAGTGTAATGTGTGTTTTTCTTGTTACCTGACAATAACTATGTATGTGAATCTCAGACCTGTTTTAATATCATATTTTTGAAATAAAAATCAAAATCTGTAAGACTTTTACTTTGTGCATTAATAGAAACAGATGTTTGAAGTTTCACCTCTAATTTGGGTTTCTTTTCGCTTTTCAGTCTAGTGTCATATTATTTGTATTGACAATATTTTCAAAAAACAAGAGATGTTTGTAAAACGTATGCCCCCTCCCCCCCAAATTGGATAGTAAACTGCAGTTATTGATCAACCAAGTCAATGTCTAGTTATTGGGGATACAAGATTTTGGTATTGAAGGTCACTGTGAACTTGACCTTTGACCTACTGACCTGAAAATGAATAGAATTCATGTACATGTGATGACAACCTCAGTACTGATTTTGAGGATCGAAGGTTAAATCGTTATGTAGTTGTTGAAAAGTGAATTTTTCTTGTGAAAGGTGGCTGTGACCTTGACCTTTGGCCTTCTTATCTGAAAATCAATAGATGAACAGGTGATGCTTAACGTCCCTTTAAATCGAGGACTGTAGATGAAATTGTTGTCTTTTCATTAGTATGACATGGATTTTGTGTGGAAGGATAGTGGCCTTGACCTAAGACCAACTGACCTCAAAGAAAATAGTGTTCATCTACATACGATGACAAACCTCCATTCCAAATATCAGAACAGTTGGTAAGATCATATGTAACGTTTTTGGTCTGAACAGAATTTTGTGTTGAAGGTCAGAGTGATCTTGATCTTTGATGTACTGACCAGTGCCCAAGGTTATAAAGCTGAGCATGGAAACCAGTCGCCATTTCAGCCAATCAGATGCTTGAGATTTGAGACTGGTTTCCATGCTAAGTTTTATAACCTTCAGCCCTGAAAATCAATAGGGTCATGTAGTGGTAAGGACAAACCTCCCTAACAAATCTGAGGACCACAGATTAAATCTTTGTCTAGTTATTAGTTGGACCAGGAATCTTTATCAAAGGGATTGGAAACTATAGTGATAAGCATTAAAATACTGAAATATGATGTCGTGCTATCGATTTTCTTACGACGGCCTACCTGTACAAACGCGCTGTTTAAGTTAACCGAGCGCATAGCGAAGATAGTCAGAATTCGAAGTACCCCAGTCATACAATTTAATTGATAGCGTCAACAATAATTTCTCGATTTTCTTCAAATTTTCATGAAATCATCAAGAACTCTTTCTTCTTTTTAGTGATGTAAAAATTTATTTGGAAAACCGACATTAAATAAGAAAAGTTTCGAGTTAAACACGGACATTCTACTTCTTTTCGGCTTTAAATTGTGGCAGCGGATATTTGTTCACCAACACCACGATGCCTTATTTCATTTCAAAACCCTCTCCATCAATGATGATTAACACACTTGAAAATAATATCTACCTCTTCGGGGAGAATCACTTTATTCAATTCGACTATTGTCAATGCAAATGCAACCTTAGGTGTAGTGCAATTCCCGAACAAACGACGACGATTTTTTTTCTACACCTGGCGCCATTTGCAAATAATATAAAATATAGACGAATTTCAGAACTTTAATTTACTGTCTAGCATTCGAAAATGAATGCACTATTATGATATACCTCATCAACAGACTGTATTTAACAAGATTGTTTGTAAATTGATGCTTTTATCTTAATTAGTTGTTAAAAATCCAACATTAAAAGACATCACTCGGCTCGTTGACGAACAAAAGAATCAAAAAGGTGTAACAAATAAATATTAAAATAACCGCTAAATATGCATTATTGCGGACAAATAAAGTAAAAATATGATAAAATGACACTTAACTTATAACTAAATCAACATGTTAATGCATAATTATCATGAAAAACAAAGATGCAGACAGATTTTCCAACAACCGATTTTTCCACTGGCTTCCATGCAAAACAAGATGGCGGACGGAAGGGGGTGTTCATATTCGATAAATTCCGGGCGTCCAATCCCTTTGATAAAGATTCCTGGTTGGACAAGGTTTTTGTGTTGAAGGTCACAGTGAACTTTGACCTACTGACCTTTATTTAATAGGGATAATCTACAATCTGCATACCAAAGTTGAGGATCATGGGTGAAAGCATTGTCTAGGTATTGATCGGACATGGTGGTTACGGACGAACCGACGGACCGATCAACATGTGCAAAGCAGCATACCCCGCTTTTTGTAAGGGGGCTTAATTATATCAAAATAATAATATTGAAAAAAAATATATTTAAAAAATATTATTGGAACTCAATAAAACGCTTATATCACTTCAATGTGACTTTTGTAATCAAAATCATAATTCATTAATAGTGACAATTTTAGGCAAAATTTATGAAATAACAACACTGAATCTTTTGTGCTAACAAAGTCTTTCATATGACCCGAAATGAACAGGTTTTTGGAACTAACTGAAATTATGGAGTGTGACTGGTTATACTGACACCAGTTTTATTTAATTTGACATTATCCTGGTTTCGATATGGGATCAATGGAATAACTATCTGGATTTCTTCCAAGATGAGATCTTTCATTAGCAATTAGACAGAGGTGTATATAACTGCGTTGTTGTACACTTGCCATGCCGCTTGTATGGTGTGTGATTCTAACGGGTAATATAACAATTTGTGATCTGGGGCAAAATACAAGTTTCGAACTCCTGCGAAAACGGTAATTTTTCAGTATGTCTTAATAGCAGCAAGAAAACCTTTTTAGCGGGTTGGATAAAAAATATGCTTCTGTGTCGTCAACGAGATTTTATTATTAACTTAATAGCTGGCTTAGTTTGATCGGTTCTCCAAACCAAATTAGCTCATTAGACTTTCTCTTGCTAACATGACAGACAGATCGAGAAGAATGTGTGAAAAGTTATCAAACCAAATTACTAGTTAAACCAATGATGGCTTCTTGAAAAGATCATGTCGCGTAGACGTTTTATTTTATAATGATATCTGTGATTCTTGTTAATGTTGCTCATTACGGCACCACAGAACTATGGTCTCACTGGTTTATCGGACATGAAATGATTATCTTTATCGGACATGAAATGATTATCTTTTACGATGCAATTTTCCAGGAAAAGTATTCAAGAAAAATGTACATCGTATGAAATCTCACAATACCAATTTCGACGTAAACACAAGATCATACTGGAAGCAGTTGTAAGCGTGGGTGTCGAGGACCATTTGTTCAATGTTCGTAATCAACTCACTGTCATCAAGCGAATCTATTAACAATCCTTTAAGGGCAACTCTAGTTTATCCCGAATAAACTTTGAACATTTGCCAAAGTCATCAAACTTTATTATTCTTTGCGCGCCGTGTAATGTCTCGTGAGTGTAAGACTCTTTAAACACAGACCCGAGTCTATGAGAACCTTTTCAACTATTACTCGCTCTATAAGTGTTTTTATTTGGCATTTATTCATTTGTGTAATTCTTGACGAAAAGTTTGAAATAGTTGAGAGTCGTCTAGGGGAAACTAAATTTCCTTTGTGATTTATAGCAAATCGCTTGCAACAGCAACGTTGAACGGCCAGAGAAAGTCCTGGCAGAGACTTCAAGGCTCTGCTCAAAACTCTGATCGATCTAGCTTCTGTAGTGTCATTTCAAAATTAAAACTTAATGAGTGAACATAATTAAGAAGCTTATATTTGTGTACATATTGAGTTGCGCTGTGCGGCATGAACAGAATTGTGCGTTTCCATGTATGCGCATGTACAAACTCAACCAAACCGAGCCTGTAATATTTGGATATTTGTCATTTTCGGTGGCTTTCAAAGTTCTTTTTATCTATGTAGAAGTATATTAATTTGCGCTAACATGCACGCTCGAAACAGCTATCGCAAAATTCTAAAGGCCAAACGCCAGTGTAACGTTATATATTATGTATGTGCTATAGAGTATGAACTGGTATGGTCTAATTTTCTAATTTTTAAGAAACAACATTGGTTTTGCATACTGTTTGAATTCACGCTAGTATTCATGTGCGAAATACGCAAAATCAAATCCAATCAAAAATGATAATATTCCAAAGTAATAGTCTCGAGATACTTAAAAACAACAACAACAACATTCTTAGCAAGTTTGTTCACAACAAATTATACATTCAGTTAAGCTTAATATACAATATGTCAAATACTGATGTCCAGTTTGCCATACTAACAATTATTTGTTATCCGCGACCACTATAAATATGATTTATGACCACTCCATTAGCTATGAGCGATAGATCTAGTATTTAGTGAATGATAAAACATGATCTCAAAGACCAGTTGGTTCGTTTACAAAATGTTCCATCTCCACAGCATGTGTAGCGTCGTCTTGTTGTCCGTCTGATAACGATGTTTCCGATCCTCGCCGTGATGCTACAGACGCACTTTCATTGCTCATATCAAACGACTGCTTTGTTCGCGTGAAGTCCTTGAAATTCAGCTTGAATGTGGTCCCTTTCCTCGTGGTAGTCATTTGCCTAAAATGGCGGCTCCACTCCACCTCTGATGGCAAGTATGAAGATCTCGCTTGGACAAAGCTGTCTGTAAATTCGTCGACACCATTTATTGTTACCACTATCTCGTATGCTCCTCTTTCAAAGTCACGCCTGTTGAAATCCCAAAATGGACTACTCTTGTCTATCAAATGCCTATACACTTTCGGTCTGAAAAATAGTCTAGAATTCGAGTGGCATGGATTGAACTCCATGTCCAGTCTACATTTTCCAGAGCCATCTTCTCTATTCATTATACAGAATGCCGTAACAGTAGGGTCAATCAGCTGTGACCGCTGCATGTTCAAAATTTGTATTTCAATATAATAGTGCATAGCGTCTTCGTAAACACAAGAAACTTTGCTGAACAAAACAGTGTGAGCTCGGAACTTAGGTGACTGGAACTTGAACAAGATCACGCCTGTAATGGCTGTCAGGATCAAAGTGCCGACTATTGATTGAATTATGACGAGGAAAATCGTCATGGGGCACTCGTCCGTCAGGTAATGCGAACCATATCCTATTGTCGTCTGCGTTTCCATTGAATATTGGAATATTTCAAGAAAATCCTGGACGTTTTCTATACATGGTTTTGGCTTAGTTTCACTGGTTTCGTTCTCGTCAAAATCTCCGTGTCCCTCTGATACTAAAAAGTACATCAATGCGAAAACAAGCCAGCTCAACAGAAAGCATGTCAAAAAGATCAGACAAATCCAAATAGAATCCAACTCGACAACGGAAATAAAAATATTTGGATAAAAACACTGCGTAGTACTAGGCTGGTTGGTGAACTTAATCTTTGTTATTCCATTTTTGCTTACAATCCTAAATTCGTCTGAGTCGGGGTAACGATTGTCGGAAAAGTAATCTTTAATAAATTTCCGCTTTTTCTTACGTTTGATGTCCCTTTGCCATGTATTCTGGTGTCCATAATTTTCCATATTTGGTTATCTTTCTATGTCATAAAGTTAATAGCAATCACTTTAAAACAAAAACAGTGGTAATAAAATCACTCTTCATATTTCCTTCTGCAACTCCGACGAAATATTCAAGTTGAAATCCGTTTTTCACATGCAACAAATGGATCGACATTGTCCGTTTAGGTTCTGTTTAAAAAAACGTGTCTTTATCTTGAACTCGTTGATCTGTCAGTCAAACAGATCCTAAATATCCTAAATGACATTCATAAAACGCAATAATGCTGTCATACGCTTTCACATCATTGTCTCGCTAACTGCAAAAAAAAAACAACAATCGACGTCCATACATTATTACTGTGACGAATCAACCACTGTCGAAAATGCTTTATTAAAGAATACACCAAATACTACAATTTGTTTACAACATGCATATGTGCATTTTAGTAAATAAACTTGCTAGCGATTATGCGCATATCGTATAAACAAGAGATGTGTAAGCGGGATTCCTTGAAGTACAATCTCTCACTTGTGAATTTAAGCGTAAGATAGCCAGTTTGTTCATTGGAGACAGTCAGTTTAGGTTTCTCACTGGATTAAGAGAAATGGGATTGTCAAAAATCAAGGTATGTATATATCTGCATGTAGAAATAAAGGATGTCCTTGTAAATGCATCCGTACAAAATGTTTATTAAAACTACGTCTGTTTTGTTTCCTTAGACTTACCTTGAATCTTTTTTCTGTATTTCAGTTTGGATTTTCAAAACTATTTCAACGAAATATAGCCGATTCAAGTTCAAAGCCAGTCGATAAACATCTCTATCCGTCACGAGTAATCAACAGGGACGGTAAAGTTCAAATCGTCTTAGACCAGCTTAGTTTTGGCAAACGTCGAAGATACTGGAGAAATCCTCTCCCCATACTCCTGAATCTAAAATGGCGCTGGATTATGATCATATTTGCACTCGGGTTTATGGTTACCTGGAGTGCTTTTGCGATAGTGTATTACATCATAGCAAGGTATCACGGCGACTTTGAAACACACACAGATTCAGACTTCACACCATGTATGACCAACGTGAATTCTTTTACCACCGCTTTCTTGTTCTCGTTGGAATCGCAACATACTATTGGATACGGATTCAGATACCCGACGTCTGAATGCATTGAAGCTGTGTTTATGGTCTACTTACAGTTCCTTGTTGGTGTGTTTGTGCAATGTCTGATTGCTGGACTTGTGGTGGCTAAACTCCAGCTCGGGAAGAGAACTCCTAATGCAATATTGTTCAGCAACAAAGCCTGTGTGGGAAAGTGTAATGATAATGTGTGTTTAATGGTCAGGATCGGTAACGCAGGAAATTCGGAACTAGTGAATGCTAAAGGTGTTGGAATTGTCATGGAAAGGCAAACATTTGGTACTGACGAAGAGGTTCTTACCGAAACATTCATAACGTTTGTATCGGAGAACGGAAGTGAAAACTTAAACCTCTTATGGCCTGTGGTGATCCACTGCCAAATACTGAAGAATCAGGAAGATTTCCTACGAAAGTTAACAAATCCACAGTCTGAGCTTATCATCATTATTGAGGGGGTTATGAGCGAAAGTGGTCAAAATTTACAGCTTCGTACCTCGTATCTGGCTCATGAAATAGAAATAGGAAAACAGTTTGTTGATATAAGCCCACTGCTGATAAAGGATGAGACGGGGCTGGATTATCACTATGCTGTCGACTACGAGGAGTTCAATTCTATGGTACTGGATGAGCAATGGGACTTTGATTGGTACCTTACCCATAACATTCTAAATTGACAAAAAAAATGTTGTGATCATACCTTATGTATTGCATTATATATCTGGATGATTCTGTATTGCATTATGTATCTGAATTATTCTGTATTGCATTATATATCTGGATTATTCTGTATTGCATTATGTATCTGAATTATTCTGTATTGCATAATATATCTGGATTATTCTGTATTGCATTATGTATCTGGATTATTCTGTATTGCATTATATATCTGGATTATTCTGTATTGCATTATATATCTGGATTATTCTGTATTGCATTACGTATCTGGATTATTCTGTATTGCATTATATATCTGGATTATTCTGTATTGCATTATGTATCTGAATTATTCTGTATTGCATTATATATCTGGATTATTCTGTATTGCATAATATATCTGGATTATTCTGTATTGCATTATATATCTGGATTATTCTGTATTGCATTATATATCTGGATTATTCTGTATTGCATTATATATCTGGATTATTCTGTATTGCATAAATATCTGGATTATTCTGTATTGCATAAATATCTGGATTATTCTGTATTGCATTATATATCTGGATTATTCTGTATTGGATAAATATCTGGATTATTCTGTATTGCATTATATTATATAAAGTTGTGATCATACCCTATGTATTGCATTATATATCTGGATTATTCTGTATTGCATTTTGTATCTGGATTATTCTGTATTGCATTATATATCTGGATTATTCTGTATTGCATTACGTATCTGGATTCTTCTGTATTGCATTATATATCTGGACTATTCTGTATTGCATTATATATCTGGATTTTTCTGAATTGCATTTTATATCTGGATTATTCTGTATTGCATTACATATCTGGATTATTCTGTATTGCATCATATATCTGGATGCATACAACGAAATACGAGTTCGTTTGAAAATAAAATAAACGCATTCGTATTCAAAATACCGAGCACGTTCATTCACATAACGACAATTCGTGTTCACTGCAGTTTTCCTTAAGTAACATTTTTCTATCATCCTGACATAAAAATACTACTGAAGCATTATAGCAAGAAGGCACGAGATCACTAAGGCATGTCGGTGACGATATCACTGACGCGAAGGTGATTAGTGATACAAATAAGTCTATACTCTAGTATCTCCCTTTTGGTCGTCGATCGTCATGCTTTTGTGTCGAGAAATTACGGTGTTCCGTATATGTAGAGCAGAAAGATGTCGTCCGACTCTGATGCGGAAGGTACGTTTTTAAAGTTTCATTACTGGCAATAATGACATCTTTCTGCTAAAAAAAGTACATCGCCATGGCACGATGGTGAAACAACGATGTCACAATGATGAAACAACGATAGTGCGATGGTGAAACTACGATGGCACGATGGTGAAACAACGATGGCAGTGTGGTAAAACAACGATGGTACGATGCTGAAACAACGATGGTACGATGCTGAAACAACGATGGCACGATAATGAAACAACGATGGAACGATGGTGAAACAACGATGGAACGATGGTGAAGCAACGATGGTACGATGACACGATGGTGAAACAACGATGGTACGATGATGAAACCGCGATATTTCATCGCGTTTTCACCATCGTACCATCGTGCCTTCGTGTTTTCCCCATCTGGCCATTGTGGTTTTACCATCGTGCCTTCGCGTTTAAATCATCATGACATCGTACCATCGTGCATCGCGGTTAAGGGAGAGAAAAAATAAGTTTGTCGATATGGAACATCGTAGTTTTCGATTAATCTAGAGTGGTTGTGGTTCTGTTAGACGTTCCAAAGTCCGATCAAAATATACCAAGAACATCAGCCCGACAAGAACTATGTGTTTGTGTGTTTTTAACTTCCCTTAGCTCTCGGAACATAGACAAGAAAAGTAAATGTATGTTATACATGGAAAAAGGAAATGGAGATGTTAAGTTATGATTGTATATCACTTTTTCAACATTTCACAGATGTGAATAAAGTAGTTCCAAAGTATAAATTGTATTTACTGTATGAAATGTAAAATATAATACAAACTTTTTTTGCCTTAAACAAATGTGTTGCGGCGTTTTCTAATTCAGCTGTGCGTCCAAGTTATCTTTTTTATATTTGGCACATTAAACACCCGAAAAGCTAACAGTATCTCATTTCCTTTAATCATCGGATACATCCTTTAATTCATTTGGAAATGTTAGTCGCTTTTCGACATTTGCAGCGGGTTTTCCCCTTAATGTATAATGAAACTGAATTTAGGCATTTAACCTTATAGTCACTTGCATGTATCTTAAAGGTAAGTTTTAGTTCAGTTTAATCAAAGCGCTGAAATCGTTGATTTTGTAGCTATCCTAGAGAACCACGTCTGATAAATCTCCTGCAACGGCAGACCGAAATGTTCGTAGTATTATAACTAATGATAATATTATCTTTAACTACATATTTTAATACTACGTACATTTCGGTCTGCTGTTGCAGGAGATTCTCAGACGTGGTTCTCTAGGATAGCTACAAATTCAACGCCGACAGTCTTTCAGCGCTTTGATTAAGGGAACTGTGCCGTACACGCATTAGGGCCTACTTAACAGTTAACGAGTGTATTCGTTAACTTATGTTAAAATGATATGAATAAACCATTGATTTTGGAGTGGTCTATATTCCACCAATAAGATGCAAATATGCACATCCTGATCCATATCTTGAATTGCAAAATGAAGTATCAGAATCCTCATGATTGAACGCATAACCTTATTTGTAAGTAAAATACAGCGTCTTTTGGTTGGAGCGGCAGTTCTAACAGTCGTCGCATGACAGAAAACTTGGTCGGAGTCTTATGAAGTGCTGCAGTCCAACAGGTGTTTACGGAGGTTGCTCGCTGGGTCAAAATCTAATTGAAATCGAAATTTGTAGTAAATGCCGCAAAGTTTGTTGTCGTATTGATTTTAAAATGCAACTGTACTTCTGATTTCAACCTGGATATCGGCCAATTTTTTAAACCTTTTTCTAAATTTGTGATACCGTTACCCCTGTTTTAAACGATTACCTGTTATGCAAAAATTGACATCTCTGAACAATATTAGATTGTCTACTAAAGAAGGGACACGCGCAGTGGCAGTGAAACAGACAAATGTTTTATCTGCAGTAAGTTGTATTGACATTATCGGACGTAGGCACGGGAGTTATCGGAAAACCGGAAATTTTCGTGGAATGACTCGTTAAGGTCAAGGTTTGATAGCGTCCTTCACGGAGTGTCAAGGCAAGGCCGAAAATTCTCGCAGAGCACCGACAAAATAAAGCGAAAATGCCGAATTCTAAAGTTTACTTCGATATATCCATTGGCGGCGCACCTGCTGGCAAAATTGTTATGGAAGTAAGTATACAGTTTTCTTGGTTTCATCATCAACAGTTCTTTATTTTTCGCGGAAAACCGCCATTTACCGGCCGGCTTCCCAACTTCCGCCATTGATACCATGTACTAACACAGTTTAATTTATAGTGTAGGAAGTTACCATGTAGATATTGTTAAAAAAAACTAACTGAAGATTATGAACCTGTGTTGGTTAAACCCGATTTCTTAAAACTTAGGATTTGAAACAGCTCAAAACTGGTTCAAAGACCCCCTTATTTTTCAACACTAAATAGTTTTCCTCGCGATTTCCATATTCTCCAGGTACAGTCAATTATTCAGTTCCGGCATTCAATCAGTTCCGGCACATTTGAGTTATAAATCGAAAATGTGTTAAGAAATCATTGTGTTCTTGCAGCATTTCTCTCATTTAGAGTGATGTTGCTAGAACACTCAGTGATTTCTTGACCAATTTTCGGTTTTTAATTCAAGATTATGAACATGTTCCAGAACTGATTGAATGCCGAAACTGATTAATTATATGTAACTAACGTTTTCTTTTGAAATTCCACTTTAATATGAAACTTTATGTTGCCTATGACTGGAAGTACTTGTTCTATTGACTTCATACTTGGACTACATCAGCATGAACAAAGCAATCTGTGACAAAAAGAATGACAAGTCAATTTTTACCATTTTGTGAGTTGTGTCCCTTTCAAATGCAACTTTAACAGGTCTAGGAAACGGCTGTTTTTATGGACTGTAAATTTACAGAATGTCAGTTTATTTATAGATAAAATTTGTCTGTAAATTTATGGACAAGGGTTGATACAAAATTAGTGCATTTTAGAAATTCACAACTCTAAAGCATTTTTTTTAATTCTGATAGAAAAGAGCATAGCATAGGGCATAAATATAAAAGGTTGAAGTCTGTTCACACTGTTATTTCCTCTCTAACATAGTCATCGATGACCTAACAACATTTCACATAATCATCTGAACATAATAATGATCTCTTTAAAAAAGTTATGTTCATTTCGAATAAAAAGTATGCTACTAATTTTTTTGTAGATTTTTAGTTATTTTTATCCGAGTGTGGTTACGAACCAACATTTTAATTTTGGACACTTTTTGTAACTACCCTTGTCCACCCCCAATACTTGCATCACCAGTATTTCTACTAAATGCCTAGGCATTTATTACATTTAATACTGATAAGGCAATAGAAAAAAATATTTTAGATTCTCATCCCCGCCCGCCCCTGTCCAAAACCACCCGCCCCAAAAAATTTATTGGTTAAAAAATCGAAACATATTATGTCCCGGACAGAACGGGTTTTAGACCATCCCGAAATACCTTGTTAGGGTATTTCGTTAATAAAAAATAAAAGTTAAAAAGTGCCCACCTGCCCCTTTTTTTCCCAAAATCCGGATGAGAATCTAATAATTTATTTTCTCTGGCCTAATGTTGCAATTTTGTAATTTTAGATTATAGGTTTAATACTTAACTTGATTTTTATGTAAAATTCTTTTCATGTACAGGTGCCTCTCGATGAGTACTTTCCTGTGTTATAATTAACTATAGATTTACTGCCAACCTTGAATGAAATGTTTACATTTCCCAAAGTAATTTTCCCAGGTCTGTTGTAAAAATACGTAATCTAATTTATATTTAATATTGTTAAAAATTATGATATATGTAAGAAATCTTTTTTTTCTACATTTCAGTTAAGAAATGATGTTGTTCCAAAGACAGCTGGTATGTTTTTTGTTTTGTTTTGTTACAACCAACAAAGAGTAATGAACCAATAGTTCTAAGAAATAGATTTAACTGACTACATTTTCTGTAATACTACGTATTTTATCATTTTAATATATTTTTAGGTAGTGTCAAAAATCATTTGTCAAGTATATGTGACTGACCAAATGGAGCAATAAAAGCAAAAATCACAAACATGTTTAAGTGTTTTGGAAAAGTGCACCATCCATCTGTTGAGTAAAGTTGAAAATTGTAATTAAAACTAGCTTATAACTAGGTTATAGGTCAACGATTCAGTGACCTTCGAATCAAAATTGGTCTGGATGTGGGATGATTATTGCTTGTTGTCAGTACATCCTATTTGTTTTGCGATCAGAATATAGAAAATTTACTATGTTCATACAAGGGCTCTCACTAGAGGGAGTCTCTAGAGAGAAGTAGTCTCCCAACAGTGACCAGACTTCTCCCTTCTTTGAGGTATAGGAGAAGTCATTTTATATAGACTATATAGGAAAAGAATGCTCTTAAACTGCAAACTTCTCCATAATTCAGTAAAACTATGACAAAACTCCCTGATTTGCAAGTCTAGTACTGAGAGCCCTGCATACCTCTCCAGACACTGCTGTGCTGTTACATAACAATTGTCTTTTCTTTTACTAGAAAATTTCCGAGCCCTGTGTACTGGAGAAAAAGGATTTGGTTTTGCTGGCAGCAAGTTCCACCGAGTTATTCCTGGCTTTATGTGCCAAGGTGGTGATTTCACACGTGGAAATGGAACTGGTGGCAAGAGTATATATGGAGAAAAATTCGCCGATGAGAACTTCCAACTGAAGCACACTGGACCAGGCAAGTACACAGTTAAAATTTTAGTTGTTTTTTAACCCTTTCCTCCATAATATTTATATACCTCTTTATGGCATGGGCAAACAGTGTAGATTCAGATCAGCTGGCACATTAGTGCTGTCTGATCAGGATTTACTTTGTTCATATTTTGATTTATAAGGATATCTGACCAACAGGCGAACAGTGCAGATACTGATCAGACAGCATTGATGTACTGGCTGACCTGGATCTACACTGGTTGTACATGCATAAACAGGCATATATATATGGAATAAAGGGTTAAATTAGTATGTTGAGACAATGGATCAAATGTAGTCATATGCAGAAGCTCTCCAAGAAGAACCCTTCAAACAAAAATGTGTATCTCTAGCTAGCTCGTCATTGATTTGTCCCACATACTCCAATGTATTCTGAACATATGTTTACAGTACATCCAGTTCACAATCAGATAGTGAACATCTGATCTTGGTATTGATGTGATCTGTGTCAGGTCAAAACAGTATTGTGTGGTTACTTGGTGATAAATGGTCTTACACAGTTTAGAGAGATAATCTCAACTTTTATTTAGTTCCCTACCAATCAGAGGGTAGACTACAGGTTTACTATCTTTCTGTCCATTCATCTGAAAACCACTGGATCCAGCAATATAACAAAAAATATGCAAGCTATGTTTATGTTATTTGTTATGAGGAGATTATGCATGCTATTTTGTTCTTAGTTTCTGACAAAAACTTGGTTGCTAGGTAACTAGAGTAATGAAAATAGAAGACATAAACTGTAATTGACATAATTCAAAAAGTATTAAAGCTTTATTAATGAAACTTGATATATGGATAGAGGTAAATTATGTAATAAAATGTGGATTTTAAGCAACAAAAGGTGAAAATACTCCACTTACGCAGGCTGTCAAGCGGTCATACTTTTTCCTACTTTTTCCTAGTTTTTCCTACTTTTTAGTCTTGTTCCTCCTTTTTCCTACTATTTTTCAAAAACCTCCTACTATTCCTACTTTTTTTGTCAGATGGACAAAAGAAAAAATCTATATCTTTTAAAAGGAGATTTTAAAAATGTTTTTTTTGTGTTCAGAAAGTAATGTACTTGTAAATGTCATACCTGTATTCATATTGATAAGTGTGAAGTTGTATGAATTTCTTCTGTCTACATAACTACCGCTATTGGTCTAACAGGCCTGACAATGTCATTTGTCTAAGTCAAAAATAGAAATAAAGGGGTTATAAAACTCATGTGGGTAAAATAGATAACAGTTAATTTCATTAATGCCAAGTGAGTGTTGAAAACTCCTTAAATGCAAGTTTTTAAAACTGATAATTTAACTGTTAAATTGCAAAAAAGTATTTTTTAAACAGGAAATCACCTTTAAACACCTCAGAAATAGTCATAACTTTATACATCGTAGAAAAGGTCTGACCGTCATTCTCATGTGATAGAAAGTGACCAAAATGTTAAGAGTATTTAGAGGAATGTTTGAGCCATCTAGCAAGCCTCCTAGCGTAACCTTTAAAACCTTTAAGACCTGTAATTTCAGAGCAAACTTAAAAGCTTTTAAATCTTCTCAGGGCTTTTTTTTTCTTCTTTAGTAGAGACAGTCCTCCCCTCAGAAAATTTCTTTAAAATCTTGCAGTTTTCTGCAAAAAGTAACTTTACATAAGATATTTTATTTCCCTTACAGAAGAAATAATGTTATTTTCCCCCAAAATATTGGGCATGGGTCCCATCCCTTGGCATTGAAAAACACCTGGTTCTGAAAAACCTATAAAAAGGCCAAAAAGCCTGTAGTTTTCACTCAAAATCTATAGACTCCCAGCCTTGTCACTGTAATGGTTGTATTACTGTTTTTCTCCCCCTCCCTTCTTTTTGAGTTTTTTTCAGAATGCTGTTGTGTTCACCAACAAGATACATTTAGATGTTGGCAGTAGTGTTTTCAAGACCATGGGTTTTCCATGTATTCAGCATTTATAATGTAACTCAGCATTTTTCAAAATGACCAATTATTTATTGCAACTGAGCACTGCTTGCGTTATGAATGTCTGAATTTTTTCAATGAGAATTCTAACAAATGCTGAGTTGTAAAATTTATTTTTAGCTCACCTGAGCACGAAGTGCTCATGGCGAGCTTTTGTGATCGCCTGATGTCCGTCGTCCGTCCGTGCGTCGTCAACATGTTCTTCAAACGACTTCTTCTCCTGAACTCCTGGGCCAATCTTGCTGAAACTTGGCAGGAATGTTACTTGCATGAAGCTTTACCAAAATTGTTCAAATGGTTCCAGTCCATTGCCTATCTAGGTCACAGAGGATAAAAATAGATTTTGAACATGAAATTTTTAAAAATCATCTTCTCTGAAACCGTAAGGCCTAGAACTTTGATATTTGGTGTGTAGCATCACCTAGTGGTCCTCTACCAAGATTGTTCAAATTATAGCCCTGGGGTCAAAATTGGCCCCGCCCGGGTGGGGTCATGTGTTTTCCTTATAAATATATATCAAAAACTTAAAAAATCTTCTCCTCCAAAACCGCAATGGTTAGAAGTTAGATATTTGGCATGAAACATTGTCTAATGGACCTCTAACAAAGTTGTTCAAATTATGGCCCTGGGGTCAAAATTTGCCCCGCCCCAGAGGTCATGGGTTTTCCTTATATCAATATATAGCAAAAACTTAAAAAATCTTCTTCTCCAAAACCGCAATGGCTAGAGGTTAGATATTTGGCATGAAACATTGTCTAATGGACCTCTAACAAAGTTGTTCAAATTATGGCCCTTGGGTCAAAATTGGCCCCGCCACAGGGGTCGCCCATTTTACATAGAATTATATTGGAAAAATCTTGTAAAAGTCTTCTTCTCTAGAACCATAACACATAGAGCTTAGAATTTTTACATGTAACATCACTTTGTGGACCTTTACCACGTTTATACATATCATGACCCCAGGCTCGAATTGGCCCCACCCAGGGGCTTATCAATTTTTACATAGAGCTAAATAATAAGAACTGAAGACATGTAGAATGTTTGCTAGTGTCAAACTACACCCCTTGTTCTCTGAAACTAATGCGACTAGACCTTAGATATTTCGTGTTGAGTATTGTAAAGAGACCCTTTACCAGCATTATTTAAATGTTGGCCCTGGGGTAAAGCTGAAAGTACTTTTGTACTCAGGTGAGCGATACAGGGCCATCATGACCCTCTTGTTTTTAAATTAGGTCTGGTGATATGTTTACACTATTGCAACTGTGGGCAAAAGCATTTATAGCAAAGTTTAGATATAAAACATGCCTATTACAGATATATGTGGTTTTAGAGTAGGTTTCCATGTCAATTAACTTTTTTCCCCAAAATTAAAAAGGGTATGGGCCCCTTCCCCTACACTTGTATACTGATACAAATGTATATGTTATGCTTTTTCAATGAGAATTCTAACAAATGTATCCTTTATTAATTAGTTATTTTGAAATATTTACAGTAAAAGGCCTTTTTAGACTTGAGCCTTTATAAAACCCCTTTTTTATGCCCCCATGAAGTGTGAGGCATAAAGAGTTGCACTCATAATGCCCCCTCGGTGAGGGTCATAGAGAGTTGCACTTGTCCCTCTCTCATCAACTTCTCATTAACCAATAGGCAGAATTCTTTCAAACTTGCAAAGATTGATCGAGCAGGATGTGAAGATGATGGTAAAGAAAATGCGACTAGTTTAACCACAGTTATGGCCCTTTGTTTTACAAGTGTTCTTGTAGCATTTGGGGCATCCGTGTCCCCAGGACACAGTCTAGTTTTTTCAGGCCTGCTAAGAGCTCTGATCAAGGTATAACTTGAAACACTGAAAGTCGATATTTTTCTGCAATAAAACTGCATTTTCATTACTTTTTGAACATCTCTCATAATAGCAGGAAGACTAAACCCATGGTATTGCTGTAAGTTCTGTTTTTATTCATCAAGATGAGACCCCATTGACCCATACTGACTCCACATAGACATCTCTTTAAGTTAGCAGTGGCAGTCTGGCTTATGTGTTGGGGCCTCAGCTGAATGACCATGATACATATAATTTGTAACAGAAAGAGTGAAGTCCAAACTCTGAAAAACTGTTTATGTATTCCTACTTTTGAGGAAAAAGTTCCTACTTTTTCCTACTTTTCTCCTACTTTTTTGTCAAAAGGGTTCCTACTTTTTTCCTACTTTTTGAAGAAAGATCACTTGACAGCCTGCTTACGCTTAATATAGATATTGGTCAATCTTAAAAGTAAATAATGTTCAAGAACTTAGTATATATACTCAACAAAAATAGAAACCTGACACTTTATATTTGGTGTAATAAAAATTGTGCATGTTTTGAACTTAATTATGCATTTTGATATTTTTGGTGCATGAAACAAGTGATTCAGTGGTTATTTTCTTTTGGATGGTGCAAAAATATATAGATTTTGAATATGCACCTCATACTTATTCAAAGTTACAGTGTCAGGTTTCTATTTTTGTTGAGTATACATATAGATAGATTATGACATTATAATTTTTTGTCATGACTGTTCATCTTTCCAACAAAAACTTGTTTCCTGAAATTTCTCAAAAAACGTGTGCAAGCTAGATTTATGGAATTCAGTCTCAGAGGCCAGTGTTTTTCCTTTCTATTCAGTTGTTGGTCTTCAATCATGATTTGCACTGCCACATTAATTCTTTTCATGCAAATTTATACCATATTCACTCACAGGGTGTAGAACAGGTAGAAACATTGCATTGAATTGCTAGAAACATGCTGTGACTTCTTTCTGGTTGCAAATTTGAGACATGAATAGCACTTGTCTTTAAGATACATAAAATCTTACAAATCATGTCTACTTTTCAGGAATCCTTTCCATGGCTAATGCAGGTCCCAACACCAACGGTTCTCAGTTCTTTCTCTGCACTGCCCAAACAGACTGGTAATTATTTGATTAATATCATAACAGAAGATGGAATTTGAACAGTTTTTAACCCTTGATTGTTTCTATCGCATGTGTTAACAGTAGGCACATCCATGTCATCAGATCTGGATCTACACTGTTCGCTACTTACAGATAGTAAAAAAAAACTACTAAATATAAATGCAAACATTCTGATTCATTCCATGTGATCTGGATCTACGTTGTTTGCCCACAAAATAAAGGAGTACTATGGAGTAAATCATTAAAACACATAAGCCAAAAGCATCTCATTTTGATTTCTGTGGAAAAGTCTAAAGTTCAACACATTCTGGAAAGAATTTGGAAACGTATCTGCTTTTGACTGCTTTAAAAATTTATCAGAAGATGGAATTAAATGTTAAGATAGATTGCCAGCAGAGTACCTTTCAATAATTGCAAAGATTACGTGACAGATTTACGGCTGTAGTGTACACATAATCATAATGTGTTCTCTTTATTTGAATGTTTCAGGTTAGATGGCAAACACGTTGTGTTTGGCAAAGTAGTAGAAGGAATGAATGTTGTAACAGCGATTGAAGCTGTAGGTTCCGATAGTGGAAAAACCAAGAAAGATGTTGTAATCACCAAGTCTGGCGAGTGTTAATACAAGACTCATATTTTTGTATAGCACAAAGTGCTTTTTTGTAGTAAATCCTTCTGTCCTGCTGCAATTCTGTAGAATTCAATATTTTTATCCAGTTTTAACTAAAGACTATTTCCATTTCTGCCTAATTGCTAAAATTGTATTTCATTGAACAAATTGTTCTTTACATGATTGATAATAATATTATACAATGTATAGAGGCAACAAAAGTATGCTGTTTTAATAGCATATCTTTACTTAAAGACCCGTCGTAAAAATTGATACTCGGACAAGATGTGACATCATAACATCTTGTTGTGCTACTCATGGATATTAATTTTCAGTACATGTTCACAATCACTGAATGAAGCTGAGGACAAAAGACATCAAGTTTGTCTCGAGGTTTTTATTAACAAAGCAATTTATTCTATCATTCTTGTATATGTTCACAAATTCAAAAGAATCTGCAATTTTGTTGTTGTATACTAGGAAAATAAAGTATAATTGTACTTGACATCGTTGTGTTATTACCATTTCTTACATAACTTATAGGGTGTTAATAGCGGTGAGGAATATGTCTATACAGCATAAACCGCTGTAGAAGAGCATTGTGATTAGTTAAGTTTTGTCTGTCCGTCCATCAGTCCTTGTTGGCACTATCTAGCTAACCTGTTGTTATAACATAGTACAAAAGTAATCGCTCAAGGAAATGTGCATAAACTTCAGTCACATCGCTGGCTGGTAAAAATTTGTCTGCTGGGAAATTCTGCAAACAAATGTTCAGAAGCCAACAGCTGCTTGATAAACTGAGTAGAAGTTTGTAACTTGACAACTGCATTACTTGGCATAAGCTTCAATTTGTACTTACAGATTGTGGATGCTCGATCTTGTTCATTTTCCAGAAAAAGCCTCCATTTTATAAACTTGCATCGATTGAAGAAAACAATGGCTTCCCTATGCAAAATGTCTGTGAAATATATTCTGATCCGATTTATAAACTGCATAGTATACATGCATTGTACAGGGTGATTCATAATATCTGATATACTTTTGAAATTAAATGGTGTTAATATCATCAAACATAGTCATACAATTTTCACATCGTAAGAATATAGAGGCTTAAAAGGGGAATAAGGAATCATGTCTGTATATCCAAAAATAATATTTATAACGAATGTTCAATGTGACGTCCATTTTGAGTGATGTCAAATTCTTGAAATTGTCTTATGACTGATGCTCACATCTGTGGATTTATCTTTCTCATTTCACTTTTCGTTATTTTAGCTCTTTCACTGGCACTGCTTAAGGTGTGTAGACTTTTAAGTGTTCCCAAAGAAAAAAGTCTAGTGGGTTTTAGTCGGGTGAATTAGGGGGCCAAACATGGTCAGATTTAAAGGACATGAGTTGGTCACCAAATGTTTCCCGCAACTATGAAATTACATGTCTTGCAGTATGCCCTGTAGCACCGTCCTGTTTGTGATTTAAATTTATCCCCCATTCCTTGGCAGTTGTAGATAGCGATCGCTGTTAACAGTCTGTCTCTCACCCTTGTCTTCAAAAAAAGATCCAATCATGCCACTTTTACTTAATGATGCCCAAACTTTCACCTTTTTGTCATCTAGCTGATTTTTATAATCTTGGTAGTTAGGTTTTTAAGTGGACACACCTAAACCAACATCAGTGCAAAAGCTTAAATCATCAATTCGATGAGAAAGGTAAATCCACAGATGTTGCATTGGCCATAGACAATGTCGAGAAAAGACTTTGTCATAATCACATTTGTTTTAAATATCATTTTGGATAATATGGACATCATTCCTTGTTCAAGTATGGTATGTTATATATCGATCAAAACTTTAAGAGGTCGCAAACATTGCAAATGGCGAAAACTGTCTAAAATTTCAAAAAATGAATTTTGGGGGAAATAATTATTGCCACCTAGAAATTTTAGCCTGTTGTCGCCATTTGCAATGTTTGCGACCCTTTAAGCCTCTAGGTTATTACTATGTGAAAACTGTATACCTATGTTTGATGATATTGTTGCTATTACATTTCGAAAGAGTATTAAACTTACTTTGATCAAAACACCTGAAAACAGGTTTGTACCAGCTGTATTAGGACAAGTCTGTAGTAGGGCTCAAAGCTTCCACCTCTCGAGGCAGATGAAGTTCTCTAAAGTGATATCTTCAAATCTGCTTGACCCATTTAAAAATGTTTCATAGTGATGTTCACCGAGTCCTCTAAATTAAGTCTTAACAGGAGGTACTGGTCTTTTAAAACCAAGATTGAATTGCTGTAAACAAGCGCTCAAGGTTGAAGGGAGATAGCACTTTTGTTATTTCACATCAAAATAAATGGTTCTGTGGGGATCAGAAATCTTCCAAGAGCTTATGTCGTGGGGTAAGAAAGAATGTACAGCCAGACCGGGACTCGAACCCTGGACCCCTGGCTTACAGGGCAAGTGCTCTCCTGACTGAGCTATCTGGGCTGCTTACAAATCTTCTCCCCAGATAGTGTCTAGATTTGTATAGTGACATATTACCCCCAAAACTTGGAAATTCCTCCTCCATCCATCCGCTTACACATTTTCTCCCCAAATTGTGACTAGATTTGTACCATGACAATATTTGTTAAGAAACTAAGGAAGATATCTCTGATTCTACATATCTCCTCAATCCACAAAGTTTATTTTGCCAATAAACATGTTGAACAATGTTTACCAATGCTCCAGTGTGAAAACTGACATAAACAAGAGGGTCCATAGGACCCTGGGTCGCTCACCTGTCAACATCTGCTCATTGGTTGCAAGAGTTGTGTGCATGTTTGGTAAAATCAAGTCAAAAATAAAAAAAAATTAAGCTGCTATTGTGGAGAAAATGTAACTTGATGGTGCTCTATACCAAATATCTAAGCTCTAGGCCTTACGGTTTCAGAGAAGAAGATTTTTAAAGATTTACTATATAACACTATGTAATAAAACTAGTGACCCCCGGGGCAGAGCCATTTTCGACCCCAGGAGAATAATTTGAACAATTTTTGTAGAGGACCACTACATGATGACACATGCCAAATACCAAGGTTCTAGGCCTTGTGGTTTTAGAGAAGATTTTTTTTAAGATTTCCCTATATAAGTCTATGTAAAACAAGTGATCCCTGGGGAAGGGCCATTTTTGACCCCAGGGGGATAGTTTGAACAATTTTGGCCTTGTGGTTTTAGAGAAGAAGATTTTTTTAAGTTTTTCCTATATAAGTCTATGTAAAACAAGTGACCCCTGGGGCAGGACCTTTTTTGACCCCAGGGGGATAGTTTGAACAATATTGGTAGAGGACCACTAGATGATGCTGTATATCAAATATTAAGGCTCTAGGCCTTGTGGTTTTAAAGAAGAAGATTTTCATGTTTTTCCTATATAACTATATGTAAACCAAGAAGACCCTAGGGCATGGCTGATTTTGACCCCAGGGGACATAATTTGAACAAATTTAGTAGACATCCATTAGACAATGCTATTTACCAAATATCTAAGCTGTACACATTTTGATTTGTGAGAAGATTTTTTAAAGATTTCCTATATAAGTCTATGTAAAATGAAGTGACCCCTGGGCCGGGGCCAATTTTGACTCCAGGGAAATAATTTGAACAATCTTTGTAGAGTTCCACTAGAGGGTGCTAAATGCCAAATATCTAAGCTCTAGGCCTTGTGGTTTCAGACAAGAAGATCTTTAAAGTTTTTCCTATATAAGTCTATGTAAAATGAAGTGACCCCTGGGGCGGGGCCAATTTTGACCCCAGGGAAATAATATGAACAATCTTTGTAGAGTTCCACTAGAGGGTGCTAAATGCCAAATATCTAAGCTCTAGGCCTTGTTGTTTCAGACAAGAAGATTTTTAAAGTTTTTCCTTTAGGTTGCCATGGCAACCAGAGTTCTGCATGGAATTGATTTCTTTGAACAAATTTGGAAGAGCTTCATGCAAGGAACATCCGTGGCAAGTTTCATCAACTTTGGCCCAGGGGTTTAAGAGGAGATGTCGTTTACAGTAAAAGTTTACGGACGGATGGACGCCGGACAAATAGTGATCACAAAAGCTCACCTTGTCACTACGTGACAGGTGAGCTAAAAAAAAGTGTTTACCTTATACTATAAATCAAATCCAATGTTTTCATATCATTTATTACGTAATCTTGAGTCCTTAAGCATGACAAATACCGGACAATGTTTTAATAAAATAAAAGCACTTTACAATAGGATTTGTATGAAACTACATGTACGGTACAATAGTAACATTTCAGACTGACAACAGCTACATAACAGGCCATCTCCATGGATTCATAGATAATATAGCCAATGCTTTCAACAGACTAGAACAGATATTTTTTTCATACAAATTCACATCTTAATAGTTCACAACCCTTTGTACGAGGTCAAGATTATTATTACATAATACAGTTCATACAACAGTCATTGAAGCACAACAAATGGTCCCATAAAGTCTTTGCACAAACAATAGCACATAATGAACAAATTTACATGAAGCTATGAACAAGTAATCATTTAGGCACGAAAGGCACTAGAATTCCCTACCCAATTGGAAACATGACTTCCCACTACAAATGTTGCCCAGACATACGGTGACTTCCTGGCCCAAGATCATAAATCAGATGACCTGTCTCAAATCTTAAGCATCTGATTGGCTGTAATAGCAACCAATCAGATGCTTGAGACTGGTCTACAGATTAAGTTTACAAAGAAGGTTGGACGGTGAGTAACAAAAGCACTATGATTGGAGTGATTGCCAAAAAAGCCAAATAACCACAAATCTCAACTTCTGGTCTCAATAGCCCAAGGCCCAAGATCATAACGCTGAGACCCCAGACCAGTCTCAAATTTGTAGCATTGGACTGGTTGAAATTGAGACCAGTCTCCAGATCAACCAATCCATGCTCAAACTTAAAGCCTGATCTCAGTTTCTTATGCACAAAATGTGACCTAACTAATTTGAAGAAATGCTAGAAATCTTAATAGTTTCTATAAATTAAAAAGTACAGAAATGTAGAAATTCTGGTGCTTGTTTACACCTCTAAACCCCACAAGACAGTAAGCATTAGCTTTAAGGCAAAGTTTAAAAGATGAAGCAGCAACACATAAGCTGGCACAGTATTTAGTTCATCTATCACATTCTTCTGCTTAAATGTTCTTTTATTCTGGATTTATAATGTTTTTTAATTCTGTTTTTTTTTTAAACAATCATTAAAAGTAGATCGTATGTTCCTTATTTATACTACAACACTTGCAAAGTATATGCAGTGATGCTTCTATGATCAATTGAAATGAATAAGCAAGAATACAACACACTCTTCATACTGAAGACTCATTCTTGGCAATTATTAAGAGATGAAAATAGCACAAATTTTCAAACTCGGTTTTGAAAGCCCAGTAGTACAACTCCCAATCATTTAAGTATCTCTGTTGTTTCTGGTAGCCTCTCCCTATCAATCAAGTTACGCCGGCTCCATCATGTACATCAATAATGTTACAGTATCTCGTCCGTATGTCAGCTGAGAATAGCTGAAGGTACCCAGATAGGTCGGTCTTGCTCTGATGAGATGACATTTTTGATCTGCTGTGACATCTCGGCAAGGTTACCTCCCTGTATGGTCGCTGTAATACAGAACTCATAATGAGCTATTGTTATGCAACCCTAAATATTTACACTTCATCTTCTATGATGAAATCTTATTCATTTAACAAACCATGATTTCTGATGGTACACAGGGTGATGTATTACTTTACGACATGACTATATTAAAGCCGCTCACAATTTATTGGACTGTGCACAATGTTTTGCAGTGTGATGTCAACAAGCAGGTATGTTTTGCTGTCGTTCAAAACTTTGTTGTCAATGTGGCCATTCAAAAAAGCCATTTTATCATGAAATCTTATTGATTCAGTATTAGTGTGAGTATGTATGTGTGTTAATATAAGAACTGAACTGATATTTGATGGTATGAAAAACAGTTGAATTGTTTAAAGTAATCATGAAGCTTATACACAACTTAAACAACTTTTTCGATACCCAAATGAAAGCTATCAAATATCCATTCAATCCTTAAACAAGGCTCGTTATTTCAAGTACATTCTTCAATGTTGAAAGCAATGCAAACAACTATTTCCAAATAGGTAATCATTATAGGTCATTACTTACATAACTTCTTCTAGATTTCATTGCTTTTCTGAATTTCTTTGAAGAGCACACATATTAAATTTGCTGGCAAAGTGGGCATGCAAAATATTATATAATTATTTAATACTTGTTCTCCCATCCATTTTAAGAGTTTACAATTTTCTGCAGACCGGTAACTTGTCATGATTTATCCATTCTATGGAAACAGATTACTAGTGTACTGTGTTATACACAACGCTGTTAGGACCCAAATCATAAAACTAAGATTGGAGACCATTTCAGCCAATCAGATGCTTGAGACTTGAGACTGGTCTCCAGATTTAGTAGGCATAGGACACCAAGTACAACAAGCTTGCAGTATTTACCCGAGATGAGATGCCTATAATCTTGTTCTGCCTTCTGACAATATTCAAACAGTTCCTTTGCAGACTTCATGCTTAGTTTCTCTGGTAGAAACTGTACATCCTTGATCTCCCTACCAACAAATCAACACAGTTGTGTTAGGCTCAAGGAAAATGTAAGATGTTTGATAAAACTCACTCTCCTCAGGAAAATGTAACGTGTTTCATCAATCTTACACGCTCAAAAAATGTAAGGTATTTCATAAATCTTATACAGTTAAAAAGAATATCTGAACCTCTTCCAAGTCAATGCTAGTAATAAAGGCCTGTATGTCAATGCTAGTCAGAAAGGCCTGTATGTCAATGCTAGTAATAAAGGCCTGTATGTCAGTGCTAGTAATAAAGGCCTGTATGTCAATGCTAGTAATAAAGGCCTGTATGTCAATGCTAGTGATAAAGGCCTATTAATCAATGCTAGAGATATGTCAGTGAATGCTGTTGGATTTTGACCTGCTAGCCCATGCTTGTTATTAATGATAGAAATTTCTTTCTGAAAGTCAATGTTCATAATTTGTTGTTATGCAAAAATATGAAACATGCCATGTACCGAGCACAAATAAGAGAGATCATCTTACCTCAGTTGTTTGTAGGATTTGTGTCGGGCATATATCACAATCGGGTAAATCTGCTGTCTCTGAAGGCGCTCGATAGCCAGTGGATTTACATTCAACAAGCAGTGGATATTCTGAAATATAACCATAACACTAGTGATTCCAGAGGTCTGGATCAACAAACAAAAGTGATGACCCTATCAAATTTTGTATGAACACAATTCATTATTAAATGTGTCAATGTATTTCCCATATGTCAATATATTTCCCATACTAAAGTAGAAGTAAAACTTTCAGATCAGGGTTAAATGTTCAACTCAGTGCAGTTTAGAACATTTAGCAGTAAAATCTTTCCTAATAAAATTTATATTGGGTCAGAAATTGGCATCTAAATAAAAGGTAAAATTTTCTGAAAAACAAAACAATAATACACCTCCCACCCACTTTCTGCCCATCTCAGAAAATTTGTTTAACAAACAGAATTGTTGTAGCCAATTAAAAAATTTACAGAAAACACAATAGTTATTAATCTAGATTATGCATTATAGACTGACCTTATCACAGATGTCAGTGACCGACTGAAGTCGTATACAGAGGTAGCGTTCATCTTGCTGCCAGTAGTCTATGAAGTGTCCTTCCTTCAAACCCTGCTCCATAGAGTGATGAGCCATCTGGATCACAGCTGTAACACATATAATCACTAGGAATCTTGTTTGCTCCTTACTGACTTAACCTTACTATGTTATGTCACTATAAACCCACTTGAGTATTAATTTTAGTCCTCCATCATTTCAGTTATGGCAAACTGAAGATTGACTTGCCCAAAACAAAGGTTAATACATACTTCACATGAAGACATAACATTTTCAATCAAAACCTTTGTCCTTAAAGAATAGGCATTCAATAGGTATATGATTCTAGAGTTCACAATGAAAACATAGAATAAGCAAGTTTGACCTTAAAAAAACACAATGCTTTATAGAAAGTTAAAAGTTGTTAAATTTAGAACAGCAGTTCAAATAGATCACATTAAAATAAATTTGTTGTTTACAGATAGTTCAGTTACTCACATTAATGAAATTTATAAACTAAACAGTTATTGTTTGCTGTCTTCAAGTGATCTTTATTTACAATGTCAGATTTCTGACAAATAACCTAGGCTTTGAGACTTTTTAGCAACAGTCTGGTTGCCTACATAAACCAGTTCTTATGACAAATACTCCACATATATTTAATCAACTAGGACAATGAGCTGGTATTATACTCACAAGGTTCGCAGTAGAAGTATTTATCTGGAGATTCTGACGACAGTTTCTGGATTAAAGCATCCGCCAGCGGAGCTATCAGAACTACTGGACGAGTCTTCTTGTCTGAAAACAACAACAACATTTATATACCAGGAAAAAACTAATACTTAAACTGCAATGAAGATTTCACTCTATCATGAAACCCATGACCCCAGGTTTCAGTCATTTATAAGACATTAAGAAATAGTATTCCAGTATTTCTGTTTCACAAAAGTTTTAACAAAGGGCCTCGAGAGTGATAATTTCTGCAATCATCAAGATTACAGAAAATCCAATATAAGCTGGACAGCACAAATTTTTAAATTAATCAATTAAAGTTTCTTGATATTTTATTTCATTTAAATACCTGAGAAAAATCCAGCTTTTTAAATAAAGGTTTAGAGTTAAACTTACATTCTAATTTCTCCACACTCAAGTATGTATACATGGAAAGATCTGTAAATAAGATAGGTATAATGGTCAGGCAAATCATCAAGAAATGTGAAACAAAGATTACATATTATCAATGTGATAAAACAACATTCATAATATTAATGAAGAACAAGGACTGCTGTTCAAACTAAGTACATTTGTTCTGTGAAATGCTACATATCACTATTATTATTAAAACTAAGTACATAATGCACTGAAAATCAAAGAAGCTGAAAAGATAAAGTAAGTTTTTCAAGTAACAATCCTAAAAAGTATTGGGTGGATACAATCTGCTGTGGTTAAAACATGTTCACCAGTCAAAACCATCAAATATATTCATTAACACATCGTAATTGTTTTCCAAGAGGAAAGTTGTTTTTGTATGCAGAATCAAAATATTGAAATATTCTATATTTTTCAAATACTGTACATGTAATTCTGTAGCTTTATGTCAGCTGTTTTGGATCAGTCTAGATTTCTCAAAAATTTTAGAAAGAAAGTCAGTCCATAAATAATTTCACTTGGTAAAGGGTTAACTTAATTATCAAGCTTCTCTTTTTGAACAGATTGTAAATTGTACCGGTGGAATTTACTTTTTTCATACAATAAATCAGGTGTACTGACAATAATTGAATAGATAGAGCATTATTTACCATCAAGAACAGGAAGAGAGTCACTGTTCAGTGACACATCAGAGAACGAGTTAAAGTCTCGACTGTCTTTGGATCCAGTTCTCTGGTGCTTCTTGCTGCGCCGGAAGAAACTTCTTCTTGCCGAGCCAGATCCCCGTCGTGCCGGTGTTCTGAACTCTTCCGAGTCGTTTAGACTCAGATTTTCTGACAAACTTCTGGTAAGTGAAACCTCATCTTCTAACCTGTCAACATCAAGTGTACATTACTTTCAAACAGACTGAATAAAATGAAACTTATAAACAAATATTTCTCACTTTATTTATACCATCAGTAAGAGGAATCCTTTTATATCCAATGTGCAGCCAAGTTTTAATCACTCGTAAGAAAAAAGGCTCCCACTTAGCAACAACCTGTGCATGCCCACCCATTAACACTGGAGTGCTTAACTCTACACCTTATGATTTTGCTTAAGATGTCAAACATATCAACTTCCTGGTAATCAGTTATGGAATCTCGTGAAATTCTCACAAAGTAGACTAAGTTCATAAAATTCACTTTAAACCTTGTTCATGGGTATAGAAATCAACAATATTTTATTACAATAAGGTTTCAGTGCTTTTATGATCAACATTAAATGGTGTCATCTAGTGTACACATACTTGTCTTTACTGGGTATTGTTCCACCCTTGATCTTTTGTCCATCCTCACTGATAATCCATGCATACCAGACCCCTTTCTGTCCCTTATACATGGTGTCCTCGATGTGTAACAGGTCATCCTTCCGGAATGACAACTCGCCTTCCTTGTCTGCTGTATGGTCAATCATCGCCCGCACGTACACCGAGTCAACTACCTTCTTGTTGCGTACCTTGTTATACACTGAAACAACAATACTTCACTAAGCAATAGACCGAAGAATCAAATTTGACATATGGTCACAAATGACATTTTTTTATCATTCCAATTATCTGCAAATGCTGCACTTTAATTGAATGAATACTGATGTTTGCCATGGTGTCATGTAATGTTTAACTTTTTGAAAATTGATCAGGAATTACAAAGTTTGAACTAAAATTTTTCAGTGGTTTGTTTATGCCTTTCAAATTTATTTTTGTGTAAAGTATTTTGCAGAATCCAAACATGCAGTTAAACTAGAACAATCAATTGACTCCTTTATATTGATCATATTTTTATATTTTTAAATATATTTATTTCAGCACTAAGTTGGTATATTTCCACTGATTGCACAAGAGAGGAAAATAAAGAATATCATGTCCTTAAGATTTCTTCAGTAAAGCAAGTGTTATTGCAGAAAGGTCAAAATGATATCAAACATTAAAGCTACATAATTGTTGCTTCAAATATAAATTGATCCATTATTGCAGTATAATTATATCATTTTAATGCATTTTAATATAAATATCATTGCTTAACCCTTTACTCCATATATAGGCATTTGATCACATATGCAAACAGTGTAGATCCAGATCAGCCGGCACATACATGCTGTCTGATCAGGATCTGCACTGTTTGCATTCTTGTCAGAAATAACCTAATAATTCAATTCCATTAAGGTGTATATATGAAGGAAAGGGTTAACCAAAATAACTGGCATAAGGTAAGTTGCTTTCTATGTTTTCTTTAATAACGCTGCTGGACAGTGAGCACTTACATGATGGGTGGTATCTGACCCGGAACCTCACAGACGAACATGGTCCATTCAGATGTCTGTACGCTTGCTCGGCCGTAGCTCGGGTAAAGTCAATACCATTGAACTGAAATATAACATATACATGTATGGGTCAATCCCAAGACAAACTGGTAAGGCAAGTAAAATGTTAAAATCCTTCAATTTTATCACATAAAAAATGTTGCAAACAACTTAACAAAAAACAACAGAAAGGAAGAAGATAGAATGAGACTGACAAAATCTCCCAAGCCTTTGTCTACTTTGTGCTGAGAGAAGACTTTGAGCTCCTGTGTCTGTGCAGTAAATACATGAAACAACCTTATCAATACTGAGATATATTTACCTCCAGTATCTGGTCCCCTTGGTGTACCCCATTATGGCCAGCCGCTGGGCTCCCTTCCTCTATACTGTGAACAAATATGCCCGTAGCATTGCCTCCTGTTAGGGAAATACCAAGGCTAGCACTGGGGTTCGGTTTCTTGAAGGATATCTTCCTCTGGGCATCATATTTTCCCATTGAGCTGCTACAAGTTTAATAAAGTATGTTAAGTTTGCCATGTTAATTAATGCAATATGTTATATATAAAACTTGCCTTCAACATGTACTGCTAAACACACATTTACAATAAAAACATACATGTACAGATTCATAAACTATGATGGAATGAATGCTATTGTATCAAGTTTCAAATGTCACAGGTGCAAAGCTTAACAACAATAACTACAAATTCTTATAAAGGAGAATATCTTTGTGATATGCATTAGACTTTTATGCCTCTTTCAGAAAAAAAACAACAAAACAGAAAACACTTTTTTGCTCAGAGCAAAAGAACAGATTTATGGTACAGTCCACACTCGTTGTGTCGAAGTCGTCGGGACCGTACATTTTAATTCGAGATATCCGAAGTTCGACACATCCGAATTTGCGCCAATGCACGAATATTATACCTATATTTTTCTAATGCTGACATGTTTATGAGTGCTATTACTCGTTTATGCGCAAGAACACGTATAATATTATGAACATTTAAATGGATCAATTTGTATATCAAAAACAGAACAGAAAAAATATATTATCTCGATTATATTTATTATATGTAAAATAAAACATCATCATAAAGTTTTGGTGTTCGTTAAACATTGCCATCGTCTTTCGTTAGTTACTTTTTGACGTAAACTAATTCAAATATATATTCACCCCATAATTGTTAATTTAGAGCTTTTTTGTGCTAAAGTCTTGCTGAGGGAGAATTGATTACGTATGGATCATATTTTTGCATTTGTTGTCCTAAACGAATGAACTCATTTTATTGGCCTGGTGGTCACATTATTATTGTAATTAAATGTGTTTTTTAAATGAAATTAATTACATTTACCAACACAAATATTTTAGATCCGAATGCATAAAATAAGCGAATATTATATTGAACGGGTGATAATCGTTATTATTAAATAATGATATCTTGTTTGTCGACAAGTTCTCTCTTTGATCTCTTTCAAGAAGTCGCGCGCATTGTTCGACCGCGGTAAGTTTCACACTTCGACTTATCCGATGATTTTTTATAGCATATTTTAGCCGGCGGGTTCTAAATTTACTTCGACTTATGAAAACATTGTTTAAGTCGAATTCGAGTTAAGCGGCGTAATATTATATGAAATAAGAACACATTTTGACGGGACCGTAAAATTAATTCGAGATAACCGATGTTTCGACTTAAGCGAGTTTGACACAACGAGTGTAGACTGTATATAGATAAAATACATTCCTCAAGAAGTTTTACATAGTTCAGCAAAATCACCTCTCGTACTGCAGGCTTTTCTGGACACAAGATTTACCTGTAAGATTCATGACAGGGACTTTGATATATAAAGTTGAGTGCTAAATGGAAGTCTAACCTGTGGCTGTGTACTCTGGAAGGAGTTTTGGGCGTTTCTCTCTGTGATATGCCGTTGAGACCAACGATCCTGGACTTGCCGGACTTGGAGTCTGGAGAGTTCAGTGGAGACGTGTTGGTTGAACTGGCTGCTGATGAACCACTGTTGTTGTCATTGTATTCTGTTAAAAAAACAATAAAGCTTCAGTTTAAAATGTAAACAGAATTTAAGCCTGCACTCCACATATATGCCTGTTATCACACGAGCAAACAGTGAAGATTTAGATCAGCCAACAGATTTGTGCCATCTGATCTGGATCTACACTTTGCGCTTATTAGTCAGAAATAACTTCATGAATTTATAGGCGAACAGTGTAGGTCGGGATGTTTATCTTGTCTGGATTTACACTGTTCACCCACACAATAAACCGGTAAAAGGTTAACGATCCCTGAAAATGAGTTTAATGGTGGTTCATGACAAACCAGAGTGCAAGAGACATTACACTGCTATCTGAGAATCCTGCTATTAGCTTTTTTTCCACGAGGCAAAAACAAGATCTATGCCTAAGATTTAACAACTATGCTCTTGAGTTTTTGCCAAGCATACAAAAGTTTCCAGGATACATGTATATTCCTTCACTGGGTAAAAATTCTTCAAATAAATTGATTTCGTAATCAAATATTTTGTTGATAAAATTCAGCTATTAAATCGAGGTTTGCATGCAACACTGTCTTAACAACATTGAAACATAGAAGGAGTTATTACAGTCTTGCACACAACCCTCAAAATACACCCATGCAACGTGATAATGAACAGACTCACTTTCTGGGTTGAACTGTACAAGCATGGTGAGGTTGTTCCCACACTGCTGTAGAACTCGGGCAGCCAAGTCATACGTTGCATTCCTCATGTTGATTGCACAGATCTGTAAAACAGGGAACACAGAGATAGTTCAGTGCTAAAGATTATTAAACTGAGATTTGCTAAAGATTATTAAACTGAGATTTGAAACCAGTCTCAAATCTCAAGGATCTGATTGGCTGAAATGGTGACCAGTATGTAAGTGCATTTGTTAACATTCCAAATTGCTTTATTATTTTTCACCAAGCCTTGCCATATGAACATAGAAAAGCTGATACTCTTTGTATTTTTGGTTTCATGAATTATTTTACTTTTGCAAGGGCAACATATTTTTGTAAATAAAAAAGCTGTCACTGTAAGTTACTAATGCCCCTGGGGTTGTGTGACCTGGACCTTGGAGAAACAGACACATGTAGCATGTGAAACTTCATCTTTATATGCCAAACATGTGGCAAGTTTTTAAATTGCTTCATACTTGAAAAAGTTACAGCCTTACAAAGTTACCGCCTGGATACTACCACCTATATTCTATATCCTTATATAATATGCTGCGATTCATGGTGACCTTGACCTTGGACGAAGGGACAAGGGTTTTGCTCTTGACATGTTGTCTTCATATGACAAATAGATGATGCCAGTTATTTTTAAATTGGTCTATACAAGAAAGTTACAGTCTGGATTCACAATAGGCCAGAAAGCACAGACAGATGGATAGAGGGATTGTGCATTTTTAACATGCCTCCCTTCAGGGGCATAAAAAAGGAATATGTTGGACTGTGCTGTACAAATGCAATTTGAATTTGATTCAGAGTACAGTTTTTGAAAAAAAAAACAACAACAAACAAACAAACTTCTTTATATCAGAGGAAACAAATATTTTAAAAACTTCTGAAGCAAATCAATATTGAGCCTTTGATTCAGGTGAGCTGAATCTGAATATTACCTCAAGCAGCTGGTCCCCTATGACAAGCCCTGCCTGAGCAGCTAGACTGTTCTCATTGACAGAGGAAACAAAGATCCCACCGCTGGGCCCCATCTCGATCTGGAATCCCACACGCTTCGATGTCTTCTCAATGCTGATCTTTCGAGTCTCACCAGACTTTGGTCTAAACATAAATGAAAAAGGTTTTTCGTTTTTTACCAGATATGGTTCTTCTTACACACCCAATGAGTGACTGGTGCAGAAACATATCTCTTGATAACTACAGTCATATGATAATCAGCTGGAGCTAAGACTAGGGTTACATTGATAAACAAATACTAAAATGCACTCCTTAAGGAAGGACCCAGGGATTTCTACTGGTGCTGGAAATGTCATCTTACACCTGTGATTATTGGCCATCAATGCAGGTAACAAAGAGCTCTAAATAAACCTTAAATAATGCATTAAAACTGTTTTGTCTACATGATGTAGTAATGATTTTATACATCTCTGCATATTTTTTCATCATGAAGTTTCACATTTGTTGTAATATGTATATGACACTGCTTTTCTATCCATATAGCTGAAACAGTCTGGAACCATATTGTTAAAACTCTATCGATCTTTCACAACCTTTTTTAAATTTTTCAGTGAATTATATATAATTTATAAGGAAAAGTTGCTTAATGCATAGTTGCTAGCTGTCAAGTGTTTAAAAGAAACTTACTTTTTCCTGTATGGAATGAGATCAGTGTGTGGAGACATCATAGGTAACATTTTGTGCATACCGAGATCACATGGTGAACATGGACTGCTCCGATCCGATACTGAAATATAATACATACAAAAAATTACAAAACATGACTTCTTGGTAGTCTTATTCTTTCAAACTTCTCATCTTAGTAAAATATAACATTTGTTTTCAAACAAGAGATGTTCGTAAAACACATATGCCCCCCAAATGACAAAGTAAAACACATATGCCCCCCAAACGACAATTGGATAGTAATCTGCTGTTATTTTATTGAATGTCAGTGACCCTGACCTATTACCTACTGACCTCAAAATCTATAAAGGTCATCTACTTGTGATGACTAACCTGAGAACTGTATGTTGAATCGTTGTCTAGTAATTTATCAGACAAGGTTGATTATGAACGGATGGACTGATGGACAGACATAGCAATATAACCCCCTTCTTTGAAGGTGTGCATAAATATTAGAACCTATTTTTGTGCATACAAATATTCATATTGAATTTAATTTGCCTATATTTGCTGTCAAAACTGTAAGTGTGAAAATAATCTGCCAATATTAAATTTACATAGATTACATTTCGAACAATAGCAATCCTACCAGTGTATTGTTACAACAACTTACCAACTTCCACTGAGCCTGAAGTATCATTGGTGTTCATACTGGGTGTGGAGGGAATGCGGAACTTTCCACCGTATCTATTGTACATGTTGACCTCCGGGTCAATCCCATGTCCCACCGGGGAGGTTCCCGGGAAACCTGGGCTGTAGTGTTCTCCGGGGATAGGAGTGTAGCTGCTCCCTACCGAGGACAGCTGTGAGGGACTAGGTGAGCTCCAGTCCGAGGTGCCCATGTGGTAAGGCGGCAGGTGATCCAGCTCTTGTATACTGTCTGGGATCGTAGTGCTCCCCGTGTTAAATGGAGGCATGAGCACTGTCTTGGTGGCATGATGTATATTGTGTTGCTTAGCAACAACAGGCTGTGATGGTGTTGGAAACATATTTTCTGTTGGTACACTGAAACACAGATTGTTGCAAATTATGTCTCTTCTTTATTGTCAAGTTGCTACATTAAGTTCTACATTTTGCAAAGTAATATAAAAGTAATATAAGGTGGTCATTTTTTAAATTTATGTAAAGATAATGTTACCATTAGATGAAAGCCACAAAAAATCCCATTCTAATTGATGACATAATTACATATTGGGTTTTTTTTTTGTTGTTTTTGTTTTTAGGGAAAATAAGTTGAGTTATAGTAACCACAACGCTGCTGCATTGTTGGGTGTCAAGGGTTTGTCCATGGATAACAGCTTTATCCCATGTGGGTTAACAGAGGAAATGAAGGCACTTGAATTTGAAATCAAAATGGCAGCTAATTTACATTTCTTCCCATAAATAATTATTACTAAATTAATACCTTTGTAATTCAATGTCATGATATTATCTCGGCAAATTTCAAGATCGAACAGCTATATGTAAACCCCATGAACTTTTTCACAAACATCAGTTTGCTTATGGCATATCTCATGGAGATTATATATTATTGAGTAAGAGTACCTCCATAAAATAATGTAATTCTTCGGTATTCATAACATAAAAATTCCATTTTTCAACATAATAATTAATTTTCATCCAACATAATAATTATTTTTCAAATGTACAGAAAAAACTGTTCACCAAAGCCTTAAGCAAACATTAAGCATGTTTTATTATTCTTTTAAAGAACAAGTTATTCATTCTGTAGTTTATAGTAACAAACTGCTCACCTGTGTGGTAAGAGACTAGGTGTAGGGTAAGGTTTGCCACCAGGTGGTCTGTCTGTAAGACGGGGTGGTGGAGACATCAACATTGGTGGCTCTGGTGTTGTGGTGTCTGAACGACCACCAAACTGAATAAAGTCCATTCTAGGAGGATTCTGACTAGTTGGTGATAAATACGTTGTGTGGTTCTTTGTGTCTCGAGTCTGGCCAGATGTTGGTCTTCTACGGCCTTGCATTTGGTTATTTGGTTTAAGGTCAAGGTTGAATTGGGCTGTTGAGACCTGGTTTGGTATTGTAGGCATCCTGGGTGGATTTCTTGTGTTGCTGACCCTTGTTGACCTTACTTGGTTACCTTGGTGACTTAACTGACCTGGAGAATAATTATGAACTTGCGACTGTCCTTGACCTTGAGAATGTAAGCTTGGACTAAGTGAACTCTGTGAATTGGATGGTTCGTGGATGTTGAAAGACCTTCTTGGTACAGGAGATTTGGGAAAGTATGAACTGGTACTAGATGTGCTTGGCTGAGGTGACAGTGAGGGAGAAGGGGGATGGGAGAAAGTAATGGTGGAGTCAGAGTTCTGAGGGGTGTGTCTTGCAGCTACAAAGGAGGAGGAACTTCTCTCTGGGGGGAGGGGTGGTACCCGAGCTGTAGGAATACCATCCCCAGGGTGATTTATCACAGCATCAATTGTTGGCCGTTTGTGGTGGTTTTTCTGCACTTGTATCACAGTTCCATTGTTTGCAGTGTTGGATAGTTTCATGCACTTTGGCCATGTGCCTGTACCTGTAATTTCTGAGTCCAGGTCTCGACTCCTTACACTGCTTCGGTTAGTGTTTGTGTTAGATGACCCAGAATTGTCTCTTCTATGCTGAGGGAAAGAGAACTCCACAACATCAGGCACATCAACACCACTTGAACTATCCTCTATCATTGTCTGAGGTCTAGTCATTGTCAATGTTCCTTTCTCACTTTCAATTCTTTCGGAACTCTTGTGTCTTGGACGGAATATTTTATTCACATTTTCCATCACTTTTCCATATATATGCACACTGTGTCTTCCTTTATTATCCAGATCTTTATCTGGATGTTTTCTGTCCTTTTGCCGTCTGACAATTCCTGGACTATCAAGGCTGTCAGTCTGAGATCCACTACTCTTTATGTTCTTCATACTGCCTTTACTGCTTTCACTGTTTGAATCCCAGCGTTTTGACGAGTCCGACTTGAGATGTGAGCTCAGAAGCTGCTCCTGCATGCTGGTTACGATGGGAACAGGAGAGGATCCAGCTGAGCTGAGTGGTGTCGTCTGCCGCAAAACGTCCAACATGATTGTCTCCCCTCCACACTGGTACAGAACTTTCTGAAGATCTTCTGGAGTCATGTTTTCCACACTACGACCATTGACCTGAATATATTATAGTAAACAGTCATCAGATCATTTAAATTACAGCTAAGAATTCTTATTAAGTATTACATGTTAATAACTGAAATAGCAATATTTTATTTACAATGATGCACATTTTTACATATCAAACTGAAAAGTAATTTAAACAACCATTGTTCTTTTGCAATGATTTTGTATTCTGTAAAATGCTTACACTCATGATCCTGTCGCCCACTGTTATAAGTCCCTCTTTCGCCAAGTACGAGTCTGGATTCACACGGGTTACATACAGTCCATTTTCTAAATGGATTCCAAGATCTGAAAAACAGAGAAAAATTTATGGTTTTACAACATGGTTTTTATTGTTTATAATTTAAGTTTAAGTTTTTTTGCTAATTGCAATGTCAAATTGTAGAAGTAATATATTGTTCCAAGAAAACTATCTCCTATGTTTTAGCTGTCCAGATTCCAGAGCAATATTTATTGTACAAAAAATAAGGAAAAAATCTATGAACAAGAACTATATTTTGACAGTGCTAGACATTTCAAGGTCCTAGTTTCTTAGTTTTGGCAGTATTGGATGAAGGAGAGAACAAAAGTTTATCATTTATATTATCATAATACTTGAAAGCTCTGGGTCCAAGAGTATAAAACTGAGACTTGAGACCAGTCTCAAATCTCAAGCATCTCCATTTTAGCCAATCAGATTCTTGAGATTTGAGACTGCTATTTTTATTTCAGCTGATCAGATGCTTGAGATTTGAGACTGCTATCTCCATTTCAGCTGATCAGCTGCTTGGTATCCTTTCTACATTTTATAATCATTAACCCTGATGTAACATTTCCTAATTGTGCATCCACAAGTACAGCAGGCCTCTAACTTCACTGCCCCAATTTTACCAGGCTTAACTGCTTACCTTTTCCTGGAGGTATACTCAGCTGGATGGACTGCCAGGACCGGCTGGCTGATGGAGATATCTTCCTACGTCTCAACAGTTGCTGCAATATCAACATAATTCAGTCAAACAACAACATTCATCTCAAGCTTAAGAGCAGAGTTATAATCAAAGCTGAACTTATTTTGGAGGCTGTATTCTCTGGCAGATCATGTATATCAAACAAAGAAGACACTGCTACTGAATGTGTTGGTCAGTTTTTAAAGATTATCAGCAATTAACCCTTTACTCCACATGTTTTATCACAGGTGCAAACAGTGTTGATCCAGATCACCTGAATCATCCAGGCTGTCTCATCAGGATTAACACTGATTGCTTTTGGTCTAAAAAAGCATAATAAATTAAAAAACAAGAGGGTCCATAGGACCCTGGGTCGCTCACCTGTCAACAACTGCTCAATGGTTGCAAGAGTTGTGTGCAAGTTTGGTAAAATCAAGTCAAAAAATTAAGCTGCTATTGTGGAAACAAGAAGATTTTTAAAGCTTTTCCTATACAAGTCTATATAAAATGAAGTGACCCCTGGGGCGGGGACAATTTACACCCCTGGGAAATAATTTGAACAATCTTTGTAGAGTTCCATTGGAGGATGCTAAATGTCATATATCTAAGCTCTAGGCCTTGTGGTTTCAGACAAGAAGATTTTTAAAGTTTTTCCTATATTAGTATATAAGTCTATGTAAAATGAAGTGACCCCTGGGGCAGGGCCAATTTTGACCCCAGGGAAATCATTTGAACAATCTTTGTAGAGTTCCACTAGAGGATGCTAAATGCCAAATATCTAAGCTCTAGGCCTTGTGGTTTCAGACAAGAAGATTTTTAAAGTTTTTCCTATATAAGTCTATGCAAAATGAAGTGACCCCTGGGGCAGGGCCAATTTTGACCCCAGGGAAATCATTTGAACAATCTTTGTAGAGTTCCACTAGAGGATGCTCAATGCTAAATTTCTAAGCTCTAGGCCCTGTGGTTTCAGACAAGAAGATTTTTGAAGTTTTTCCTATATAAGTCTATGCAAAATGAAGTGACCCCTGGGGCAGGGTCAATTTTGACCCCAGGGAAATAATTTGAACAATCTTTGTAGAGTTCCACTAGAGGATGCTAAATGCCAAATATCTAAGCTCTAGGCCTTGTGGTTTCAGACAAGAAGATTTTTAAAGTTTTTCCTATACAAGTCTATATAAAATGAAGTGACCCCTGGGGCGGGGGCAATTTTGACCCCAGGGAAATAATTTGAACAAACTTTGTAGAGTTCCACTAGAGGATGCTAAATGCCAAATATCTAAGCTCTAGGCCTTGTGGTTTCAGACAAGAAGATTTTTAAAGTTTTTCCTTTCGGTTGCCATGGCAACCAGAGTTCTGCATGGAATTGATTTCTTTGAACAACTTTGGAAGAGCTTCATGCAAGGAACATTCCTGCCAAGTTTCAGCAAGATTGGCCCAGGAGTTCAGGAGAAGAAGTCGTTTGAAGAAAAGTTGACGACACACGGACGGACGACGGACATCGGACATCAGGCGATCACAAAAGCTCACCATGAGCACTTCGTGCTCAGGTGAGCTAAAAACAAACAGTGTAGATCCTGATCAGTTATTACAAAAGGGTTTTTCAGTTACTCATTATGAGATGTAGGTGGACATTAGATGGAAAGTTAGCAAAACGGGTACTAATACAGGTACTAATACAGAACATATTCAGTCAAGGCCCTTTCAAATCTTTTTTGCAAAATTAAACAAAATGAAACAAAAATCCTGTCAAATAAATACGTACAATATTTGCAATACCAGAACGATTCCTCAGCAAACTGATGGCATAATGTTTGTCCACGATTGTCACATCTTTACCATTAATTCGCAGAATCTGGTCATTCATTCTGAAATAAACAGTTTGGAAATCAGCACCTCCAACATCAATCTGTTCTCTCCCATTACAATATTGTACCAAATAAGACTGTTTTGTTGATTTTGTTGTGCTGTTGTTGTTGTTTTTTTTCAAATCTGTTCAATCAAAATGATCTCAAACCATTTTGCCTTTATAAACTTGTTAAGTTTCTTCATAAAAACAACATTTTCTATTAGTTAATAGATGCTTTAAGTTGAAGTCCTATGTTGTTCTACATATATTTATTGCCTATGGCTCTTGTGTGCCTTGTATATTAAATCCACCATGTATACACACAATAATCTGTCAAGGAAAATAGCTACACTTAGGTGTTCTTATATCATTTAAGGTAAAAGTGATCGACAGAATTGCAATGAATGTTTGGAAATCTGAGGCTATAAAGATACAAAGCTAAAACTATGAATAAGTAAACATTCATAAAAAATACCTGATTTTAAAAGGGAGATGTGCAAGATTGATGAATGGAACAGATTTGCGAAAAGGGTGAATATCATTATTTGAAGCTCAAATATTGATTTACACCCGAAATATTTCAAACCAATATTTTATAAAAAAGATATATAAATTGTTTTTCCTATCCTATGCGATGCGCATAGGTTAGCTATTTTTGTATTTCCTGCATAAAGCCGCGATGGTTTTTGGGATTGTCACGTGATCACTTCAACCAAAATACGCATTCGGTGTACCTTGCCGACTATCGACGTCGCCATTTGTTTCAACATGCCTGGGCCACCACAAATAGTAAGCGTGACATTCCTATGATCGCTTAATATAGAATGTATTTTTGTATAGGGATTTCTTCAGCGGATTGTTTTCAGGTCCGGTAAAATGGTAAAATTAACCGAAAACTTCCTCCTGGAGGGTTTGAAATGTAGAGTTTATTGAAAAGTACACGTAAGTGTTACATAGATCGATCTGTTTACAATTTTACCGAGTACACCTGCTCGACCCTGCACATCTCCCTTTGAAAAGATGATACTGTGACAAGAAAAGAAATAAAGGCATTTTCAAAGAAATAAAGACCGGTGTTAATTTCCAATTTAGTTTTAAAGGCTGATAACCAAATGAAGTTTTTCCCAACATCAACCCATGCAAAAAAACATAAAACTAAGCTTTTTTTCCAATAAAAGAGACATGACAGTTACAAATCCTAAAAATTATTGTGCAATTTATTGCTAATAAAATTTCTAGACCATGTCTCATCTTCACTGATCCATTACAGCCTGAGGCTATCAATAGCTTATTGAAATTGGTAGTATAACAGATTTATCTAGGTCATGTTTACAGTAAATTCAGCAGTCAGTTAGTCATGTTCCTCTCCTCTAAGCATACAACTCAAGTGCAACATCTGATGATCGTAGATTAAAATAATGCATGTATTCCATAATATCTGTGATTTACATAAGCAATCAAATTATTATCAAAATATGCCACTACATCTGGGCTGGAGGTTATGAAACTGAGCATGGAAACCAGTCTCAAATCTCAAGCATCTAATTGGCTGAAATGGCCACTGGTCGCCATTTCAGCCAATCAGATGCTTGAGATTTGAGACTGGTTTCCATGCTCAGTTTTATAACCTTGGGCACTGATTATCTTCCCTACAATACTTGACCCTACATTTGATTATCTCCCCTACCTCAGTTTTCCTTCAGCTAGACTTCCTTTCTTCACATGACTAACAAATATGGAGTTATCATTAGGATACTGGGGATCATCTGTGCCTCCAACCAGGTCAAATCCAAAGTCATCTTTGTTTAAACCAGTCTGAAAGATGAATCATCCCTTTAATGTTTTAATACTTAGATACTATGGTATTAACATAGAACCCATTGACATCTGTGCAGTGTGATCTGTACACACTGTTAGCTTTTCAGTCAGAAAAATATAATAAATCTAGATAGGAACAGTGAATATCCTAATCAGATTGCACAGATGTGAAGGTATATGTGGATTTACACTGATCTACACATACCTATTGCTCAACAACATTTGCGGGATTATACTATCATACATTTAAATTCAGAAATCTTTCATTTGTTTTTGAAGAATCTCACCAATTCTGCATTTCAGCAATATGTACATTAATTAAAACAATCTAATGGAATAACCCAATGGATGTGTTGAAAGAACTTATCTGTCTATTTTTTTTCAAAGTGCTCATACTTCGTTCATTATATTTTTATTGTTACATCCAATCCATCTGATCAGGATCTACACTGTTCACTTTTAGATTCATTAGGTAATTTCTGAACAAAATGTGACCACTGCAGATCCTGATTAGACTGCATGGATGTGCCAGCTGATCTGGATCAACACTGGTCACATGAGTTAAAACACACACATATATAAAGGGTTAAGTTATTCATAAATTGTGAAGTAATTACTTAATTACTCTATGGAATAGGATTTTCTCCCATGGGCAAACTGAAACAGTGTAGATATAGATCTCCCTGTACATCCTGCTAAACATCATGCCATCATTTTAAATGTCATTTATGACATATTTTTCAGAATCATACTTTCATATTTCATATTCATGTATTGCTGTTTATTTCTAAGGCTATTTTATTTAGCAGTTTGAACACAGAGTGGATAATTTTTTATTTAAAACTTCTGAACTTTTCAAACTTCTATGGATTCTGACAAACAGAAGTTTTGGTAAGAGAAAGTGTGAAAAATGTAGCTCAAAAGCTCAAGTTTAAGGACATGTACTGATTGTCAGCATATATAGTAGCATGTAATTATCATGTAATATGGGATATAGGAAGATAAGGACGAACCTACCAGTTCTACATCTATTGTTTCTGTTTCAAACTCCTGTATGTCAGCATCAATAGCCGAGTCCCGACTCCGATTGTGAGCAACAGAATTCAGCTGACTCTTGCGGGGTTCTTTGTCATTCACCAAGTCATACTTCTCCCTGAAGACAGTACAACAATCAAGTTCGTCTCTTACTACTCAACAATGAGACAACTTAAAACTGAAATTCTTTCATGCATACATAAGTTAAACACAGACAAAACTGTATGCTTAAAGAGATATGCATTAAAATTAATGTACAGTTTTAAATGGTGTATAAAAACTGACAGGAGAAGACCTATTATTTCTGTTACCAGACATGTATTATTCAAAAGACCAAGAGGTTTATGGCAAAGTCTGATTTGTTTCTCTCCAAAAAGTCATATTCTGGATTATTTAGAAAAAAATCTGGTGTTACAGAATCCACATTAAAATCTTAGAGCATCATTAAAAAATGAATTTTTGATGCTTAAAAAACTTCTGAATAATCAAAATAATGGTGTTGATATAAATACTGGTGTATACTTTATTAACCCTCTACTCCATCGGGACATGGCTATTATCCATGGGGCAAATAATGTAGATCCAGATCAGCTAGCACATCCATCCTGTCTGATCAGGATCTACACCAGGTGATCTACATTGTTTGCTTTTGAGTCATTGAGGTTATTTCCAACCATGAAGTGAACAATGTAAATCCTCAAATGTGCCCACTGATCTTGTCACTTATGTGCAAAATCATTGTAACCATTAAAACAGAAAAAACAGTTGATCTCCGTCTGTGCTGGTTGACCTCCTTTCTACTTTTTCTGGAGGACATTACATTAACCCCCTCCACACCCCAAACCCCTAAAAAACAACAACAACAACAAAACCGCCAGATTGCCCAATTGGCTGTAATCGTGTCTGGCTGGGTTTTTATGCTCCTCTTAAAAATAATATGTGAATGTACTTTACTTTATCTTATAAAACATAAAGTTTCCTATCACATCTAGTTTATCAAGATAATACAACCATATCACACATCCTGCTACAATTAAATACAATCACCTTTCAAGAGGTGATCTCAGATAAAAAACCAAAAATATGGTCGTCAACTTAAAACATGCAGTAAAATACAATTAAAAAAACAAAGTGAACAATCATAAAAAATGAAGAGATTAAGTACCCTATCTGAGGGAAGAGTTTTTATTGGTTACACTGTACAAAACCAGGTGTTACCAGTTTCAGCAACATATGTAGCTTTTTCCGCTGATCTTGGTTAATGTATATGTTTGCACCAATGTACATAAATAGAACAAAATATTTTCATCAAAATAAGAACTTCTCCATCTTACATCTTATATAGACTGAGTTATATTTGAAATGAAGTTAAAAGATGGAACTAAAATGTAACAACACCAGCCAAATTTTTATCCCCATATGGCCCTGCATGTTTCTGTTCACACCCCTTCATCCAAACATGGCCCTGCATAATTCTGTTCACATGGCCCTGCATGTTTCTGCTCACAACCCTTCATCCCCACATGGCCCTGCATAATTCTTTCACATGGCCCTGCAGGTTTCTGTTCACACCACTTCATCCCTACATGGCCCTGCATAATTCTGTTCTCATGGCCCTGCATGTTTCTGTTCACACCCCTTCATCCCCACATGGCCTTGCATAATTCTGTTCACATGGCCCTGCATGTTTCTGTTTACACCCCTTCATCCCCACATGGCCCTGCATAATTCTGTTCATATGTTCACACCACTTCATCTCCACATGGCCCTGCATAATTCTGTTCACATGGCCCTGCATGTTTCTGTTCACACCACTTCATCCCCCACATGGCCCTGCATAATTCTTTCACATGGCTCTGCATGTTTCTGTTCACACCACTTCATCCCACACATGGCCCTGCATAATTCTTTCACATGGCCCTGCATGTTTCTGTTCACACCACTTCATCTCCACATGGCCCTGCATAATTCTGTTCACATGGCCCTGCATGTTTCTGTTCACACCACTTCATCCCCCACATGGCCCAGCATGATTCTTTCACATGGCTCTGCATGTTTCTGTTCACACCACTTCATCCCCCACATGGCCCTGCATAATTCTGTTCACATGGCCCTGCATGTTTCTGTTCACACCACTTCATCCCCCACATGGCCCAGCATAATTCTTTTACATGGCCCTGCATGTTTCTGTTCACACCACTTCATCCCCACATGGCCCAGCATAATTCTTTCACATGGCCCTGCATGTTTCTGTTCATACCCCTTCATCCCCATATTTGCCCTCCATGTTACCATTCACACCACTTTACAGAAAATTTATTTTTCAATAATATCACAGACATTTACTTTGACCTTCACACTGACCAAGATTTATATATATTATGGAGTCAGGTTGTTACTTAAAAACTGAATATAATTATATGGATGGGGCCTGCGCTTGCACATTACAGAAGGAAGTTCTAAACTAAAAAGCCCGTAAGCAAATATGTGTTCAATCTGATTAAATCAGGACAGTGATTCTGTTAACTTTCGTCCATCAATATGTTTCATGCAAGGAAAATTTCCAGCAGCAAAGAGAACACTTATGTAAAGAGACCTAGGATAATGGTGGATTATGTAAATGATTCCTATAAATGACTATTTGATGCATAAAACACAAATCAGGTGAACAAAAATAGAATAACATCTTTTTACAAAACCCAGAAAAACTACCTATCTTTCACTGATAGCTCTTCATTAAGTATAAAAGCAGAACAATCAATGCAGACAAGCATCTCTGAGGCTGATTGGTTTTTACTGGTACTTGAAACACTTGCAACCTACTTACTACAAGTACATAAACATCAAGAGTAGCTTCTGTTAGAGTGTTATCTATCCCTTCAACTCTGTTTATCATATTATGATCCACTAATATCTATTGTTTTTTCACTTATATCTGCTAAGGATTAAAAAAGATGAATCTCAAAGAAGCACTTCAGACGCTTGTGTTTTGATTTGTCAATGAAAGCTGGAGTCCTTCTTGGAAGTTCGAAATAACTGTTAATTCAAATGTGCTTACAATACAAATTTAAGGATTGTGACAGTCAAGCTGCTGTCTTATTGGCTGATGATGCTTTACACTATATTTATGTCTTCTATGGCGTGGGCAAACACTGTAGATCCAGATCACCAGGCACATCTGTGCCATCAAATCTGGATCTATACTGGTGGCATCTTGATCAGAAATAACCTAATGAATTTTAAAGCAAACAGTGTAGATCCTGATCAGATGGCATAAATGTACCATCAGATCTAGATCTACAATTTGCCTACACCATAAAGGCGTGCATCCAAACTACCAGACATGTAATCTAAATGTTCAACATGGTGTAAATGAAATCAATAAAATTAATGTTATTCTGTGGGCCATACAGGCATACAAATTTCTAGAAATTTCATGTTGACTAAAAGGTCACTAGGTGACATTTAAGCAACTGTTGTTGCTCTTTGAACTGGATTGTTAATGTTCTGTTTTGTTCAGTTTGTTTTGGTGAAACTTTACCAGAACTGAGATATCTGATGCTATCTTAGATGGTGTATTGAAAACTGGCCTGAAAAAGGGGGAATACTGTTGATCAGATTCCATAGCACTCATATATATTATCCCTCTCCTCCATAATACAAGACTACTTAGTATTGCTGTCAGCATGGACAGAAAAAAACAAAGCTAAACCAAATTTCCTTGATTTAGATAATATTCTGATTTCTGAAGAGCATTGGCACTACAGTGAAGAATCTGATATTTTTCTTTATAAACATCAAGAAATTAAACAGTCTTGGTATATTAAAACTGTTGTAACTTGTCCAAAATCTGGTGCACAGTAGGCTTGTATTGCAACACTCCCCCTGATAACAATGGGGAGTAATGACAGTTGAGAATCTTGGTTACACCCAGTAAACTTTCTCATCTTCAAGTAGCATTACAGAAGGCTGTGAGTGATCTATCTGCACTGGCTTGTCTGCTGCTGCTTATTATCTAGGCAATAACTGACAGCAATCATCAGCGATTTTCACTTTTTACAATGTAAAATTTTTAATGTAATACACATCAGCTTTTGGTTTTGTGAATTTTGTAACATTGTGTTTGATTCATCTAGAAAAAATAGTGATTGAAGATGAACAAAAATTGATGTTTGCCTATACTGTATTGCACTACAAAAAGCAAGAAACAGACCAATTTAAAAATTGCTTTCAGTATGTTTTCCCAACTGTGGTTGGCTTAGCAAATTTTTTTTAATCTGATGATTCTAATTTGAAATATATTGTCAATACTTTAGATTTCAATTTTAATTTATGATATTTTGGAAAACCATTTGTTTTAATCATGTTTATTTTTTACCTGAATGGTAAGTGTATATTTAATGTATCCAATGAATACAACACAGAGAATGACCAGATCAAGTAAAAATGTTTGCTCATCTGGTTGTGTATTATTTCAGTTTCTGCCTCTAATGTAAGTTAGAAATAAACTAGAAATGTGTCCATAGGACACGGATGCCCCCGCTATGCATCGTTTCCAGATACTAAAGTGCAATGATGGGAATAATAGTATTTCAAAGACAGTGATGTTCGAGTAATTATAAGAATATGCATAAACTTGATGATCAAGTAAATTATTTGTATTTGTGGCACTGTTGTCTTCTCATTTAGGAAATGTCTGTGAAGAAGTTGGTGGTAATGCAATGCAATGTCATAGTGAACATTTGTGCCAAGTTATTTTGAAATCCCTTCATTCATAAAGAAGTTATAGCCCGAACAAGTAAATTCAAGTTTTAGTAACTGTGACCTTGACCTTGGACTTACAGGCAGAGTAATGTAAGCAACACACCGCCTTGTCATGGTGAACATTTGTGCCAAGTTATTTTGAAAACCCTCCATTCAAAACAAAGTTATAGCCCGGACAAGGAAAATCTATTTTTAGTAACAGTGACCTTGACCTTGGACCTACAGGCATGGACATGGTACACAACTCACCACCTTGTCATGGTGAACATTTCTGCCAAGTCATTTTGAAATTACTATATTCCTAATGTAGTTACAACCCTGACAAGAAAATTCTATTTTAGTAACAGTGACCTTGACCTTGGACCTAGGCATGGGCATGGTACGGGACACACTGCCTTGTCATAATGAACATTTGTGCAAAGTTATTTTGAAATCAATCTATTCCTAACAAAGTTACAGCCCGGACAAGAGAATTCTATTTTTAGTAACAGTGACCTTGACCTACAGGCATGGGCATGGTACGCGATACACCGCCCTGTCATGGTGAACATTTATGTGAAGTTATTTTGAAATCCCTCCATTTATAATGAAGTTACAGCCTGGACAAGAAAATTCTATATTTAGTAACAGTGACCTTGACCTTGGACCTTCAGGCTTGGGTATTGTGCGGACACACTGCCTTGTCATAATGAACATTTGTGCAAAGTTATTTTGAAATCCCCCCATTCATAACAAAGTAACAGCCCGGACAAGAGAATTCTATTTTAAGTAACACTGACCTTGACCTTTGACCTACAGACATGGGCATGGTACGTGACACATCGCCCTGTCATGGTGAACATTTGTGCCAAGTTATTTTGAAATCCCTCCATTCATAACAAAGTAACAGCCCGGACAAGAAAATTCTATTTTTAGTAACAGTGACCTTAACCTTGGACCTAAAGGCTTGGGCATGTATGTGACATACCGTCTTGATATGGTGAACAATTATACCAAGTTATTTAAAAATCCAATAAGAAATAACAAAGTTACAGAGCGGACAAGATTTTGCAAGAAAATTCTATTTTTAGTAACAGTGACCTTGACCTTGGACCTACAGTCACGACACACCGCCTTGTTATGGTGAACATTTGTGCCAAGTTATTTTGAAATCCCTCCATTCCAAACAAAGTTAAGGGCAAAGTGTATATTTTTCTTAACACAAAATGTAAGTGAAAAAGGGGCATAATTTGAAAATATTGGAAGCATGGTTATGGGTCTTGTTGGTTATGATGTAGATTTTGATGGTGAAAATATATTTCAAGTTTCAAGGCAGTATCTCAAGTAGTTTTTAAGTTATGGGCAAAATGCACAAAATATAAGAAACAAGATATATTCCTATTAAAACTAATGTAAATGGAAGTATCAAAGGGCCATAACTTCTGAACAGAACATGTAAGAGCAAAACCCCACCTTTTTGCACAACAACATATCAGGCCAAGCATTGTGGTAAAGTTTCATCAAATTCCCAGCAGAGGTGTAGGAGGAGTTGCGTTCACAAGATATATTCCTATTAAAACTAATGTAAATGGAATTATCAAAGGGCCATAACTTCTGAACGGAACATGTAAGAGCGAAACCCCACCTTTATGCACAACAACATATCAGGCCAAGCATTGTGGTCAAGTTTCATTAAATTCCCACCAGAAGTGTAGGAGGAGTTGCATTCACGAGATATACTCCTATTAAAACTAATGTAAATGGAAGTATCAAAGGGCCATAACTTCTGAACGGAACATGTAAGAGCGAAACCCCACCTTCATGCACAACTACATATCAGCCCAAGCATTGTGGTCAAGTTTCATTAAATTCCGACCAGTAATGTAGGAGGAGTTGCGTTCACGAGAATATCGGACGGACGGATGGATGGACGGACGGACGGACGGACAGGAGCAACTCTTGATGCCCGTCGCCATTTCATGGCGGGGGCATAAAAAACACTTAAGCACGTTCTATGGAACTCATACTCTTAGACCTTAAGACTTTAATTCAGACAAATCTGAGAATGGAGACCAGTCTCTGCTGATCTCAAATCGCAAAACAACTGATCGGGTGAAACATAGCACAGTTTCCAAACTGACCAATCACAAGCTAGAGTTTCAATGCTGATTTCCAATCTCAGTTTTGTGCTGTTGAAAACACATGGGCTCATCTAATAGACAATAAGGACATAATGTAATATGAAATTGCTGGTTGGCTTAAATACACATCTGGGAAAACACTTAACATCACAGAACAAGATCAAGGTAACTGCTCTCATCCATCATTTTCCATACAATATATGCATGATGTTTATTTGCTTTGGTAATAAGTTTTATAGTGCTCTATCTTTGATCATGTTATTTTTGTATTTAAAACAGAGAAGAGTTCAAAAGGCTAATTTTCAGCAGAGTGTAATTTTGTAAGTCTCCTGGGTGTTATAAATATTGGTGATTTCACATGAAAGGATGTTTTTACTTAATTCTGTTTAACAATGTGATAGTATGCCTGGTTTGTATTCATAGACAGAAATCACTGTTTCTCTACATTGTCACCATATATTCTAGTACAATCAACACTAAATTCCATTACAAAATTGTTCATATAAATGTTCTTAACATTTAAACAAGAATAGTAAATTTGACCTATTTAGTAAGAAATCAATTACATACAAAAAAATATGGAAAATTTTGTTGTTGTTTGGTGACGTTAATTTTTGACCAGCATGAGTTCATCCTCCGAGTTAGGCATCAATTTTCCAAGTATGGTGGAGGTAGGCAGTGTACCTGTATACTCAGCCTTTCAAGGGACAGATGGAAAGTGGCTGATAATTACAGGTGGTTGCTGAATCTTTCTGTTATTGCTGCTTAAGACAGGTGGTTGTTTTGATAAAGTTGTTGCTTTAAGACAGGTTTGACTGTTGGTATTTTTGTAAACAGATAATCAAAAGATCACTGCCTAATTTGTGAGTGTAATGTTTCAAATAAATATTCACTTTTTATCATACTTATAATAAATGAGAAAGTTAAGAAATCATTGAACGAGTCAGCTAAACTTTAGTAAGTTCTTATCAACCAGCTAAACCCTTTATTCCATATTTAGCTAAGGGTTTTAGGACATGTGCAACCAGCCAATATCCAGATCAGCCAGAATATTAATGTTCAACCAGAATAATTATGCATTTTGATCAGAATCTACACTGGTCAAATGAATCTAAAAGCAAACAATATAGATTCTGATTTGACAGCACAGATGTGCCGGTTGATCTTCATCTACTCTGCTCACCCACAAATTAAAGGTGTATATATGGATTAAAGGTTTCCAGCCTTTATTCTCAAGCAGTCTGAATATCAGTTAACTCAAACAAATCAACTAGCAAAGAACAGTTTTCTGAAGTATTTCAGTGTTCGTTCAGACATAAGAACCTTACTTGATTTCTTTGAGTTCCCGCTGAGCCTCCAGTTTATGTTTCTTCATTTCATCATGGTCTCTCAGACTTTGTGCTAGTTCACTGACAGCCCTGTCTCGGTCACGGCGCAGGTTATCACACAAGGTGCGTACGCTGTCCCTTTCCTGTACAATCTTGTCACGCTCACTCATGGCCCAGTCACGACGATTCTTGGCTATCTCTGCTTCATGCATGCTTTCTGTAAATTGACATGTAAGCTGTCACTTACTGCTAAATAAAAAAAAGTCCAACTTACATGTTTTCAGTAAGTCAAGGCAACATACTGGTGTCCTTTTATTTCCCATTAGTTTCACAACAAACGTAGAAACCAGCTGACTCTCATGGCTTTGTCAGTAACAAGATTCAAGCAATCACTGTTTTCCTCTTGTGACTGACACTGCATTCAAATATATACTTGGAAACTTGTTAAGTGCACAATTATATACTTTGGTTGACTATGACAGTTTGGATTCAAATGTCCAAAATCTTTGAAATTTTCCAACAAAGTACATCAAAAAGTTCAGATAGAGAAGCACCAACAGAAATGTATGTTTGCTTCTATATGGCAAGGTGGTTGATTAATTCTACTGTTGTATAATATCTACCCAAAAAAACCGTCCAGCCATGGCATTTGGACAACATTAGATATATATGATATACATTGTACTTGACAAAATGTAAATAAACTGACATGAAAACCTAACTAAACACAACAGCTAACCCACCATATAGCTCCCGTTGCAGTTTTTCCACTTGTTTCTTCAACATCTCTGTTTCTTTGCTCGCCTGGTCAATCATTTCTGCCTTTTCCTTCTGAAACTGCACAATGCACAAAAATTCACTGATTTGTGTTACAACTTTTAACAGTTGCAGCACTTTTTTTTCAACTACCGCTTGTTTATTTTATTAACTAATATTTAACTAGCCAGTAAATGTGCCAGAAAATCCATTATCTGCAAAAAACTGATGAATGAAAGAACAATACAGTGGCATCATTAATTTTGCAGGGAAAAATTTTCATGCAAAAATTGCTGATAATGTATCTGTTCAGGCATAAATTTGTGCAATGGTATTTTATTACATGGTGTTATTTCAATGGGGTTCAAATTTGCGCATTTTAATGATACCGCAGTAGCAAAATGTCTATGAAGAATTGCTGAGAATGAAACTGCCTACTGAGTTAGAATGTTGGGGATATTTAAGCCATTTTCCCTTTCCTCCATATATAAGCCTTTATGGTGTGGGCAAACAATGTAGATCCACATTAGCAAGCACATCCCTGCAATCTGATCAGGATCTCCAGTGTTCCCTTTTTATTAGATTATTTCTGACCAAAAAGCTAACAGTGCAGATCCTGATCAGCACATGTTAAAATGTGTATATATGGTGTAAAGGGTTTTAGTAAGAGAATATCCTGCCGCCAGACATTTACCAAGCCTAGTGTTGCACTCCTACACAGAGCTCAGACCCTCCATATATCTAGTCAAACCAAACTAGACTGTGTCCTCAGGACACTGATGCCCCCACTGCTGCAACAACATTTGTTACAAAATTTTGAACCAGGTATTAACAACATGCGGTGATCATGATTAGTAAATGAGGAGTAAGTGCCACAAAATTTAATAACTAACATAAACGAAGGGCCATAACTCTGGTGAAAATTGTTGCAAGACAATGTCCTTTACAACAATCTTCACATCATGTCTAATCATCTGTGCAAGTTTGAAAGAAATCAGCTAAATAGAAAATGTGGAGTTGATGCCACAAAATTTTGTAAGTGAAATAAACAAAGGGCCATAACTGTTGTAAAAATGGCAGCAGGAAAAAATCTTTTCTTTATGATCATCTACCCATCCAGCTTGATAATGTGTGCAAGTTATAAAGAAATCTGTCCAAAAGTAAATGTGGAGTTAATGCCACAAGATATTATTACTGAAAAAAAACAATGGGCCATAACTTTGGTAAAAATGGTCGCATGAAAAAATCCTTTCTTCATGATCATCTACACATCTTGCTTCATCATCTGTGCAAGTTTGCAAGAAATCCCCCTTGTAGTTTAGGAGAAAATGACGCCACAAGATTTAATTACTGAAATTAACAAAGGACCATAACTCTGGTAAAAATGGTCGCAGGGAAAAATCCTTTCTTCACAATCATCTACACATCCTGCTTCATCATCTGTGCAAGTTTGCAAGAAATCCCCCTTGTAGTTTAGGAGGAGTTGATGCCACAAGATTTAATTACTGAAATTAACAAAGGGCCATTACTCTGGTTAAAATGGTCGCAGGAAAAATCCTTTCTTAAGGATCATCTACACATCCTGCTTGATCATCTGTGCAAGTTTGAAAGAAATCTGCCTTATAGTTTAGGAGGAGTTGACGCCACAAGATTTAACTACTGAAATTAACAAAGGGCCATAACTCTGGTAAAAATAGTCAGAGGAAAAAATCCTTTCTTCACAATCATCTACACATCCTGCTTCATCATCTGTGCAAGTTTGAAAGAAATCCGCCTTATAGTTTAGGAGGAGTTGACGCCACAAGATTTAACTACTGAAATTAACAAAGGGCCATAACTGTGGTAAAAATAGTCGCAGGAAAAAATCCTTTCTTTACGATCATCTACACAAGTTTGAAAGAAATCCGCCTCATAGTTTAGGAGGAGTTGATGTCACAAGATTTGGGGACGTACGGACGTACGTACTTACGTACGGACGGACAAGTGCAACTCTATATGCCTCCCACTTTGTGGGGGCATAACAACTCAAATCAAAACAGATCATTTCACTGATGGTAGTTTTATCTACTGCATTAACCTTTACAGGCTGGGAATTATGGGGAGTGGGGTCAGTTAGTATTTCTGTTTACTGAAATGATGTGAAAAGGTCAAAATAATTTACCACTTAACCCTTTCCTGTATAGCTACACCTTTAATGCTAGGGCGAACAGTTTAGATCCAGATCAGCCGGCACATCCGTGCTCAGGATCTAATATGTTCGCTTTTCGATTCATTAGGGTATTTCTGACCAAAATGCGACCAGTGCAGATCCTGATCAGACAGCACGGATGTGCCGGCTGATCTGGATCTACACTGGTCGCACATGAGTGAAAATGCGTATATATCAAAGAAAGGGTTAAAATTTGCTAAGTATCATAAAACCAATTATCAATTGTGTCTGAGCTGTGGCAAAGGTTTGAACTTTTTACAATCAATAATAACAAGGTTTATTGTTGCTCTTCATAAAACTTTGAATTTCCAGTATTTGGCTTAGTAATGCTATTGCAGTTATGCTGTGCACAAAAGGTTTGACCTTTGAACCCTAATTGTCATTATAGTCTTTTGAACCAAATAAATGTTTTGAGACAACTGTGCTTCATTGGGGGTGAATTTAGTGAGAAGTTTAGCTGAGGTCCATTCAGCTTTGAGGTGCAAAGTAAACGCAGCAGATAAGAACTGCTGCATACTGTGAACTTGAAAGCCACCAAGTAGCCTGGCAGGGCTTTTTTTCCTTCTTTAGTAGGGGCCATTTATGAGAGCCTTCGTCTCAGAAAATTTCTTTAAAATCATGCAGTTTTCCCCAAAAAGTAACTTTATATCAGGTTTTTTCATTCCTCTTTAGAGAAAAAATCACGCTATTTTCCCCCAAATTATAGGGCGTGGGCCCCTCACCATGGCAGTAAAAAGAAGCCCTGCCTGGACATTTGGAATAGTGCCTTGGATGAGCATTTATACTATTTGATATCTTTTTATAATTCTCGACAAAAATTGTTCATGGTAAGCCATTCCATTACCACTAATTTTAACCTGTTAAGTGTATGACCCGGACTTTTGATGTAGGACCCTTGTGCCTGGATACGACAGTCAGACGAAGGTGAGCTCTTGTGTTAAGTTTGGTTGAATCTATCAACAGGTTGTGAAAAAAATCTGATACTTTATTATTAAGATTTGCATTTTATAATAATTATACCTTCATTGTATCTTCATTTAGCTTTGTCAGACTACAACCATGACTACCAACTTTAAAAGTGTAAGCTCAAATGTAACACAAACCTGTTCCCTCTCATACTTTTCCCTCAGAATACGATCCCTGTCCTGCATTGCTTCTTGTCGCTCCTTTCTGGCAATATCTCGCTGCTCTATAGAAGTCTCATAATTTTTCTTGTAATCATCTTTTTGTTTTTCAATAGTATTTTGTTTATTCATTAAATCATTGCACTTTTCACTTAATTCATTTCTTTCTTTCACTGCCCTATCCCTATCCTGCAGTGCAGAATTTATTTCTCTCTTCAAAGTTTCAGCCTCATCTTGTGCAGCCTTCTTTTCTTTTAACAATGCATCGATTCTTTTTCCTTTCTCTGTAAGGGTCTCTTGTAACTGTTCAATATCCTTATGCACTTGTTTCCTTTCCGACATGACTAAAGAATATTCATGTACAGCCCCATCTCTGTCTTTCTGACATGCTTCCAGTGCCTTTTTTATCTGCATATTACTTGCTAATGCTTGGTTCATTTCTTTCATAATCTCATCCCTCTGCTGTGTTATTTTGATGATTTTCTCATTCAAGTCATTTCGTTCATGTAGCACTTGGTCCCAGTTTCTGATGGCTGCGGTACACTGCTGCTTCAGTCCGTTCTTCTCATGGACAGCAGCGTCCCGCTCACTACACACTGCCGTGTACTGACCCTTCAGCTGTGCAATCTCCTCTTGACAACCTTCGTATTTGGTAACTAATGCATTATGTTGTGTGACCAGATCAGAATACCTTTCTCTCACGGAGTCATAATCCTGTTTTATTCTATCATACATGTCTAAAGCATTTAGCACTTCACTGGAACCAGTTTTACTCAGAATATCACGATGATGCTTGCGTAATTCACCCATTTCTTTCTGGTCTTCTTCTCTTAACTTCTTATAATTTTTCATTTCCTGTTCTAAACGTTTGTTGTCTGCCATTAAGTCATGGTTCTGTGCACGTATTTCACTCGCCTCCTCCCTACATTGCTGTAGCTGACCCAGTGTAGACACATAGCTTTGACGGTAAGAATCAGATTCATTCATCACTGCCTCGTAACGTTTTGTATTGTCTGTCTGCTGTAATTTCAGGGCCTGTAACTCTGACATAGCTCGCTCACACTGGGATTTCAGCCAGTCATAATCCCTAATGTGTCCACTTGATTGCCGATTTTCCCCGTTTAGACCAAGTTTAAAGCGTCCTGAGTGTTTATTCTGTTTGGTCCCGGAGCAGTGTCCTCCATCAGTTAACGAGTTATCTAGATCCTGGAAATCATCGTACTCATAAGAAGGTATGATACGCGTGTAAGTCTTCAGATCTTGTGATCTTGCGTCACCTGAAAACATACAAAAATAAAGTATAACTCTCAATGTTTATTATCAAAATTTCCTTTTTTTCGTTTTTTTTTCTTCTGAAAAAGTTTGCAAACACACTAACATAAATTCATTTTCTGCTTATCTCATAAAGAACCTTGTTTATATTCAATTTATCTTCTCTTCATTTATTCCAATTCAATTCAGCTTTCTAATGAACGAATTAGCATGCATAATTCAAGTCAGTGTTACCCTTGCTCTAAATCTAGATACAAGATGCTCATTACACACTGAACTATGAAGCATCTCAAAGTAAATATTACATTTAATAATTTGCAACAGTCAACTATACTCTGATCTTCTGGAAACGTTTATTATTGAAGTTTTTCAAAATAGTTTCTTATACCACTATGTACAGTATAAAGTAAAACCCCTCATAAAGACCACCCTGAAATTAAGATTACCCCAATAATAGACAGACCACCACTTCAATAGACCACCACTTCAATGTCCCTTTTAACAGTTTTCAAACTATTTTCTACCCCAGGGCCCAAGATCATAAAACTAAATTTTGAGATCAGTCTCAAATCTCAAGGATCTGATTGGCTGAAATGGCGACTTGTCGCCATTTCAGCCAATCAGATGCTTGAGAATTGAGACTGATCTCCAGATTTAGTTTTATGATCTTTGGCACAGAATTAAGACCACCCCATTATTAAGACAGCTTTTGTCAAGTCCCTGAGGTGGTCATCATAGAGAGGTTTTGGCATGTTAAACTATCAGGAAAATTATTATTTAAAGGCACATTGTTGGTGAGGAGGTCACCTCTTTTACACTATAGTTTATCACTTGCTACACATTAACTTTAAAATATATACATATAATATGACTGAGCAAGTTCAATGAAGAACAGCGTGTTTGCTTTTGTTAACACAAAGATACCGATTTCGTAGGTAAAAAATCTTTATACTGACCAAGTGTGAGTATTATGGTCCTATTTCATTAATAAACAATCCACAAAATGCCTTTAAACTTGATTAAAACAGCTGGTGTAAAGGAAGAGAGTACATACAAAAAAATCTACACATAAAATACTCATAAAAGTCAGGCTGGGAAGGAATAAATACAGCTGTAGAGGAGATAGGTCAAGTTTCTTCAACTTACACATTTTGCCACCTACCTGCCGATCTCATTTCCCTCACAACATTTCATGCCCAATAAACCTGATCCTCCTGTTATAACTATCCATAATATTCTATTTACTTGTATCTCATAATATCCATCAAAGTCAGCTTTCTGTATTATTAATTTACATCAGCAAGAGTACTGAATATCACCATCAAAGCATAAGAGCTACTTTACAGCTGTTGGCCATGTTTTACACAGGTTGAAGCAAAGTTCACTAACACATCACCTATCATTCACAAAATGCACCAAGTATAAACAATCAGTACAGTAACTAAAATGTTAAACTATTAATCTAAGGGTGTCATTTTATATCCATTAGAAATAATCCAAAATAGAAGCAAGGTACCTGTTCAACTTGCAATCAGCTATTCCTGACTTAAAACACTTTGAAAAAAGTAAACAAACCACAAGAACCTAGGTATTAGCAGTATCATTACACCACTCAGAATAAGAAAAGCAACAGGCTAAAAACCTGACAAAACCTGCATACAGTATACTAAGCTGACTACTCCACAACAGCCCTAGATGCCATATTTACTGACCTTTTCTTCACTGACAAACTATAACTAACTTCAAACATCAAAAGAACTGTTCCTGACTAAAAGGCGATCAGACAGATGTGCCAACTGAACTGGATCTACACTGGTCACACATAACAAAACACGTATGCACGAAGAAAATGCATCCAACTTAGTACTCCGCAGATAATAGATAATACTTTACTTTTCATGAAGTAGATTAATTTAATGTCCAAAAAACTTAAGATGTAACAAATAAATCCGGAATTACTGTTCTCATTTCCCACTACTGAACTTCACTGAATTCTATTAATCAATCTATCTAATCTGGTAAAGAAGGCCTTTCCATATCTTCACTTCACCACCAGACATTCCCAAACCCGCAAATCCTACTGAGCAAGTCAGAACCTCACCTACATCCTTAACCAGTCTATAAAGCCTGTCTCACACAGAACACACGGCTTATACGGTTGGCCACCTGTGTAAACCGTACATACAACCGAACCAACCGTGGCCTTATCCGAGTTACACTCGGGCCATTCGAGTGTATCCGTGAAAGCCGTGTATGATTTTTAAAACTTTAAAAAAACTAGCACGGGTGTCATGTCCGTGTATGATCGTATTAGCGATCGTACAAGACCGCGAAAGACCGTGTGAGACTGTACGAGACCATATATACAACCGCACATGAAGTCCACTCCACGAGTGAGCTCAACCGTGTATATATCGTATAAAAAAAAATATGGAATCGTGTGAAACCGTTCCCAAGTCCTACATCCAACACCCGGATTAACACTCGAATGTCACACGATCACCGTACGATTCACACGAGTGTACACACGGTTTTATACAATCGCCATACGACCAATACGGTTTTATACGATCGCCATACCACCATTACGGTTGAAGTACGAATTATACATGGTCAAGTACGAAGTATACGGTCTCTACGTCTGTACAAAGCTCATGTATGATAATACAACACTCGAACACAGAAAAACACAACTACCTGCTGCCACCTTGAAACAACAGAGTACTTGCTACATAATGCCTCAAAAGAAGGAGGTCCCCAAAAGAATCCCCACCATAAAAGATTCTCCCAGCGAGAATACATAAAGGGCCACTTCAACCTGTTGACACTGTCGACCCTGATGAGCCAAAATAATCTCAATGTCTATCAGTTTTATCATGGTTTCTAATTCCCTTTTTCTGTCATCTGCCATTATTATAAGTCCTCTGTGGAAAGTTCGAAAATTTATGAAGCCAAGCCATCAAAACGAGTCAATTTATATCAAAACTAGGGATGTCAACGGATACCATTTTCAGTATCCGGATATCCGTATATACTATCCAGATACTATCCGGATAACCGTATAGATCGGCGACATTGTCTGTTATGTGATGACGTCAATATTCTCGCCTTTTTCAACGCATAGAATTGAACTTCGGATCTACGAAAACTAGTCAAAAGGTACTTGAAAGAATAATTAATTTTGAGTGTTTTGTTTCTGCCAAGTGTCGCCGTATATACTAAGCGCTGTGTTACTATTGATCGATAGTATTCTTGATTTTATTTTTAACTCTTGAAATTTATTCACGCGATTTGACCAGGGCGAAGGTAATTCATGATGAAACTTGAGTGAACTCTTGTTGATTTCTTTTTATGCAATTGAATTATAAAATTATTAAACTCGTTTTTGTTCTTCTGCATACGACTTTTGCATTAAATTTTCAAGGTTTTTCTCTGTCTATCTATTTTTCTGCAAAGCGTAGTACTTTGAATAAAAATTGTGTACCTTTCGCACATCTAGATACGTTTTTGATCTTAGCTGTGACATTGAGATTTATAGACAATACATGTATTTGCCAAATTACACAAAGTGAAAATGAACAACAAATGCACAATATTTTATTATTTATTCATTATTATTTCATTCGCCGTTATCAACTTTATTTGATCGAAATTACATCAAATATTTTATCTGCAAAAAAACAATCAAGATATTCGACAGTGAACGTGACAGCATTACGGGGACATTGGTAAACTTAATGGACAATAATTGACAGCGCTAGTTTGAAGACAATCACATTATCAATATAACTTGTGGATTACTATAATTGGCAAACAATGGTCCTGACCACCTGGATGATTGCAATGAGGATGCAGTTTCGCACCTCAGATCTGTTAAACAAACACCGCGTTACTTCTTTTGGCAGCTTTATGACGATCAATATACAGTCTCAAATTATCTAATAATGACATCTGAACAGGTTTTTAGAAGCAATAAATGACGCATTTTGTACTGTATAAGATGATTTTTTACTAATTTTTACGAATATTCGGATATGAAATTAGTATCCGGATACTGACTTAGTATCCGGATATCCGGATATTCGGATATTCGTTGACATCCCTAATCAAAACATACACGAATGTGTGATAATTTAAGGATAGCTCGAACAAAAGTCGGTGGGACCGTATGTAAATCCTGTAAATGTCCAATTAATCGAGTGAAAGTCGTGTTTAATCGTACTAGGCCGTAACAGACCGTACCAGACCGTACTTGGAACCGTACAACAATCCTATGAAAATGGTTTGCAAATCGTGTTCAACCCGATACAAACCTTGCTTGACCGAGTATATCCGCGCTTTGTTCGTACATACTCGTGCTACATTCGAGTTTAAATCGTACTAACTCATCCCCAGGCACGGTTGGAGCTTAATACTCGTACCAGTCAACCCGTGTATAACCGAGTATACCGTATTGGAACCGTGTGCCTACCCGTGTTCTGTGTGAGACAGGCTTAACCCACTCAAGTCCTAACCTTATTAGTATTCCACCTGTGCACCATGCCAATATAGTTGTAACATAAGTCTGTACCAAACTAGAATGTCTGCTCCAGCAGTCTGTACCCAGCTAAAATCTGTGCTGTGCCAGTCCTGTACCCAGCTAAAACCTGTGCTGTGCCAGTCCTGTACCAAGATAAAATCTGTGCTGTGCCAGTCCTGTACCAAGCTAAAATCTGTGCTGTGCCAGTCCTGTACCAAGATAAAATCTGTGCTGTGCCAGTCCTGTACCAAGCTAAAATCTATTCTGTGCTTCTCTTTACCTGTCTTACCTGTTTGCTGCGCCAGTCTTGTACCCAGGCAAATTCTTGCTGCACTAATCTAGCCTAAACATGTACATCAAGCTCTGCATCATTCTATCCTCTATCCTGTCTTCTATGTGACCAATTTAGATACAGAATCAGTTGCTACAGCCATTTTATCTGATCTGGACTTACAATGTTTGCCTCTTGGTTAGAAATAACTAAATGAAAACAAGCAAACAGTTTAGATCCTGATCTAATGGCATGGATCTGGATCTAAACTGTTAGCCCATGCAATAAAGGCCATATCTAAGGAGTAAAGAGTGTAGTACCCTACTCAAGTATGTCTAGCTCTGCAAAAGTCTGTATCTTATTTAACAGTATGTACCCTTCTAACATTCTGATGCATTGGTCTGTACCAAACTCAAATTTATGCTGCATCAGCCTATGGTGGGCATACTCACTACCAGTTTCTAATTCCCAAACTTCAATCATCACTGTTGGTCTCCTATAAACCAATTCCATTCAAAGTTGAAAGGTCTCATTTTATGAAATTAAACCAAGTGCGTTTCTTAATGCATAACATTCATCAACCTGTGCCTTCTGGAGACATTTATTAATGCAGTGACCTGCCTACTGTAACATGAAAGGGAGACCACTCTGTCAAGTTTGGTCTGTAGCTAGCTCACTTCACTGTGCCATCCTGCACTCACTTCTTATGTTAAATATGTCTTCATTAAACTTATTATAAAATCCCCACTGTCAAGCCTGCACACCTCTATACATGATATGCAACTATTCTATTGTAATGTTTTGATGGTAACATCTTCAGTGCATTTTAACCCTTTTCTCCATATATACACATTTTTACGTGTGTGCAACCAGTGTAGATCCAAATCAGCCATCTGATCAGGATCTGCACTGGTCGCATTGTGGTCAGAATAACCTAATGAAGCAAAAAGTGAACAGTTTAGATCCTGATCAGACGACACGGATGTGCCGGCTGATCTGGATCTTAACTGTTCGCCCTAGCAATAAAGGTGTATCTATGGAAGAAAGGGTTAAAGTTGTGCAGTATAGAAACAGGTGATAAGGAGAAGCAGAAGAGATAATAATCACACCTGGATAAACTTGTTCCTCTTCATCAAATTCAACAAGCTAACCAACACAATGAACTATTCCAGAACACTTTGGAACACATAGAAACTGGGCCAGCAATGGCACTTTAGAAATATGTGCATTAACTTCAACCTTTGAATCAGTCAGTAAGACAGTTGGTTTCTAAGAAATGTCACTGCGTTGAACATTTATGTAACATTTTCATCAATTCTATTGAAATGCCAGTGTTTAATACAAAGATCTGTACCTGCAAGCCTAAATGTTCTGGCACTCATAATGGGTAGAAATTTTAATAAAGCAGAAACCCTACCCGTGTGTCTCAAATAATATACATGTATAAATTAACAGGAAGCCAGAAATTAACATATTTCACACCCACAATTCAGAATAATTACTAATCATGTAAAATAACTGTTTGACACTTTATGTTTGTCATGGAGAATACATGGATCTCTTACTTCTTTCTCATGTTAAGTCCATGCCAAATATCACATTTTTAAAGCAAAAAAGATTCTATAATGGTTATATCCACCCTTTTCTTCAGAAGTAGCAACTTAATCAAGCCATTATCCTTCTAGTGGTTAAAACCATTATTAGTGAAACAAAATCCAGTGGTAGAGACATGTAAAATAATGGATTTCTACATTCCAAAGTAAAGATAATGTATTTAAATCTGGTGACATTTTTGGTAAACAGTAATTATAGTCCTACTGAGTGGCTGGGTTAAATCTCCCAGACAAAAAAAGATAATGTCCTGATAGAGCAATTTTATAAATGGTAATGTAGATAATTGAGTCCCTTCATAATAAAAAACAATTGGTAATATGTAGGGGCAATGTTTGGAATGTGTGCGTATGTGCCAAGCTGGTCTTGTCATACGAGATCACAGAGAGTGCCAGTCCGCTTTTCTCTCTCTAATACAGGTGTTTGTCAACTAGCTTAACCTTCATAAATACAACTTTTTAGGCATGGGCATCTACATAGATCCAGATCAGCCAGCACATTTATGTGATCTGATCAGGATCTAAAGTTGGTGTTTTGATTCATAGTCATTTTTTACCAAGAAGCAAACTGTAGATCCTGATCAAACAGCACAGATGTGCTGGCTGTTCTTGATCTACACTGTTTGCACATGCAATAAAACCCAACTAGAATTATCACTGAAAGTCATTAAATACCCCCACATGTGTGCTTGATAATTGAACTGGGAATGCTTCGAATCAATGGCATAATGTGCCCCACTTTCAATCCAAAGTGTCGTCTTCACAGTAGCCACATATACAGAAAGTTTCATCACAATATCTCATTCCTTCTAAATTTATTGAGCAGAAATGGTTTGAATATGTTAGTAACAGTGACCTTTACTTAACTTTTATCAAACAACTGTGTGCCAAAAATTGTTTATATATGTGAAGCTTTTCATGAGAAATCATTCAGAAACCATTTTTCCTATTTTTAGTAACAGTGACCTTGACCCCATCAGGCCCAATTTCAATACTAAGTTTCGTCTTCACAGACACTACCTATATAGCAATTTTCATCACAATATCTCATTCTGAACAAGAGGTTATTGAGCATACTTTTTTTTCTATTTTAGTAACAGTGACCTTGACCCCACAGGCCTTACTTTGAATCCCAAAAGTCATCTTCACAAAAACCACCAATACACCAAACTTCATTTAAGAATCTCATTCCAAGCTATAGTTACTAAGTGGAAACGAAGTTTTGAAGTTTAAATAACAGTGACCTTGACCTTGAACCCACAGGCCCCAAAGTCAAACCTAACCTATATCTTGTTATGTTACATCTGTGTCCCAAAAAATAATTAAATCTATTAAGTATTTCATGAGTTAAAGTACAGAAACAAATTTTCTTTTTTAAGTAACAGTGATCTTGACATTGACCCCACAGGCCCCAAAGTCGAAATCGACCTGTATCTTCTGATATTACATCTATATACCAAAAAAGGATTTAATCTGTGAAGTGTTTCATGAGTTATCATCCAGAAACCATTTTTCTATTTTTAGTAATACTGACCTTGACATTGACCCCACCAGCCCCAAATTCGAACTTGACCTGTATCTTGTGATGTTACATCTATTTATCAAACAAGGATTAAATCTGTGAAGTGTTTCATGAGTTATCATCCGGAAACCATTTTTCTATTTTTAGTAACAGTGACCTTGACACTGACCCCACCAGCCCCAAAATCGAACTTGACCTGTATCTTATGACGATATACCTGTGTACCAAAAATTATTTAATTCTGTCGAGCCTTTCATGAGTTATCATCCGGAAACGAAGAATCCGACCGACCAACCAACCGACAGACCGACCAACAAGCTCACTCCTATATACCCCCTCAAACTTCGTTTGTGGGGGTATAATAATACAGAGTAAAGGATTCAGTTTACGCATATTTCTAAGACCTAACACACAAAACATATTGGTACCTGGTTTCTGCCGCTTACTTCTACAAACAATGCTTACTTTAATCACCTATACAGACTAAAGTTTAACCAAGAAGAATTAGCATACAGTTAACATGGTGAAATATGAAACAGTGGTTGAGGAAAACAGACAGCATACCTATTTTGCCTTTTATGTTTCGCACAAAAAGTGTATCTTTTCTATTAACATCCATGCTTTTATAAAATTGTTTTAAGGAGAAATACTAGGAGATCTTCGAATTCCTGTCTATAATGGCACAAAACGTAGAAACAAGAAAATTAATGAGCCAAGTCACATAAAACTGTGTGGTTTCTTTAGGTTCTGCTCATTTTAAATTTAATAAGTTTCTGATTTCAAACTTTTCTGTATCAATTTCTACCATTTACTTTAACCCTTTACTCCATATATACACTTTTACTTCACGGGCAAAGAGTGTAGCCAGATCAGCCGGCACATATGTGCTGTCTGATCAAGATCTTCACTGTTTGCAGTCAGTCATTACCACATGTTTGACCAAGATGTGACCAGAGGGGATTCAGATTAGACGGCACAGATGTACCGGCTGATCTTGATCTACATTGGTTGCACATGCTTTAAAACAAATATATATATGAAGTAAAGGGTTACTTTTAGGATGCCATTTACAGAATCATGTCCAATATTAACTCCCTGAACACACTTTTTCATCTTCTTCACATTTTAAACTTTCCCATACTTCCAGTAAAATAACAGCTGGATCTTCAAATTATATCAAAAACATAATGGAAAGATAAAGATCAAAGTCTTCTGCAATGAATTTTAAATCTCTGAATAGCCTCACATACTGTTTGTTAAACAATAGACCATGCTTTGCCAACAACTCTCTGATACGCTGTCAATACTAAATACCACAATCAGAAATGCAGTTGACATTTCAATTTCCAGCTAATGTTATATAATTCGAGAGATTAATATATGTAATGCTCTAAATTTCCTTGCAGTTCTTGCAGAAATAGTTTGTTATCACTTCCCAGCAAACCAGACAAATAAAATGGTTGAAAGTTATATCTAAACTTTGATGATATTTTTGGATTCCTGGATATATTGCTTATGTATAACTTATGTAACTATATTAACTAGAATTCAATGTTCCACACAATGTACAAGTGTTGCCTTCTAACAAAAAGTTAAAATGTGGGCTGTGTTATATGTAATTCTACTACGATTGCTGTTTAAGTGGTAAGCAACACTAAGTTTTCTAAAGAAACAAAACAGTCAATCATGTATTACCTATATTTCATAAAAGTAACATCACTTTCATATTTGCTTTATGGGATAGTAACTCCCAAACTTCATGATGGACAATTTACAACTAAAATACTGGTCAGTCAATACATGTGGTTCTCATTCTTGTTGTCAGTTATAGCTTCCATTGTACAGATAATATATACAAGGTTTTGTATCAGAGGTACAACTACTTTCAAAGTTATAAGCAACATTAAGTTTCTGGTCAAAATCATTTTAAAGGGGCGTAACTCAAGACTTAGTCTATCAGAAGTTATCTTTCTCAGTAACAGATAAAATTTTGTTACTAATGATGATATATTCAAGGTATTTGGTCAATAGGGCCCTTAAATGATAATAATACACAATATTTAAGCCCCAGAATGAAGTTGAAAAAGATCTGTATTTTGATCACAAATGGAAGTGAGATTTGATCCTTGGCATACACATTCGAAATATGATTGGTGAACAATGTACCAAATTTGAGTGCTTTAGCTGTAGTGTTTTCATCCACTTTCTGGACAAATTATGGGTCACGCATTATATTTACAGTAAACAATTACGCGATGATTGGTAATATTTACCTCTATTCCAACCTTAGAGAAATTAGAAGAGCTCTAAGAAAGTATAACATTTTGTTTAGTAGCTTATACTGAATTGCTGTAAAGCTCTACCTAGCACTACATGGAAAGCACCCTCTGCTAGTACTGGCTAGGAAGCCCCTTTTGTTAACTGGAAAGCTCTACTAAGCTTGGATCTCCCTATTACTAGCTGAGAAGATCAGCATAGCTGGCTGGAAAGCTCTCTTCTACTAGCTGGAAAACTCTACATAGCTGGCCAGAAAGACTAACCTAACTAGCTGGAAAGCTAGATGAGAAGCTCTAACTTACTGACTGTAAGTTCTGCCTGGGCAACTGAGAAGCTTCCTTGCTAACTGGTATCCTCTGCATAGCTGGTTGGAAAGCTCAGCCTAGCTGTCTAGAAAACTCCCTAGCTAGCTGGGAGACTCTCCCAAGATGTCTGGAAAGCTCGCCCTAGCTAAAAGAGAGCCAGGGCTTTTCATCCTTATATAACAGAGGCCTATATTAGGCCTATTCCCCATCCAAAAATATAGCATTTTTTTCCCAACAGTGGCAGAAACTTTTCCCAAAATGCTAGCTAAGATTACCAAAATGCTAGGTAAGATGTCCAAAAAAATGATCAAAATACTCTGAGAGGAGTTTAAAAATTGATGTCTGAAAAATAATGTGCTTTAAAAATCTAAATTTGAGTTGAAAATACTTATTACTATTCAAATTTATAAACTAGTGCCCATATGTCAATGAATTTTGTTTCCCCAAAATAAAAAATTATCACGCATCAATTTCCCAATCTAATAGGCCAGGGCCTCTTCCCAATTTTCTGATGAAAAGCCCTGAGAGGCCCAGCCTAGCTGACTGTGAAGCAGCCCTCAATCTGACCTGAAAAGCATTGCCTCAATGGCTGTAAAGGTTCTAGCAAGCTGGCTGCTATTACCTGTACTGTGAGACCTCCTCAAAACATCTTCTTCAGAATCTATAGAAGCTACTGACACTGGTCTGGATTCTGAAATATATAAAATAAAAATTAACAGGTAATTCTTTAAAGAATTGAAGAAACTAGAACAACCCAATGGTACAAAGTTCATGGTCTGACAAGTCTGGTACTATACCAGTAACTCATGATTTACAAGACCTGTCATAAAAGACCTTGCATTGCACCATTTGAATATCAAAAGCGAATTTTATTATAAAAATCTTCTGATACAACTTATTTTGAGATGGTAACTAATTATAACTGAAGACTGAAAGTACAACAACTTTTATTATTAAATCATATTGGTTTGATGTTTTTCAATGGATTAAACGTGATCACATGATATGCGATAAATTTCGATAATGACTTGTAGGCGGAGTCTAAATCAAATATTGACCTGGACAAAATATTTCACACGCGAATTGGCTTAGGTATGAAATACGTCACAGCGCTGTTCATCACAACCATTGTAAACAAACTAATGGCGCCGAATGTAGGTTACAGAAAAGTAAAACTGCTGTTAAAAGCACTGGTGGAAGACATAACTGGCTCAATTTATGACATTTGGGGGTTCCACTGTGTAATTATATCAGGCAATGCTTCATGGTAATGTTATGTCGCCAGTTGCAGCAACGAAACGGAAAAAGCATAAATCTAGATCTACTGTATGACCAGGCACAAAGGTATGTGACAATTTTTGAAAGTAGAATTATTTTAAAATTAAGATTTAATAATAAAGCAATCATTGCATTTCAGTTTCGGTCAATATGGTGATTTATCGACCTGTCGAAGCAATATCAACCTTGGGCTACGCCCTCGGTCTATACTGCTTCACCCGGTCGATAAATCACCATATCAACCTCACTGAAATGCAATAATTGTATGACGACGAATAAAATTTAATATTCAAGGTTTTCATTTGACATCTCAAGTTATTTCAGTATTACTGACCAAGTGTGCAAAAACTGTAACAGAAATTAAAGAGGACAACACCAGGATGAGTAGAATAGCTCCCCTATTCATTGAATACTACAGTCAAGCTAAGAATGGTCTTTAATCATGTTTATTAACAATTTTTATGAAGATCAATTTCTGAAAAGAAATATTTTCTACTTCTCAGGAACAGATCACAATTAAAAGTTTGGAGTGTTGTTGATAATGTCAAGCTTGCTGGGTGACTATTTCATTTGGGGAAGCTGTCAGCTGTTCAGCTGTGATGCATGAAACCTTACAAAGATCATCTCATTTGTGCAGAAAAAAATACCATGTGTTATTAATAAAGAAACTGGTGCAACTTTTTTGAAATTCTGTTGGAAATACAGCGATTGTTGTTGCATGACTTAACAATCTTACAATATAAAACAAACAAGTTGTACAACAAAAGGATTACCTTAAAAGTACACAAGTTTCTGAGGTTATCCAGTGGCTGTCCTACACATTACACTGACATATCCCCCTTTACCCATCCCATTAACACTAGATCAAGATATTGTTAACCTAATTTACTTACCTTTAAATGTAAATAAACCTCAAAGTGATAATCCAAGCACAACAAACACTTTAAGTCGGGCACAGTCTATCCTTAAACTTTTAACTTATTAAAGTTAAAACAACTACATTTCTTGTGATTGTTAAATAACAATACAGTTTCGTATTTCACTTTTTTGTGACAGTAGGCCGGTTTGCCTGTGGACAGTGCACGGTTGGATGCTCTCACATGACTGACATAGAACACATTAATCGACTTGACAGATTTATCATTTTACAGAGATTTATAGCAGCTTTACCTATATAGACATTGTAGACTTGACTAAATATGAATAGAATGGGACTTACTTTTCACTATTACAAAATTTGTTAATGATGTAGATGTCAATAACCCTTTACTTCAAGGGATATGTCCATTATAAATGGGTGAACAGGGTCAGAATATCTGTGCTGTCTGATCTACTCTGTTTGCTTTTTGATTCATAAGGTTATTTCTGACCAGAAGCTAACAGTGTAGATCCTGATGAGACAGCACATGCAATAAAATCTGTATACATGTATATGGAGTAAACAGTAAAAAAAAAGCTTTTTGAGATTTTTTGTAAAAGTAACATGATTATTTTCTGTACATGTGATACATTTCAATTAAAAATTGCATTGTTGCCTATGTACTGTGAAGGTAATGTAGGTGAGTGTTTATTGACCTGGTCATCTTGATGATTAATTCACTTTTATTTCCAACAAATCCCATATGAAAATATGTGTGAATTGATCATTGATCTGCTGAGGTGACAAGGTAAGTCAAACAGACATTGCATAATCAACTATTGATGGTTACCAAAGGTTGAACTTTGATACTCCTTGCTGAAGATTTATTTGATATTATATTCACTTCTCTTTCAATATTGTAATAAAAATATTAAATAATGAACAAAAAATTGTTATTTATGGTCAATTAAAAATCATTAATTTACAATTGCTTTCAGAATAGGGCAAAAATCTTATTTTTCAATCCAAATATTTGGACTAATTTGGAATTTGAACTATAATTTGGACTAGGAGGAATGTTTCCCCTGCAAATATTGTGACAAAAACAACCAGGGCCCAAATTCTGGAGACTGAGGCTTTGATCCAAAGAGCACAAGCAGGGCCCAAAATTGATTAAAATCATCTCCTGCAAACCACTACAGTATATGGATCTGACGACAAGTCACTAAAATGTTTTTTTTCAACAACCTTACAAACCAATCAGATAGTCGCCTAAAAAGTCGCACAAATAAATGATGATCGCCGTAAATGTTTAGGTGTTCTAGACATTGTATTGTATATAATATCCATGAATACACAGTATTTTAAATGGAAAGTGATGACAACCCGCATAAGACATATTTTACTGAACATTGTTGTATTTAATATATTACTGCATTTATTTCCACTGAAATGACATCTTCAGATCATTATGACCCTGGACAATAGTGTTACGTATCATGATTTCAGTGTTGAGTTTCTAAAAAAATTTTATCGGGGAAAAACTCTTAGCAAATATACAGTATTTGCAGGCTATCATCAGATCTAACATTTTGTTAGATCTGACTTAAGTGAGATTGGAGCAGGGCCCAAAATCTGAACTCTGAGATCAGTCTTCAATCCAAAGAACACAACCAGGGCCAAAAATCTAAGTATGAGACCAGGCTCCAATCCAAATAACACAAGTAGGGAGATTGAGACTAAGGCTCCGAACCAAAGAACACAACCAGAGCTTTCTGGGTTTCTTATCTGTTTAAATTGTTTATTAGTCCAGTATTCAAAACTGATCAACCAAAGGTTACAGGTTTGAGAATGTTTCAGACTATAGTGTATTCACAAGGGACACCTTGTGAAGAGATGACCCCTGCTTGTGAAGAGATGACCCCTGGGCACTGCTAAAGATTTATCACATGGCAGACTTAAAAAAGAACAATAATTAATAAATCTTTACCAAGCCACAAGTTCAAGCCGTGAACACTGACAGCTGATAAAAGTATCCTGGAAATAATACTTCGCCATAATGTTGAAACTGATACATCTATAATCAATTATCAACCGTGAAAACCTCTTGATAACACAGAAACATTTACCAAACAATGAACAGAACAGTAGAAACTGACAAAAATCTCCACCCACCTTGAGAAACCTCTGTATCCTTATTCACAGCATTAAGTGCAGGAAAAAGCCATCTCATGAACATTGTGTTATGAAAACAACAAACAAGATGGTGAGTTTTCAGTCTCTGCAATCACTTGGCAGTTCTAACCTAGATATCTGCTCTACCTAGCTTTCTGGGGGAATCTGATTACCACCTGGTAACCTACATCTCACTTCTCAACTCTTTTTTTTCTTCATTGAGATAATTAAATTCCCTAATTCATTTAATCTCATTTATAAGGATAGAAAGAATCTCATTTATAAGGATAGAAAGGAAGGTTAAAATGTTTTAAAACCATTATTCAACGGTAAAAAAAGGATTAAACTAAGACCAGAGGAGTTGTCTCCCTTTTTTAACTCGGTCCATTCCATTTAAAGTTTTAAATCAGTTCATTGATTCAGTTTATTGCTCATAAGGAGGTTTCACATAAATTTAGTAACTGAATTATTAAGTGATAAGTGCATAGTGTATAACCTGATCAGACTGTATGTGCTGATGAGCAAGCTGAACTTGGTCTACGCTGGTCACAAATGTGCAAAATGCCTAAAGTGAAAGTTCTGAAGTATCAGTTCTCATGATGTAGTAACAATTCTGAAATCTTTACATAGCACAGCAAGAGCTCTATGACACAATCCCTCAAATGACACTAGACTATGCAAGAAAATTCTACGAACATGCAATATTTAGCATAATAATGCTTAAGCATTTAGTATAATAATTGATTTCAGGAAAAGGTTTACATTTTCATTATTTGGATAATGATACAGATAAAAACAGATCTTGTCCCTCCGGATAAATCATTAAATGTTGTGATGATACCTGGGAAAAGCTTTAGTATCATCCCTTCAGATGGGATTTTTCCATCTTGTTCAGCTCTAGCATGTTACAAGAAATGTATTACACATGATTATAGCTTTGTCTTTCAGTCCTGTTCAGATAACAGTTTAATAACCTTTGATAACATTTATCAAAGTACCCTTAAAATTTGAAGATGCTTCTTTGCTGTGATTTGCATTAAATACATGTACATTTTGTTTAAAAGGTTTCATTACTGATAGGTTTAACCATTAATTGGTAATTAATTCTATTTTCTATGATACAGTCAATTTGATGAATCACTGCTAATGCAGACCTGTGACATGAACATTTTCAATTAAAGTCATGAATCATAGCAACTGTGATGCAAAGAAATCAATTTCAGGTGTCACACCACTGTATTCTAGTTACATGTATGAATAAATGGTGAATAATGTTCCAGATATACTGTTGTTGTTTAGTGTTATGGCCTTTAAAGCCAAATGTGGCCGAACACTTCAGTTTAGTATTATAATTTATAATTACTGGTCTATAGTGCATAGGCGGATCCAGGGGGGGGCGGACCCGGCGTACGCCCCCCCTAAAATTGCCCAAGCAAAGTTTTTTTCTCTGTAGTGAAATATGATATATAGAAATATATATATAAATGTCAAAAAAATTTCGCACGCTACACGTGCAATAAGTCTCGAGACTAGGAGTACACTAATACAATGACATAACGAACAATTCACAAACAATTCCTTCTCATTTTTTGTAAGATTTTAACATGATCCAACGGCGTTTAAAATTATATGATATATTTAGATACTTTACAAAACGTCGTGATCTAATCTACAATCTACTGAAATTGATTCGACCTTCAGACTTTGCGTTCCAACTTTTTCCTTTGAATTTTCCGTATTTTATTCTATCTTTGGATTGATTAGAATTGTCAACAACAATGGACGTAAAATACGTTTCTGTATTTTAAATATTTCCGCTTTCACTTACTTCCATTTATATTTTTCCTTTGAGTAAAGTGAGTCAACAAACATGGATGCACCAAGTGGGAAACACGCAAACATTCAAAATATATACTGTGCAAAAGATCTTATTTTTGTCTCCGTTTGATTCATACCTTAAGCACACAGTAGATTAGTCTCAATAATTCGACTGCAAGCACAGACCCATTATCATACGGGCGTTTTCATTGTCTGTCCTTTACGTCTCAAGCAGTTACGATCAAAACTGTGGTGGAAATCGACCCGATTTAAATTCTTTTTTTTTCACTCCCACATGAAAATTTTAACACTGGTATGTCAAATATCGTTATAAAACATAAATAATGATAAAAGTAACAATAAAATTAACGAATAATCCACAAAATAACTTGTTAAACCTACCACAGCATATGCCTTTTATACGGTGAAAATTGTCGATAAACGCGAGTCAGATAAACTTTATGCGGTGTAATCTACATGGGTGGAGGTTTAAAACAATTTTGCATAAAAAACGAAAACGTTACTTATAAAGGATTACATATATTGATTCTACTTGAATGTGGCTTCTCAGGTATGTAATTTTGTTAAATCAATATGGTTTAAGATGCTTTATGAAGCCGGCAAAATATTGAAAAGTTGCGATTCATTTTCCGATCGGCGGCATATAGAAATAGAAGGAAAATTTTCCGCATTGATTTGAATAATAACTGGGTTGTGCGCGAAGAGCGACCATCGTATATAGAAAAGCTCTTGTTGCGCACAAATAATTGGGCTAACAGTAGATTAGAGCTCTCGTACATTGTATTGTATACCCTGGGAAAGTATATTTGAGGTTCTGGAAATGTGCATGAATCCCTTAGAAATGACTAAAACACAGGAGCTTCAGGGGGCTTCCGGCCCCCTGGACCCCTGGCCATGGCTTTGCCCTGGACCCACCAGGGGGCCCTTACGGCCCCCTGGACCCCCAGTCGGTTTATTTATTTTCCGCCCCCCCTAACTACAAATCCTGGATCCGCCTATGTAGTGCACCTATTTAAATTGGTTCTAGAGTAAAATTTTGCTGAAGCTGCAGTCAAGGGGTTTAAAGAATTTTGGCAGTACAGTAGAGATCCAATATAACTCGGTCCATGGGGTCCAGACCCTTAAACCGCGTTATTATCAGATCCGCGATATTGGAGGGACAAAGGAACTTACGCTAATCATAAGTCCTTATATGGCAGATGTAATGTTACCCTGGATAAGCATTATAATACATGTACACAGTTATTTATGATAACGTTTTATCGGTATTTATCTAAGTTATCGGACACTAAAATTGTTTTGCCAAAATAATTTTTTCAGCCTCTCAAAAATGGGACACCGAAAACAACATTTCAGTAATACGTACGAAGAGCATCGTCGCATTAAATAACACAGACTAATATGAACGACGTAAATTTCTAACCATGCATTAATTTACTTTGTTTAAGTCTGATGTTCATAATTTTTATTACTAAAATCATCAAATTTCAAACTGCTATGAACACCTGTTCAACACCTGTTTATTGACCGCTTTGATCTAAAATGTCAGCGATGCTTGTGTATTTAACATCAAAGACGCCGACGTCAACTTGAAACGGTGCGCACCGCTCAAATATCGATGGACGCTATTGTACAAAAGAATTTCAACCCGTCAACAAACTAGGATGATTTCATTTCTAAATCAGCTGATTGTTTGATTGACAGCGTATCTAGTATAGTTATTGCTAATTTCTGATCAGGTTGTGTTTCAAACTTTGTGTCTGCATTACCGGCCTTGCGCCGAATTGGCAGTTTGCAACTAATCTATAGCACCCTTTTTGCGAAGCCATCGCATTTTTTGTTGATTATACAACAATAGGATGTTTATTTAACAACTATGGAGTTAATTGCTTGACAAAGGTAAGCAGAAATTTCAAAGGAAGAAACGTCTGACAGGTGTTGACTTATTCTCGGCTTACGTTTACGGACGTGTTAATTAATGTTCATGTATCTAAATGTTCGGACAATCTTTCTTTAAATAAAACTTCTCGTCTCTAAATATTCGTTCAGCCAGAAATTTTTTTTCCGTCTGAAGACTTAGACAAAATATGGGTATCATTTTATGGGGAAAACACGGGGTCCACGGATCGACCGCGTTATATTGGATTTCGCGATATAGCGGATCGCGATATAGCGGAGCTCCACTCTATTATGGAAACCCTCAGAAATGGACAGTCATACCAATTTTTTAAAGATGTGCTGATGAAATTTTTACAGAACCTTTTATGTCATATGTGGACCCTCCTGCTTTAGATGCAAGATTCCCACTTCTGTGTAAATTATAGTCTTGTTTATAGTGATTAGTGACTGCATGATATTTAAATGAAAATTTCAATCTTTGTAATTGTTAACATTTTTTCTTTGGCTGTTGGTATTATGGTATACAATACAGTAAGTTATTTCTTACCAAGAAGCAACAAACAGTGTAGATCTTGATCATACATGCGACGAACACAAATGGAGTAAAGGGTTAACTTCATTTCAGACAAACACATTACAGAGTTATTACTATCCAAAACAAATTAAAGCAGTAACTAATATGTAAGCAATGACTTTAAATATATGTTTGTAAGAATGTGGTAGCAAGTGGGTGTGTATGTGGGGTCGTGGGGGTGGAGTGGGGGAGGAGCGGAAATAAAACAATCAATGTCAACTCTAAATAAAAAAGCTATTTTAACTGATCACATGCAGAATAACAAAATGAAAAGCTTTATAATAATGGCAATCTTAACTTAACAGGCAGCAACAGCTTACTTTAACCTTATGTAATTTCCTTATAGTGAACATTTTTGCCAAATCATTTTTTGTGGCCAGGTGATTCAAATTACCTGTATTACCTTGATTGAGCACAATGCATAAGCCAGATGTGTGGTCGATTTTATTGCAAAGCAGTCTTTATCAAAATCTCAATGCATGAATTTCTTTCTAGTTCAGACAAAAAAGCTCAAGTTCAGTGCAAAAATGCCGTATGTCCTGAAATCATGAGAAGTACTTAACCACTGCTACATAGAACTGCAGTGATTGGTTCACTCACTGTAATAAACCATGTCTTAAAAAATACTTGCAGAATTGCTACTCAGCCCATGGTTCAAAATAAGAAATGTTGGGTTAGTAATTGCAACAGGTAGGTATCAGACAGACTATGTCTCAAGCTACATGTATAAATAATAGACAATTATCAAACAGAATAGTTAACAAAGCATGACTAGGACAAGGAGCCAGATGTGAGCCAGGACTCATCTGTTAATGACTGACTTGTTACTGTAATCAGAAAATAAAACAACAGTCTCAGAGAAGCTTTTCACATGTTTAAAACATAATTCACATCTTCCTGAGGTACAATTTCCTGGTGCATACAATTTGTACTTGTAGCTAACACAGTATTGTGGAAACAAGAGCGAGTCAACAGGCAATGTGACCGATGTCCTTGATTTCTTAACCAAGACTAGCACTTCAAACTGGAAATTATGCTAATTAAGAAATGATAGAGGGATTAAAAAATAAACGAAAAGAAAATAGGACTGCATTATTCCCTACTACTTGACTGTTGATTAAAAATTTTCACTTATTTGTCTTTCATTCTAATTCTTGAATACAAAAGTTTTAAAATATTTTGATCTATAAACCCTAAATGTGCCCTGTATTTAAGAGGTACAGAGTAGTGTCATGGTTCTTACACCCAACACTGTGTTATTTAGGTGAACACTTTATTGAAGTTTGGATGGAAGTTCCAAAGTTATGCCATGGTAACTAGAAATATACACTAACTGTGACCATGGTTCTTGGATGTGACACGTTATATCCTATGGAAACAAGGATTTTGGCACAAATTGCATTTTGACCTTTAAACCCCAAATGTGGCCTCAAGCTTTGAGATAGGGCCATGGTTCTTGGATGCCACACTCCACCTAATAAGGTGAACACTTGTGTGAAGTTTGGTTGAATATTCCTTGTGGTTACTCAAGTCATGCTCATAAAACTAGATTTGTTTCTGACTAATAGACTGACAGACAGATGGACATGGCAGTAAGCACATTTGCCCAAGATTCTCAAATTGGGGACATAAAAATCCCTGAGGTCTCACCATAGTATGGTATCCCTTCGATGGTTGACTTTACCTGGGCTTAACTTTAGTTACATGGAATGCTAAGTCTATTACGCTTCTCTTTCATGCTAATACTATTAAGGAGTTATGTATTTTCATAAACGCATGAAGCTAATCTAATCATAGTGTAACGTATTGTAGTAAATGCATGAAGTACATTGTATTTGAATAAGGAGCATGTAGCAGATCCATTTGAAGGCAGTTACCATAATTCCACTGAGAAAAGACTCATGAACAATGATAAAAGCCTTTCTTAGGCAAACACTCAAGCATAAGTGAGAGTTTAATTCTGGAGATCTACAGAAAATAGATCGGACAAAGCAAAGCCAAAGTAGCCTTCTCAATTTCAGTAGATCTCTAAAATTCAACAAAAAGCACTAATTTGACTTCCCAGCTCCTCCCACAGCCCAGTCTCTATCTCAGTTCAAACCTGTCGGACACAAACAATTTATTTTGTGGACATTTAATTTATTATAATTACAATAGGTAGGGAATCAATATCGTACAATTAGTCATTTAAGGAACTTTTTTCTTCCAAAACAAGTGAAAGCCCAGTCTCTATCTCAGTTCAAACCTGTCGGACACAAACAATTTATTTTGTGGACATTTAATTTATTATAATTACAATAGGTAGGGAATCAATATCGTACAATTAGTCATTTAAGGAACTTTTTTCTTCCAAAACAAGTGAAAGCCATCCTGAGAGAAAGACACAAGTACAGGCGGCCGTCATGCTGTGAGAGGAAGACACAAGTACAGTCGGCAGTCATGTCCTTAGAGGAAGACACAAGTACAGTCGTCGGCAGGCAGTTATCAAAGGAGTTCTGACAGGAAGACACAAGTACAGGCAGTGATTAAAGCTGTCCTGAGAGGAAGACACAAGTACAGGCAGTGATCAAATCTGTCCTGAGAGGAAGACACCAGTACAGGCAGTGATCAAATCTGTCCTAAGAGGAAGACACCAGTACAGGCAGTGATCAAATCTGTCCTAAGAGGAAGACACCAGTACAGGCAGTGATCAAATCTGTCCTAAGAGGAAGACACAAATACAGGCAGTTATCAAAGGAGTTCTGACACCATTACAGACAGTGATCAAAGCTGTCTTGACAGGAAGACACCAGTACAGGCAGTGATCAAAGCTGTCCTGAGAGGAAGACACTAGTACAGGCAGTGATCAAAGCTGTCCTGAGAGAAAGACACCAGTACAGGCAGTGATCAAAGCTGTATTGAGAGGAAGACACCAGTACAGGCAGTGATCAAAGCTGTCTTGAGAGGAAGACACAAATACAGGCAGTGATCAAAGATGTCCTGACATGAAGACACCAGTGCAGGCAGTGATCAAAGCTGCCTTGACAGGAAGACACCAGTGCAGGCAGTGATCAAAGCTGTATTGAGAGGAAGACACCAGTACAGGCAGTGATCAAAGCTGTCCTGAGAGGAAGACACAAGTACAAGCAGTGATCTGGAAAACCGAGGAACAGGCAGTGAACTGAACTGCCCTTAGAGGAAAACTCCAGTAATGGCAACTACTGAAACTGCTTTGTAGGAAATCAACTACCATAACCAACTCAACAGGAGATATGTCTTGTATAGGTCATTATCAAAGCAGCCATTAACTGACTTGAACCACTGTTATCAACAAAATACAATTTCTTAAATGAAACTTGCCAATTATATTACAAGTTGGTGTGTTAAAGTGTTGAATTTTTTTTAACCACAGCCTTGATTTTACACAGAAGTTTGAAAAAAGGGTCTTAAAATAATGTTGAAAAAAATAAAAATATCTCTCTGCCCATGATTATATGGGATTCTTATCTTCCTACAATCTTAAATGGTAACAGCTTGTAGAAGACATGTATGTCACTACTCACTGCATGCAGTTTGTTCAGCTTGAAGGCAACATGAGTCAGTCATTTAATGCGGACCTGGGATTTCTCTAACAGCACTTACTGCATGATGCCTATTCTTTTTTTAGAAGTTATTATAACACTGTACCCACTAAACTTGTAATGTAGACTTGTCTTTTTTCAAAATGGAAAAGTCCATACATTGTTCTCAGGGGTGTTTTGTTGAAATTTATTGACAGGGCAGTAAATTATGTAGACCTTGATCAGGACCCAAGATTATAACACTAAATCTGGAGACCAGTCGCCATTTCAGCCAATCATATGCTTGAAATTTGAGACTGGTCTCCAATCTTCTTTTTATGCTCTTTGGCCCGTGATCAGACTGTGTGCATGCCCAGAATAATCTGGGTTCAAACCAGTCACAAATGTAACTGGAGTCATCAAAAGAAGTTAAAGGGTTAAAAGCACATTAGGACCATTACCTAATCACCTTTTTTAACCATGTCTTCTCTGTCAGCCTGAATGCTTATCTGTATCAGATAAACTAAAAATATCTTTAAAATCTAGAAAACTTCTTGGTTTGAGAGTATTAACCATGAAAACTAATGACAACAAGGTTATTCAGAGTAAATTAAAGAATTCATTTTCTTTTGAAATGAAAGTGTTTGAAGCAGTGCTTTAGATAAGAAGTAAAATAATGTTTGCATTGAGTGTATTCAGAAATACAGAACAAATGAGTTTACAAAATAAAGAGCAAACAGAATAATTAGTGTGTAACCATGATAAAATCTGAGGTTGACAAATAAAGACAAAGAAACAATCCCATACACCCTTTAACGGAACAAGGTCTTAAAATTTAAGTAACGTGGCTGTGTTATTAAGAAAAGGGTTGTTTAGTTTAAATAACAATATATCTGCTGGCCAAGAAACCAACCTGATAATAGATTGAACATTTATCATGAATCTTGTGTCTTTATAGTCTGAATTTTCTGAAAAATTATATTTGTTAAGACTTTGGTGACAAAACATGTTAATGAAATATAATGAGTTGCCTTATTCGTCAAATAACAAAAGAAATAATTTTTTTGAAGAGATAGTTATATCTAAACCATCTTTTTTTTCCTGTTTTGTATTTCCTCACCTATTTTTGCAATTTTCATACATCTTTAAAACTGTGTCCTGATTATTGAGGTAAACTGCTTATAAATCATGTAAACATGTTAAATGATTCAGTCATTTGTTGAAATGGGTAAAGGAAGTGTTATATTAGCAGACCTTTTGCTATGTTCATTGTTAGTCCTGTTTGTCAACTATATTTTGGCATGCCAATATGTTTTCATATTTCTGTAAAAATTTGACCTTATAAATCGTTCAAACCTCTCACAAACTGTCAGTATTGTCAATAATTCTCCACAATAACAGGGATACACATTCATCCAACAACTATTATATTGTAATACTATACTGATTCTGATTATAGTATAGATTTCCTAAAAAAAGATAAATGCACAAAAAACATAAAAATAAAGAAATTTGCTTTATACCACGTATCCAACAATTGGAAATGCCATAAGTGTTCTTCCCATTGCCAGGCCAGTGTCACATAAATGATGAAAATATAGTCATTCTTCTTAATTTATTCAATAATGTCAAATATTTGATTTTACCATTTATTTACATATTTAATCATACTTAAAATGAATTTGATTTACCAATTCCATTGCTAAGATGTGGAATTTTGAAGAAAGCCATGGGTCGCAAAACCACTGTTTCTCCAACTACAAATTGAAGTAGCATAAAGTAACAGTTCATGATACAGGGAATCTGGTTTTCTTGCATACCGGATAATTATTTCCGCGTGTTTTACCGGGGAAAGAAAATCTTATCTTTTCCATAGGGAAAAGATAACGTTCGCGTGCTACACGAGTGACGTCACGTCTTCAAGTATATGACGTAATTTATTCAAGTTTGTGACGTCATTTTGGAAATAAGGTGTACGTCGCCATTTCAGCCAATCAGAGGCTTGAGATTTGAGACTGGTTTCCATGCTCAGTTTTATAACCTTGGGCACAGAACTCACAACCTCCCCTATCACTAGCCAAAAGAGTCACCACTAGGCCAGAAGTCTGAAACACGTTTAGAGATTGAAACTTATCATCATGACTAAAACATATTTCATATTCAATGTGATTGAGTTTGATTTTTTTCCAATTGTTTTTAAGTGCCAGTTTATATTTGATTAAGAACTGAACTATATGACTTTATAAATCCTTCACAAATAAAAGAAAAGGAATTCATTAACTGAAAGCAAGGTGTTTCCCTATTATGCATTTCTCTATGAGCACCTAATCCTGTCTAAAACGTGTAAATCATTTTAAGGTCCTCATCTCTTTGAATACAACTGTGAAGAAGACACTATTACTGTTTGTTGAATTTCAAAGTTAAGAAGTTACAGTCACAGCTAAGGGCAGAAACAGGTACCTTAGTAAACATGAGTAGGTCAGGAAATTATCTGTGTCTGGGTAGAAAGTCATTACCCATTACCCCATACATAACATGTAATCATTCATTATTAATGTGCATTAGTGTAAATTAAGAAAAAATATCTTGTACGACTCATTTGTTTGAAAAACAAACGGAAATAGGTTGATTCTGTCTTACCAAGAAGAAACCGTAATGATCCAGATCGGACAGTACAGATGTGCAGGTAGATCTGGATCTACACTAGTAACATATGCAATATCAGCCATAACAAATGAAGTCTAGAAGTGTCCTAATGAGGCGGCCTTGGTAGCTCAATTGGAAGAGCATCCACAGATTAAGCCAGAGGTCTGAAGTTGGAATCCTGGTTGAGGCCTACACAATTTCTCCCTCCTGATAAGGACACTTTTACATGAGTAAAGGGTAACTTCACCTTGGCATTCCATTTTCAGTGCCAGTGATCATCACCTTAATTGTTGCAGCACCCCTGCAATTCTCCGTAACAAGTCAACACACAAGGTATTAACCCTTTCCTCCATATATATGCATTTTTTCGCATGTGCAACCAGTGTAGATCCAGATCAGCCGGTACATCCATGCCTTCTGATCAGGATTTGCACTGGTCGCATTTCGGTCAGAAATAACCCAACGAAAAAAAAAGTAAACAGTGCAGATCCTGATCAAACAGCACGGATGTTCCGGCTGATCTGGATCTATACTGTTGGCCCACCCAGTAAAGGTGTGTCTATGGAGGAAAGGGTTAAAGAGAAATATCACCAAATGTCACACTTACCAGTTCCCATTCTTTGGTTATTTCCCAGGAACATAACTGTTAACAGGTGTGGGTAGGTTTTCTCCAATGCAAAGCACAAGCTTTTAAAGGCAGAGTTATCTTTTAAAGTTAAGATGTCAAGTAATTTATCAATTTTGTCATTGTTAGATGTTTGTTTATTGATCTCGTCAATGTCGCTCTGACTCAGAGCTTTTTTACTTTCTAAAATTGGCAACAAATGTTCAACATTTACATCTACGGTGAACTTTGACCTATGCACTTCCAAAAGTTCTTTGAACTTTACTTCCATTTTAATTTTACCCAATTTTACTCGAAATCATTTCTCTACAACGCACAGCTCCACACAAACAATGTAACTTGTTCTCACTCGGTGTCTCAGCTGTTTGCGCGGCCATATTGGATCACTAATCATGGGTAAGTGCGACTGATCGCTGAACACAACTCGCGATATTTTTTCTTTAAGATTTGGCGTAGTAGTCTCCCCTTAAAACACTTTTATCATAAAAAGCCGCGTTTAATAGAAAAAGTTACACGACGAGTTTCAAACATTTAACGAAATAGAGAAGTCGGAGTTTTGTAGAGGTGATTATATTAAATTTTGGTAAATTGTATAGTAAATTTTCTGTTTTTAGACGGCGATGTTCCTCGTGCAACATCTTACGGGGTTTATATCTCACAGCTTGTTCGCTTTTAAGAGCTTGCAACGATGTGAATGATTTCAATGAACGTAATCTGTGCATTATGATAATATGGTAAAGACGTATTTCAATGATTAAGGATGACGACAGTCGTTTATAAAGCCGTTCAATAAATATTTATATTAAAATATTATTGAACATAAAATGAAATGTGTAGAAACCATTTATTAACGTGTCTTAGAACCATAATTTTACCAATTTAATTCAATGGTATACGGACAATGCGGCCTATTGCCGATACGGCCCAGACTGGTGGACGCACGATACGGCCCAAAGCGGCGGACGATAGATCCAGATTTGACTCTGACCAAAGTTTTTCAACGTAATATGTGCATTACAGAAAAACTTTTAAAACAGGGTTATCGGTATCACTAATTAAGGGAAACATTTGCAAGTTTTTATCGCCGATACCCAGATCTAATTAATAAATACAGGTGTAGTTTAAATTCACTATTGCAACGAGGTATTTCACAGCCGTTTTTTTTATGGAGATTTAATTTACAAACTTAAGAAGATAAAAGGCAATGTTAACTTCTCCCGGTTATTCGTAAAAAATCATCTATAAATTTAAAAAGAAATGTTACCAACATGATATTTTACAGCGCTCTGCAGGCCTGGTGATTAACCCATCTACAGTTGATCAGTATGCTTACCTCTTTGGTTGCACGACGGTGGCAGGTGTTTAAGAGTTTATGAAGGTTTACGGGGAAATCTTTTCTTAAAGGAACATAGAAGCTTGATTCGTTTCTTTTATCCCTGTCATGGTGTTCTTGTTGATTTTACTCCAGGAGCTCTGGTCTCGGTAAGATCATTGAGTACCTACCCGTTGGCTTTATATGTTTGTGTGTTTTTGCATGCAACATTGTTGAGCCGATTGGTGGGTTGGAGCTATTTCACCAAGACAACTTGTACTTGTTTTATGATACGGTAACCTGTTGGGGCAAGTGTGGTTGGTGCACCCTAGAACCTGGTTTAAAACCCCCAGTGGCAATTTGTTTTGCCACAGACCGTTCAAAGGCGGTATCCCCAAAGGTTCTCTTCTTCGTTAATTGATTGTGGCGTCCTATTTGAATTGACATACTTATAAAAAATCATGCTCTCTTTCTTCATCTCTTCTTTTAAGCTGCGTGGGGAGGCTGTGTTTTGTAAGTGTGGCTATTCCTGATATGCATATATTACTTTTTTTCTCTAATATTCCAGTATAGTATTATACAATTATTGACTTATAAGCTGGGAAATATGCTGTGATATTGACCTAAAAATCGTTATTGACCGAGGCGATAGCCGAGGTCAATAACGATTTTTGCGGTCAATATCAACAGCATATTTTCCAGCTAATAAGTAAATAACTGTTTTATTACATGAACTATAAATAATATAAAAGATGGAAACTTTCGGATTCTATTTATAGACAGGTCAGTATCAGCGAAAGCGGATCAATATCTAGATTTATTGACTCGGTTATATTGGGGGTGTGACCAATCGCGTTGCGTCTATTTATAGTTCATGTAATAATCACGGATATTCCATCACAAAATCCTCTGATATGCCATTACAGTATTTCACCAATATTGCATGACATTTCTATTTTTATATTCAACTGTATATATGTTATTCAATTGTATATTTGTCACCGCAATGAACTAATGCTCATGTGAAAAAAAACATAATAAACTCATTAAAACATGCTACATTAGAATATGAGCACAGTGAACTTGTCCGGTCGTTTTTTTTGTGTATTTGGAAATAAATGTATCTAAAGTAATTTGTTTTTTTAATCGCGTTTGTTTTTATTAGAAGAATAAAAGACACCATCTTATTCTTTTCCATTGTTATTTTCAATAAATAAGGACTTTTCTTTTTTTCAAATAGAGAAGAGCTTACATGCTTACGACTGTTCTATTCTAAGTGCATGTGAAAAAAGGTATGAAAGGCGACCCTGAAATGGTTAACTCGAAAGTATCCCCTACGGTACCAGTGAGTAGCTTTTGGAAAAAAATATATGTATGACGGACCGTAAAGTATTTTTTTTCTATTTTCTTTCTTGGTTTAATTTCAAATATGTGAGACATGCTTAATATATCTGGCCAAAAGTTGGGCCTGTCGTCTTAGTTCTGGGCCATATCGTCCTTAATTTCGAATTATTGAGACTAGGATCGGCGATGGACAGTAACATCAAAATCGTATTCGAAATGTCGTATTTTTATTAAAAATGACGACTGATTGACAGTTAAGTTGTTAACTGGCAATTGTTTTCACATTTTCTGCTGATAATATTCAGAAAAAAAACGATTTTTGTCGCTTTATGCGCAGTGAAGCAGTCTATACTAAATTACGGGTTTACATCTAACTAAAGTCCCGGATGTCAAGTTACCATTTGGAATAATTCTGATTTCTACGTACGACAGAACGTCAAAGAAGTTGTTTACATTCTGATATCTGGCACAATATTTTATCGTTTATCCCCAAATCATGCAATAAAACGATGAATGAGGAAGAATCAGAGGATTCAGTTTTACCCGAAGAACGACCGCCTGTTGGTAATCTTGAACTAGAATACGACTCAGATGCGAGTTCCGAGTCGGAAGACGGGTTTGACAAGGAGGTTGTCTCCCCTTTGGCTGTTGGGGCTGCCAAACCAGTGAAGGGCGAATCATTCTGCGACTGCTATAAGACAGGAAGAGAAAAAGACTGTGTCTGTGGAGAAGATGATTCATGTATTACTAAAATTTCTGTTATCTACTGTTAAGAATTTTTATTCTTGTGTCATCACTAGTCCTATAAATATGACGTCTTAAATGCTTATTTTTTTTATGGCAATTACGACGTCATACCGCCGAACGCAGTTTTCCTTTCGCATGTTCTGACTGATTTTCAGTCGGGACAATTATCTAAGTTATCTGCAATTTTAAAACATGACCGGCCTAAATGTAGCAATATTTTATTAATTTTACTCTTATTCTTGCTTCAGACACAAAAATTACTTACATTATCCAGTTATAAACTGCGATAATCCATTTTAATTTCCACCACAGTGTTTTTGTCTATGCAGCACTCAGCCATGTAGACATTACTCGATTCTGATTGGCTCATGCAAATCACGCAACCGCCTCATGTTATACAGTACCAATTGGACGAATTATAGATAAATAGATGTTTTTTATAATATCAAGCATACTTCCCAATAAAATCAGACAGAAATATATATTTATTTATTGATAATTAAAGTTTAATTACAATAGTTTGATTGTTTTTCTTACTGTTTAAAGGACATAACCTGACTATTGAAAATATTATTTTCGTCTACAAAATTTTTACGCAACTGTCAATCGGCAATATGTCATAGTGTTGTATCTATAGCATGATAGAGGGGCACTTCGCCCCGCCCTTTTTGAAGAGCGTCCCTCTGCCCTAAATCTCAAACACTCTGCTTTTTTCCCCATAAACGCCCTTTTGTCTTAATTAATGTCAACAACCACAAATTCTGCCTTTATTTATTCAATGCCTGTGTTTTCCCAAGTTACCTTGTGTAATTAACAGAAACTCAGTGATGCGTGTATACATACCCTACAGCGACCGTCTGAAACCAAGTTCCAGACAAGTCATTAATTGATGTAAGGACAAGTGGCAAATACACAGAAACCCAGTGTCAAAAACCTTGTTAGTCATAAACAGCGGATTAGCCTCATCAACAGCATGTGCCCATGCGGCCTATCAAACGTTCCGACCGACCCCCTTGGAGTAAATTAATTGTCACATCACTTGCTTCTATACTCCAATTAACTGACTAGCATATTGGTACAGTATTTTTTTTGTATTAAAACCAGGTTATCTGATAATTTTAAATAACAAAAATAAAGCAACACATTGTAATTTTATACAGTAATTCGCTTGTCCCATTATTTTGAATTTGCCGGTATCACTCGTTTTTAACAAAGTACTCGTTCAAACAAGCATTTGTATTCAGAAAAGAAAATTCTTTACACAAAAATAACTTTATTTCAATGGTTGAAGCCATAGAAAACAGGAACTTTTAAAAAATTATGAAAAAATGCTCACTTCCAAAACAGAAATTTTACGACTTTGTGCCAATGTTTCTATTATCTAGTAAGTTTGATTTTGATACCTTGATGTCTCAAAACTGCTCAAATAACATGGAAAACTCGAGGAAACATCTAGTTCTCTTGATAAAATTTCGTTTTCATCATGTACAATCTAAATTTCATAAGAAATTAAAACCGGTGAAAGTGTAATCAATTTCGGACAGCAATAATTTCAGATACGTTTTTTTCCCCACAATTATTCTAAAGTTTTAATTATTTTTGTGAGTAACTCATAAATTTTGACTATGACATAAATTGGCTAAAATCTCACCTACAATATCATCAAGTGTCACTAAGTGACAGACAGAACTAAGGATACACTTTCAATTTAAACAAGATTGTACTCTAGCTATTCATTGATTCAGATTTGTTTGAAAAAGCATATTCACCTATTCACCAACCACTACCCCACCCAAAAAAGAACAACAACCCAAAACAGCTTAAGTTTACTGGAAAGTGCCCTTTTGCTAGCGAAAAACATGTATTTGCCCCTGCCCCTTTTTGACAGCACCCTGCCCTTTTTTTCACAGCACCCTGCCCTTTTTAAATCCTGGATACAACACTATGTCAAGTGAAAGTTCTGCATACACAGTACTTGAATATAATTTATACCAGATTTAATTCATGTTTACCGATGATTTGATGCTTAAAGGTGAATTTTGTTATATATTTTCAGTGTCTAATCATTTAAAGCTGAGATTATGACTTTCTGTAAACTTTTTGTTAAAACTAAATATGCTACACGTTTTTGATGCATCCAGTTTAGAGGTTACGCTTGCCAATAAATGAAAAATATAAAATGTCAAAATATTAAATGTTAAAGAAGCATGCATTTCACTGAATACTTGGAGTAGTGTCATTACATTGTGAAATAACTGGGTTTTGATCCTCCTCTCCAGAACGAAATTGGAAGTGTCTCGTCGACAGGGCCTCGTTGAGGAGACCCAGAGCTGGTTGAGACTTTACGGGTACTATTTTGTCCTCGGCCGGCTCCTGATAGGATTATAAATAGGTTCATTATAATTAACATCACTGTTTGATATAGACTATTTTGAAATAAGTGTCGAAACAAAGAAAGTCGGTACTTTCATAGAATCGGTCGGGGGATATGCATACGTATAACGACAAAGCATTTATGTGTAAAATTAATCATTTTAAGCTCGACTATTCGAAGAATAGGGGAGCTATCCTACTTGCCCCGGTGTCGGCGTCAGCGTCCGTTAAACAAATGCGTTAAACAAAATATGCACTTTGGTCCATAACATGAAAACTACTTATGATATCAACTTGAAACTTGGAATATATATTCACCATCAAATTCTACATCATTACCAACAACACCTATAACTCTGCTACAAATATTTTTCAGGTTATGCCCCTTTTTCACTTAAATTTTGCGTTAAGGAAAATATGCACTTTGGTCAATAACTTATAAACTACTTGAGATATCAACTTGAAACTTGGAATATATATTCACCATCAAATTTTACATCATTACCAACAAGACCCATAACTCTGCTGTCAATATATTTCAAGTTATGCCCTTTTTTTCTTATATTTTGTGTTAAGCAAAATATGCATTTTTCCCATAACTTTAAAACTACTTGAGATATTGCCTTGAAACTTGAAATATATTTTCACCATCAAAATCTACATCATAACCAAGACCCATAACCCTGCTTCCAATATTTTTCAAATTATGCCCCTTTTTCACTTACATTTTGTGTTAAGCAAAATATACACTTGGCCCTTAACTTCGTTATGAATGGAGGGATTTCAAAATAACTTGGCACAAATGTTCACCATGACAAGGCGGTGTGTCGCATACAATACCCATGCCTGTAGGTCCAAGGTCACTGTTACTATAAATAGAATTTTCTTGCAAAATCGTGTCCGCTCTGTAACTTTGTTATTTCTTATTGCATTTTTATATAACTTGGTATAATTGTTCACCATATCAAGATGGTGTGTCACGTACATGCCCAAGCCTGTAGGTCGAAGGTCAAGGTCACTGTTACTAAAATAGAATTTTCTTGTCCGGGCTGTTAGTTTGTTATGAATGGAGGGATTTCAAAATAACTTGGCACAAATGTTCACCATGACAAGGCGGTGTGTCTTCACAATACCTATGCCTGTAGATCCAAGGTCAAGGTCACTGTTACTAAAAATAGAATTTTCTTGTCCAGGCTGTAACTTCGTTATGAATGGAGGGATTTCAAAATAACTTGACACAAATGTTCACCATGACAGGGCGGTGTGTCGCGTACCATGCCCATGCCTGTAGGTCAAAGGTCAAGGTCACTGTTACTAAAAATAGGATTCTCTTGTCCGGGCTGTTACTTTGTTATGAATGGAGGGATTTCAAAATAACTTTGCACAAATGTTCACTATGACAAGGCAGTGTGCCCACACAATACCCAAGCCTGAAGGTCCAAGGTCAAGGTCAATGTTACTTCTTCTTCTTCTTCTTGGCGTTCGCTCTACACGACCACTCCAGCATCCGCGATGAAAGTTGTGGTCCTCCGTAGGTCGTCAACATCTCCATACAGTTTCTGCTGGATTGTTGCACCTTGTGGCCACGTTGCTTCTCGCTCCTGGTCGTATCGTTTACATCGTTGGAGGATGTGCTCTGCAGTCTGGTCCTCTTCTCCGCAGGGACATATTGGGGATGGCACCAATTTATACTTCCTACACATGTGTGCATTCAGTCTGTTATGCCCTGAGCGTAGCCTCACCATCACCACCTGCTCTGGTCTGTTTAACAAGTGGTAGGCATCTGCTTCCTGTCTGGTCTTTGTGAGAGCCTTAATGATGGAGGCTTTCTCCTTGTATGTCACCTTGTTATCTGGTTGCTCTAACTGGGCTCCTAGCCTAGCCAGCTTGTCAGCCTCCTCATTTCCGGGCACTCCACAGTGAGATGGTATCCACTGAAGGGCAACATTGCGAGAAGACCCAAGCTTGTTCACGGCTTGTGCTAGCTCAGGAACATTGTTGCTTTGCAGAGCCTCCAGAACTGATCTTGCGTCTGTGAGGAAGACTACAGAGGTTACCTCTTCAGCTGAGTCTTCAATCAGAGAGACTGCCTTCATGAGCGCTCCAGTCTCTGCTCTGTAGTTGCTACAGTGCTTCCCAGTGGCAATGTAATGGGCCGATTTCTGGCCTGACGGGAATGTTATATGAATACCAGCGCCTCCATCCTTAATAGCTCCAGTGGCTGACCCATCTGTATATACATGGGTCCATCTGTCTAAAGGATAGTCTGCGTAGATAGTCGCAAGTGTCAGACTTCTACGGATGGTTTCATTTTCTTGTTTGCCCGTATCAAGTCCAGGAATAGCAAGTGCCACTTTCACTGCAGACAGGTCATTGGCTGTAGGGTTGGTGATGTCTGCTTGGCCAGAGGGAATTGTCTGTATGTTTAGTTCAGAGGCATACTCTCTATTCAGCTTCTTTGCTTCATGTACAAAGCTGGAGCGCTTAAGGCGGTTCTTGGTGAATCCCTCAAGCCTGTTCCTCATGGGGTGATCTGGGAGCGACTTGTACTTGTTTGCCTGGAGAAGGACTTTGGTTTGTCTTCTTTCATGAAGTGGTTGGATTCCAGTCAGTTTCTCCATGAAGGCAATTGGTGTAGACTTGGTGGCCCCTGTGATAATGCGCAATGCCTGATTTTGTACTTTGTCTAAGGCTTGCTGGTTCGTCTTGGCTGTTGTGGACCATGTGGCTGAGCTATATTCCATTGTAGGTCGTACTGTGCCCTGATAGATGGTCTTCAATATTTGCTCATTCGCACCCCAGGTTGTTCCAGCAAGTTTGCGCATCATGGCTAGTTTTCTTCGTGCCGTCCCTTCTACACGGTTGATGTGTGGTTTCCAAGTCTGCCGCTTATCAAACGTGACCCCAAGGTATGTGGCTTCGTCTTCCTCCTTCAGTAGTGTTCCAGCCAGCATAACCTTCCCAGCTTTCTGTTTTGTTGACAAGGTGAACAGTGTGGTAGATGACTTCTCCTTGTTGATCGTAACGCACCAGTCTTCGGCCCATGCTGCAAGTGTGTCCATAGCTCCTTGCATTCTGTACGTGGCTGTAGAGGCATGTTCTTCTTTGCACCATAGCACCAGGTCATCAGCATAGAGAGCAGCAAAAACTCCCTTTGGCAGTTCAGACACTAGGTCATTGATGAAGACCAGGAAGAGTGTCGGGGACAGGACTCCACCCTGTGGGACACCATGGCGTAGCAGGAACTTCCTACTGTTGGCTTGGCTCAGGCTGACTCTGGCTCTTCTGTTGAATAGATCCATTGCAGCATGGCCACACCAACTCCATTCCTCATGAGCTTCACTTGCAGCCCTTCTGTCCAGACTTTGTCGAATGCTCTCTGTAGGTCGATCCATGCTGTAAGGACCACCTTGTTTTCTTGAAAGGCATCTTTGACTTCCTGTGCTAGGTATGTAGTCTGGTCTTCTGTGGAACGAAATTGTCGGAAACCAGCCTGTTCAGATGCCATCAGGTCGTTGGTCTCCAGGTACCACTTCAGGCGTGCATTCACAATCCTCTCCATTGTCTTTACTACACAGCTGGTGAGGCTGATCGGACAGTAGCTGGCTGCCTTCTTTGGGTCCTTCCCTTTCTTGAGTATAGGGATCATTGTCGCCTCTCTCCAGATCTGAGGTAGCTGCCCTTGTTTCCAGCTGTAGTTGTAGATGTCCAGGAGTTTGCACATTGCTGTATTTGCCCAAGTATCAGCATCTCGTTGGTGATACCGTCTGGACCTGGAGATTTTTTTGTCTTCAGCTGTCTGAGAGCTGTCTGTAGCTTGTGTAGTGTCAGGCGCGAGTCCATACACACTGACGTACCCTTAGCTGTTTTCCTGTCCCTTTGTTCTCTTCTGGCTTCTCTCTGTCGTTCTCTGTTGATGGGGATGTCTCTGACATCTCTAGTTTTGGGCAAAGACATTTGCCGCTTGTTTGCCCATTAACAGCTCTCCTTCCTCTTCCAAGGTGACTGGGCCTCTCGCTTTGTCTTGGTCGTCGTTCAGTTGTTTCGTTAACCTCCACAACTTACGGCCATCTCTCTCAAGGTTAAGTGAAGCTGTCTTGTTTCTCCAGCTCTTTCTTTGGGCCTCTAGCTTATGCCTGAGGAATTTGGCCTTGGCATGCTGTAGGTTGAGGTTTGCCTCCTGTGAGGGATTGTTTTCGGCTTCCAGTCTGGCTTCGGACAACTTGGTTTGCAGCTCCTCTAACTGCTCACTCCAGTATGGCTTGTAGTCTTTCCTCGCACCTCTAGGGATGGACTTCTGTGCTGACTTGAGGATACATTGATTAAAGTCTCTGACTAGGTTGTTTATGTCTCTGCCTTCAACTCTGATGTCTTTGCAGAGTTCATCACTCACAGACTGGAAAAGGGACCAATCCGCCTTCTTGTAGTTCCATCTGGGTAGGCTAGATGACGTAGAGACAGTGTGGTCCAATATGAGGTGGACTGGGCGATGATCACTGCCTCCAAGCTGTTCAGAGACTTCCCTCTGGACATGTCCATGTATGTCGTCAGTACAGAAGGCAAGGTCAGGCGTTGATGTTGTGTGCCATCTTCTGGAGTAAAAAGTTGGGGGATCCTCCGGCTGATTGATGAGATTCAGCCTGTTGTCATCCTGCCAGGTCTCCACTTCCTCTCCACGGCTGTCCAAGTGGTCATATCCCCAGCTTTGTGAGTGACTATTGAAGTCTCCAACAACCATGAAGTTTGTTGCCTCTGTTGGAATATGGTCTAGGGATAGAGCTTTGTCGTTTGGAGAGTACATGTTCACAAGAGTCAGTTCGAAGTCATTCTTTCTGAGGCTCAGTACTTGGAATTCCGAGTCATCCATATGCGTTTTAGTCTGGATAGCATTGATGTTGTTCCTGACTAATGTCATGATGCCTCCTTTCTTTCTACCAGCCCTGTCGCTTTGGAAGCACTGGTATCCTCTGACCTTTAAGGATTTCGCTGGTTGCAGGTGTGTTTCCTGAATGCAACAGACATTGATGTCATTCTCATGAAGGAAGTGCTGTAGTTCAGTCTTTTTGTTGAAGACTCCTTCTGCATTCCAATGCATCACTTTGAAGTGTTGCTGTTTGACTTTCCTCCTCCTTGGCTTGTTGTAGCCCTTTGTTCTCCTCTTGATACGATAGAAGGATCCCCAGTAGCTTTGGGTGGACTCTGTCGAGACTCAGAGCCCGGCACTGTATCTCCCTGGAGGGATTCCAAAGATCCAGCACCACATCGATGAATACCATATGATCATGTAGTCATAGCGTAGTTACGTGATGCCATGGTTTGTTAGAGAGTGCCAATGGCCCAGCATCTCCGATTTTAACTCTCTAGGTTGATTAGGGTTACCTCTCCCAAAGCCTTTGTCGACCCAACGACTGACTACAAGGCAGTGGTGTTTTTGGAAGGGTTTTCTCCCTTGGTTTGGAATAAGAGTTTTCCTTCTCCTAGACAGACTGCCTTCCCTGGCTAACGAGCTCCATCTACCCGAAGCAGTGGTTATGGCGCCACAGGTCCGCCTTCGCCCCTTCTCCTGTTAGTAGTAGCAGGTCCGCCGGGCTAGTTGCAAGCCACGTGTGCAGGCCAGGAGCTGGACTTGGTAGTCAGAGGCTATATTTTACGCAAGCCATTGGGAGTGCACTTTTTAAGCAATGGGAGCTTATCCAACATTGCCACCCCCAGCGATGACAACCCTTGGAACCCGTCAATGTTACTAAAAATAGAATTTTCTTGTCCGGGCTGTAACTTCATTATAAATGGATGGAGTTCAAAATAACTTGACACAAATGTTCACCATGACAGGGCGGTGTATCGCGTACCATGCCCATGCCTGTAGGTCAAGGTCACTGTTACTAAAAATAGAATTCTCTTGTCCAGGCTGTAACTTCGTTAGGAATAGATTGATTTCAAAATAACTTGACACAAATGTTCATCATGACAAGGTGGTGTGTTCCGCACCATGCCCATGCCTGTAGGTCCAAGGTCAAGGTCACTGTTACTAAAATAGAATTTTCTTGTCAGGGTTGTAACTACATTAGGAATAGAGTAATTTCAAAATAACTTGGCACAAATGTTCACCATGACAAGGTGGTGAGTCGTGTACCACGTCCATACCTGTAGGCCTAAGGTCAAGGTCACTGTTACTAAAAATAGAATTTTCTTGTCCGGGCTATAACTTTGTTTTGAATGGAGGGTTTTCAAAATTACTTGGCACAAATGTTCACCATGACAAGGCAGTGTGTTGTGTACATTACCCATGCCTGTAAGTCCAAGGTCAAGGTCACAGTTACTAAAACTTGAATTTACTTGTTCGGGCTATAACTTCTTTATGAATGAAGGGATTTCAAAACAACTTGGCACAAATGTTCACTATGACATTGCATTGCATTACCACCAACTTCTTCACAGACATTTCCGTAATGAGAAGACAACAGTGCCACAAATACAAATAATTTACTTGATCTTCAAGTTTATGCATATTCTTATAATTACTCGAACATCACTGTCTTTGAAATGTTATTATTCCCATCATTGCACTTGAGTGTATGAAAACGATGCATAGCAGTGGCATCCTTGTCCTATGGACACATTTCTAGTTTCACTTATATTTTCACTTAAGTGCACTTCATCGATAACTTTGCAAATACTTAAGGTATCAACTTCAAACTTCCATTATATTTTCATTTCAGTTCTTTTTCTGTAACATTACTGAAGTGATTGATATTTGACTAAAAGTTAATGTCTCTAATAAAAAATTACTAACAAGTTTTCTAACAAATTCAGAAATATTTCATAGTTATTCCCCTATTCAGTTTAATATTTATGGTATATTAATGAATTATTTCTGTTATTTGAAATGAATTTCTCCCTTACTATTCACTTGTTAATATTTTTCCTGATTGCACATGAATGTATGGCCATAGTTGTTATTGTTTTAATCTTCAAATTGCATTTGTTTCAAATGATTTGAATAGTCGAGCATGCTGTCTCCTCTGACAGCTCTTGTTTAAAATGTTTATTGAAATCAACAAACTTTTCAATAGACACTTACTGTATATGTTAACATATAAAAGGGAAACCATTAATTATTTCATATTATCAATTTTTTAAATTAAAAAATTGGGATTGTGGCATTAGCTTAGGTTGAACTGTATTTATCCCACTAACTGATATTAAGCATAAATTTACCTGTGAACAAAGACAACCTGTCTTTAAAGGCCACTTTTGGGTTGTCCCTTGGGTGTTCTTAGAAGACATGATTAACAATGCATCTAACTTGGATGAACATCTTTTATTTCGAAAAAGGATAAACATGTGACATACAAATTTGAGTATAATACGTAAACCTGGTTGTTGTTTTTTATTCCTAGTTTAACACCTCTCCCTTCTTTGATCAACGTCATTATAAACACCCCTCCCTTCTTTGATCAAAGTCTTTATATGCTAACGTATATGCTTTTAAAACTGAGTGTTTGTACTGTCCATATCCAGGAAGAAAAGTATAGGTCATGCATCAAATAAAAGAAATCTGACACCTGGACATTGGTGCACTTTTTTCACTTTTGTGTGAACCTTAAAACTGTTCTTTACCTTATAAGCAGATTCCATTTTTTCATACATAAATATTTTTTTTCTTATTATAATCAATAATAGGATGTCTTTAAAAAAATATAACAAGATTCAGCTTAACATTGGCAAAACTGAACTATCATGAATTTTCTAATACCATTTATTCTAGTGCATGTTTGCGGTCAAATGATCACAGTTTAATAGACTTAAAGGATTAATTGCTTTATAACCACTTAAGTATTTAATGCCCATTGTCTTATCCCAATTTAGCTATAGATGGCAGATGCCTAAAACCCATTTCAGAATTTTCTTACTCAAAATTTTGCTGAAAAACGAAGTCAGGCAATAAAAGTTTCTTCTGTAAAACTAACTGACATAAAATGGAAAAATCAAATCAGTATAGTCTTTTGGGAATTAGGTGAGGGTTTATCTTAGAAATAATAATAGACAATAGATAATTCTTGCTAATAAGTAGGTACTGTCAGCAGTCCTCACATCAGTTGACATGCGTTTTACCAGATCAAAATTAATGGTTTCCTCATTTTTATAGGCAGGAGGCTTCACCCTTTACTCCATATATAATTTTTTTATCACACGTGTGACCGGTATAGATCTAGATTGACTGGCAATTTGTGCCATCTGATTAAGATCTTTACTTTTTGCTTTTTGGTAAGAAATACCCTAACAAATCTAGATGCTAACATTGTAGATCCTGATCAAATTGCACTGATATGCCAGCTGATCTGGATCTACACTGTTCATTCATATATGAGTGGTATCTATGGAGTATAGGGTTAAATCTCGGGTAGCTGATTAAGCTAGATGTTTCTGTTGAAAGCAGTAAAGGACTTGTTATGTTTATTTGCAGATTTTGAGTGGATATGGGACAATAGTACTAAGTCAGCAGCAAGCTTTCTCAAGCATGATCAGCGAGAGGTAGTGTTCCATGTAGATTACAGCTGTGGTACAGCTGCTGTCAGGGGAAGCCAGTTAATGATGGAGGACCAGTACTATTGGGAGGTCAAGATGACCACACCTGTCTATGGCACAGACATGGTAATCCAAACTGTTTCTTGTTTTCTAAAACAAATTTGTTATGTTCTCCATTAAGAAAATTTACATAGCCAGTTGGCATGCAGTTGTCAAATAAGCCTTATTTGTGTGAAATGAGCTTTATATATGAATGGTCCAACAAGTTTTCATGGTACTTAACAGTTTTGCTGCTTACTGCCATAATCAGTTATCATGTTGGTTCGTAATAGAAACCAAGTTTTGTTAAAATGATACTAATCTATTGACTTAAGTTAAGTTCACTCAACAAAGACTTGCAGAATTGTATTTCCAGCATTTTTGTAAACCCAACTACCAGCCATGTTATCCATGACGTCTCCAACAAGTTTTCAGGGGTCATCTCAAAACAATAATACAAATAGACTAGTTAATCAGCCTGACAGCAATTTAACATTGGTTTATTACTTTGAGAAGCCCCCTAACATGTGATGAACCCTTATATCCTGCATAAAAGTAAATAAAGCGTTCCAGGAGCTCATTTCAGAAGAGATTTTAAGAATGAAGTTCTTAATTATAGAGTAAAGCATTTTTATTTGGTTTTGAAAATTTTACACTTGTTTTTATTATTTTGGCATCTTTTCACTTGCTTCAACCACATACATGTATTTTGTCATCTGTCAAACTGTCAAAAGTATGGATCAAAACATGCGGTACATCTGCACATGCTACGATATAAATGGTTTTTGTAAAATACTACGAAAACTGTTTATACCACGAAAACTCATTGGTAGACCATAAATATTATATTTATAAGAACTGTTGTCATCTTTATAAGTTATGTTGTGTTGTTTAACATTCAAGCATTTATATCTTATTGTGAAACTGAAACACAGCCTCATTCTTTGCACCATACTAAGTAATTATTGTTTAAACATAGTTTCTGATTTGCAGATGGTTGGAGTTGGAACAGTTGATTTAGATCTGAACAAGTATCAGCGCAAGTTTTGCAGCTTGGTGGGTCGTGATGGGGATGGCTGGGGTCTGTCATATACAGGAATGCTGCATCACAAAGGCCACAAACAGACATATGCTTCCAAGTTTGGTCAAGGAACTATCATAGGAGTGCACCTTGACATGTGGCATGGAACATTATCTTTTTACAAAAATAGAAAACCTTTAGGTAAGGTCATTTTCATAGCTTTGTTAACTATTCCAATGGGTAAATATTTTTTATGTTGCATTCCTTTCAATTTAGGTACCAGTTGGTATACTATATAAATCTACATAGTTGGTTTTAATGTCCATCATACTGTTCTAAATGGTATCTGGTCTGCTGTGTAAGTTTGAGTTGACAGAGCAAACAATGGAAAAACCTTTAAGACACTGGAGATACTTCATTTCTTTTTCAAAAATTACCAAGTCATGCTTAGAGCATTTTTTGGATGAATTTGAACTCAGTTTATATGCCCACCACTAGTTGCATTTGCTTCAAAACGCTCTGACATCACGATTTATAAATACATTTCCAAAAATATAGCGCTGAAAATCATTTTTAAGATGGATTCCGGTAAATCAGAGTGGATTCCGTGGATTCCTGTAATTTTGGTGGATTCCGGTAAGTCGTGTGACCGGGCCCCAGAGGTTAAAAAATAGAAAAATCTCAAGATGCCGTTTAGACTGAAATTTTTATAACATTATCCTCAAACTTGCTGCTTAAATTGGCTGTGATACATTAGACAATCTTCTGTTCAGATGGCCACCAAAGAAGATTTATTGTTGCTATGTTTTGGAAAAATTTGAGACTTCATTTAGTACTGTAGATGTCTAGTTTTAACCAATATTTCTATGAATGTCACAATATCAGTTTGGTTAGGTTTGAACTGTTTCTGCTCTGCTGTACAGAATATCCAACAAGAACCTAAAGGGTTAACTTGATCAAGGCCAAGCACTGATTTCTGCAGTGACATATATGTGTTATTTTAATTATTTTTTAAATCATTCTGTTTTCACTATAACCCCCTTGTTATTGTGGTATCAATCATTTTTTTGTTATTGCACTTTCTTCATTCTGTTAGCCCTAGAACCCCTTGTTTCTGCTGCTATGATCATACTGTTTTTGTTTCAGGTATTGCTTACAGAGGCCTGCAAGGCAAACAGTTGTTTCCAGTTGTCTCATCTACAGCTGCGAGAAGTGGAATGAAAGTGATAAAATGTCGTTCCTTTAAGACTTCCCTACAGTTCATGTGTTGCCAAGTTCTAAGAACAGTTATACCGGCACACTTAGACGTACTCAAAGTGATAGACATGCCACCGGGCTTGAGAGAATTTCTAGAAAATAACATTAGCTGGCTGTTACAGCCCAGTCCGTTTGAGACACAGGCCACAAGCTGTACAGAATTGGCTATACGAACAAGGGGAACAAAAAGGCGTCACTCATTGGATGATTATGATGGTCCCTCTACCAGCAAATGTCCAAGATAACCATCTACGAAAAATCTGGGGCCATTTTAAAACAAATTCATTTCACTATAGAAGTGGAACTGGTATGTTTGTTGAAAGGCTTCCATGCAAAATGAAATAAAACTATTTTCTTATTAAAAAATGAACTAGGAGACTGTTTACCATTTGAAGTTGATAAAGCCTGCTATGTTTTCTTAACAAATATAAGAGAAGACATATAGTTTTACCTTTGTCCTATGGTACATGTATGTTATATTAGACCAGTGCACCTTTTACATTGATGATTAATGCATTTGTTGATGTTGTTTTTGTGTTGTTGTTGTTGTTTTTTTCAAAATTTTATAGATTGACATTAAGCTGGCTTAAACTTAACATTTCTTTGGTTGGATATTTGACACCATCTATCAACTTGAATGACACAATTACAATCTCTATGTTTTCGACAGGGTCATAACATGTTTTGATGGAGCGAAATTTCTGTTGAAGTAAACTTTTTGTTGGAGTAAAATATGTGAGCGTCCATTTATCACTTTTTTTTCTTTAAAGAAATTATAATTAAGGTACAAGTGATCTTCATACTCATTCTTGCAAACATGTTTAATGATAAATACTCGACTTACACACTTAATCCAGACAAGTACGTAAGATTTCTATATAGGTGTTATAAACCTTTAGTTGTCTGGTTGTCTGTATGCTGTCTACTTCTAAGAGTTTCTATATTATTATGATTGATAAGATAAAAGGATTGATGAATCCTGTTCCTCCATGGTTACTCCATGGGATATGGCTGTTATCCCTGGGGCAAACAGCCTATATCCAGATCAGCTGAAACATTTGTGCCATCTGATCAAGATATACACTGTTTGCTTTTAGATTTATTCCTGACAAAGAGGTGACCTGTTTAGATCCTGATCAGATGGCATGGATGTGTCTGATCTTGATCTACACTGGTTACACATGCAATAAAACATGTTTATATGGATTAAAGTATTTAAGATAAGCTGTTGAAGCTGTTGCAGTTTACTGGTTGCAATCCATTGTATTATGATGGAGTTCACAAGTTTTAAAAGGATATTTGTATATTTCATGGGAATACTTTTTTTTTATTTCCACAACTGAATATAAGAACTGATATTTTCATAAGATGCAAATGCAGGTAGATTATATATACATTTTGGCACTTATGAGTTAACTGAAAGAGTCTTTTTTGAAAGGTTTAAACTTGTATTTGGAGAAGATAATCTGTTCAATTCAGCCTATCATGAAGGATAGGAAATGGGCCAACATTGAAAAAACAGCAAGCATTTACAAAATGGTCATATTTCAGATTTTATAAGAGTATTTCAGTAATACAAAATATTAGAAATATCTCAGGGAATGGCTTAGATGGAGAGTTGGGAGTCTCCCGAATGTCAATTACCTCTCCCTCTGCCCAACAAAGAATGCCAAAATTCAAGTTGACGTCCCTGAAATGGAAAAACCTTCTCCTTGTTCTGACAATCTAGGCAAATTCCTGTATGTTCTTTGATGTTATGATGGCATGAAAAATAAGTGGAGATGAGGCTTCATGTAATCGAAATATTTTTAGCTTCAAAACCTCAAAGCATAAATTTGAAAAATCACATGAAATGGCACTAAAAGTGTTTGTTTAAGATGTTAACATTATTAACTTTTACCCATCCAGAGTAAACTTTCTCTAAGAGTACCAACATGAAAAAAAATAACAGTGAAAATAAAATGAAATTTGTCACTTTTGCAGAGAATATTGTATTTTTCACGAGAAAGCATAAAATATACAATGGCCTCCACATTTCTCTTATTAGACATTGCCTCCATTGATGTTAAGATTGTTCCTTATACATGTGAGGAAAATTTCATTTGAAAAAATTCAAATAAAATTTTTGTCACAATGTTGTTATGTTGCTTGAATGTTTAAGAATTGTGATTTCAGCCCTATTTTTTTCATTTTCTGCCTGTTATAGATTTGGTAAATTTATGATTTGGTAATTGTATGTGATTGACAAAAATACACAAGTTAAACCAGAAGTGTTGCTTTAACCAATATTTTTCTGCTTATGCAGTGTCTCCATAAAATTATGGATCCAGTCATTTACCATATACCTGCAATATAAAACTTGAGAAGTAGGTGTTATACATTCTTCAGACTTTTATTCAAGTTACTTGTTGATAAATATTAAAACTAACTTGTCCTTTTGGATAGCACACAAAATCTTAAATATTTCAGGGCATCTAAGTGCTAAGAGATATTGAATTGTCTTTTCATTACCTTATTAAGGATACTTGATCAGAAATGAAATTTTGATTAATTTATGTTTCTTATGATTGCCAGTAAAAGTTGCTGACGCCAGTTCAGTTCAAAGCACCTAATATACAGGTTGATTTTGTATCACACCCAGTCAATAGTGCCATTTCAGTAAACATTCATTAGTCACACAAGCAACTGACTGCTGTCTGATTGATAAGAATTGTAGAAACCAAGATGGATTCTGGTCAATTCTATCAATACTAAGCATGCTGTATGAAGTCAGCAAGGGACCTGTTCTTCCTCTATTGGTTAGGTAGAAACTAACCTGTTAGAGAGAGGTAGGCCATTCAGAATGTGGTTATAGGTCAGTGTCAGAGGATCCACTGGCTGCCTAATCTGAATGTTCATTTTTGTGTCGCCTGCGATAGCAAGTAGACACATAGGGATGCTATTGTCCGGCGGCGGCGTCGTCGTTGTCGTCGGTGCCGTAGTCCGGTAGTCCCCCAACTTTAATCTGAAACTTAATGTTGCCTATAACTTTGAAAGAACTTGACCTATTCACTTCATACTTGGAATATATCATCAGCATGAACAATGCCATCTGTGACGACAAGAATGATAACTCCAGTTTCAATATTTTTTGAGTTATGCCCCTTTCAAATGCAACTTTAATCTGAAACTTAATGTTGCCTATAACTTTGAAAGTACTTGTCCTATTCACTTCATACTTGGAATATATCATCAGCATCAACAATGCCATCTGTGACGACAAGAATGATAACTCCAGTTTCAATATTTTTTGAGTTATGCCCCTTTGAAATGCAACTTGAATCTGAAACTTAATGTTGCCTATAACTTTGAAAGTACTTTTCCTATTCACTTCATACTAGGAATATATCATCAGCATGAACAACGCCATCTGTGACGACAAGAATGATAACACCAGTTTCAATATTTTGGAGTTATGCCCCTTTCAAATGCAACTTTAACATGAAACTTAATGTTGCCTATAACTTTGAAAGTACTTGTCCTTTTCACTTCATACTTGGAATATATCATCAGCATCAACAATGCCATCTGTGACGACAAGAATGATAACTCCAGTTTCAATATTTTTTGAGTTATGCCCCTTTCAAATGCAACTTTAATCTGAAACTTAATGTTGCCTATAACTTTGAAAGTACTTTTCCTATTCACTTTGTACTTGGAATATATCATCAGCATGAACAATGCCATCTGTGACGACAAGAATGATAACTCCAGTTTCAATATTTTTTTAGTTATGCCCCTTTCAAATGCAACTTTAACCGGAAACTTAATGTTGCCTATAACTTTGATTATACTTGTTCTATTCAATTCATACTTGGAATATATCATCAGCATGAACAATGCCATCTACGACAACAAGAATGATAACTCCAGTTTCAATATTTTTTGAGTTATGCCCCTTTCAAATGCAACTTTAACCTGAAACTGAATGTTGCCTTAACTTTGAAAGTACTTGTCCTATTCACTTCATACTTGGAATATATCATCAGCATGAACAACGCCAACTGTGACGACAAGAATGATAACACCAGTTTCAATATTTTGGAGTTATGCCCCTTTCAAATGCAACTTTAACATGAAACTTAATGTTGCCTATAACTTTGAAAGTACTTGTCCTATTCACTTCATACTTGGAATACATTATCAGCATGATCAACAACATTGGTAACAAAAAGAATCATAACTCCTGTTTGATTATACTTTGAGTTATGCCCCTTCCAAATGCAACTTTAACATGAAACTTAATGTTGACTTTAACTTTGAAAATTCATGTGATATTCGAAGTAAATCATCTTCATGAAAAGCGTCATTATGAAGAACAAGAATGATAACTCCTGCTGGACTATTTTATGAGTTGTGTCCCTTTAATATACAACTTTAACATGAAACTTAATGTTGCCTATAACTTTAAAAGTACTTGTCCTATTCACTCATCGAATATATCATCTTCATGAACAACAACATGGGTTACAACAAGAATCATAACTCCTGTTTGACTTTTTTTTTTCAAATGCAAATTTCACATGAAACTTAATGTTGCGTATAATTTGAAAGTACTTGCCCTATTCATTGAATACTTGGATTGTATCATCAACATGAACAGTGCCATCGACAACTACAAAAATTATAACTCCTGTTTGAATATTTTTTGAGTTATGTCCCTTTCAAATGCAACTTTCACATGAAACTTAGTGTTGCCTGTAAAATGGAAAGTACTTGTTCAATTCACTTAATACTTTGAAAAACTCATCTGCGTGCACAAACCAATTTTTGAAGATGATAACTCGGGTTTCACCATTATTATAGTTATTCCCCTTTTAAATGCAATTTAGATGACACATGTGTTCTGTGGTCTAGTATTGAAATCAACTTAAATAAAATATTTTTATTATATATGATTAAAAATAGGCCCACATCTCAACTTTTTCCATGCAGGCGACACATGTGTTCCGCGGAACACAACATTCTAGTTATCATTTTTAGAGAAACTGCCAACTAATAGCCAAAGTATCCCTTATTTAATGAAAAAAGACCCCTAAGCTTAAATTGTAGGGGTGACAATAAGGTGTTTTGGAAATTTCAAAAGTCAAAGGGTCATCTTCTTGGTAAAATGTAACCACTGTGGTGTTTAGTTGTTTTATTGATACATGCTTTTGTATTTGTATTAATGTTGGGGATTATATTAAACTTATTTTGATAATATTGTTTGTAATTTTTGTTTTTCTATAATGTTTACTTTGTGAGATCATTTGTAAATGAAACATTTTGCTCAGCTTTATCAGGTGACAACAGTCAGTTTCTGTCCCCCATGAAGTGGCAGGCTTACCGAGTTTCACTTGTCTGTTCATATATATGTCATCCAAATCTTGTTGCATCCGCTATACATTTACATTCTGGCAGTTTTTTTTTTCAAACTTATAGAGATGATCAGGCAGGATGTGTAAATTGCCATAAAGTAAGTAGTTTTTCCTGCAACATTTTTTACTAGGATTATGGCACTTCCTTACTTCCTGTGAGAAAAGTTTGTGGTTTCAATTTTTCATTTACTTTCGAGTGGATTTCTTAGAAACTTGCTCAGATGGTATGGAAGAAAGTGCAGATGGTCATTAAGAATTTTTTTTACCTGCAACCATTTTGCCAGAATTTCAGCATTTGTTAATTTCAGTCATGCAATTGTTTGCCATCAATTACTCATTTACTATCTTGTGAATTTCTTTCTAACTTGCACAGATAATCAGGTAGAAAATAAAGAAAGCCATAAAGAACAGATTTTTTTCCACAACCATTTTTTATTCAAGAGTTATGTCACTTTGTTAACTTCAGTAATTAAAGTTAGTGGCATCTACTCTTGATTAACTTTGCTCAGCTTTATGACATTGTTACAAGTTGTTAAATCAGAAGCTTATGAAACAGTGCCACTTGAAACAATATGCCCAGCTTTATCACATGACCACAGCCTGTTTACTCGGAAGTATCACATTTGTTTACACATCAGTAGCTCAAGACATAAACGCATGACCACAGCCTGTTTACTCTGAAGCTCAGCTTAATAATTTGAAAACAACCTTTTCAATCAGTAGCTTGACAATATGTTTAGCTTTATCACATGGCGACAACTGAAAATGATCCTAAGAACTTGAGAAATAAGCTGACTGACCACCCACAAATGGTAAGACACAGCCTTGAGGATATTTATTGGTATTGGTGAGCATTATCATCATGTCAGTTGTCTTGTACATGATGGAATTGCTGACATTCTGGAATAAACAGGTAACCTAACTGAAAACTACTGCTGTGTGGCAGGTCATAAACTAGAAACTCAAACTAGCCTACAGTAATCGACAGATCGCTTAAGAAAACCAAACTGACTGATACCTGCTGACTCCGAAGCCTATTTTTGAGGTTGTCAGTCACTTTTTAGTTTGTGAAGCCCATATACTAAACCAGTGATAATCATTTCAAATATTAATGATTGTTGTAGTTGCCTTAGCCGGGTTGTATTACCTTGACTTTCTAAGAATAAAGAGAGCTAAGCTACTTGCGCGAACGACCATGTCAAACATCCTTGTTATGCTTAACACTTCACTCCTTACATACAGGTTTTTATCGCATGTGTTGCCAGTGTAGAGCCGGCACAGCAATCTTATCTGATCTGGATCTACAATGTAGTATGCACTCAGTCTTAACTCTAAAGCTACTAAAGATAACAACTTCAAACTTGGAATAAATACTGCATCATTGCATACATTTCTGAACAATGATCAAAACTAGCGGTCTGGTAAAAAATATTTTTGGATTTCGGAAATGTCTCAGCATCATCAATTTTAGAGGAGACAAAAGGAATCCCCATATGCACAAATGTCAGAGGAGTCAATTACTTGATGGAGCAATAATGACATTGATAAATAGATAATTGATTATTAATGAATAAATGCTATAATATTTAGAGGAACATAAATGTTATTAGATCAGTGCCCTGTAGTGATGTGTTAGACACCTACTCACAGCCGAAAACAGGATACTGTCCTCTCTAATGACATTAACGCCAAGTATTCTAACATCGCAGAACAAATGTTCAAATCGCATATTAAAGCTTTAACCTGTGCTCATGTTTATAAAATTAAATCTGGAGACCAGTCTCAAATCTCAAGCATATAAATGGCTGAAAAGTCAATTGGTCGCCATTTCAGTCAATCAGATGCTTGAGATTTGAGACTGGTCTCCAATCTGTGGTTTATTATTATTTGGCCGCTGATATAAGTTGTTTTAAATCCAACACATTCTCAGGATGCAAAGCGAAATTTGAAACATTCTCTTTGATTTCACAAAACCGATAGAATCATTTTTGTTAAAACTTGTACTTTCGGCATGTTTGGAGCAGCAACAATTATTTTACACTTTTCTCCATATAAATGCTAAGGTGAAGGGTGTTGATCCAGATCAGCTGGTGCATCCTTGTCATCCGATAAGGATCTCTACTGGCTACTTTTTGATTCAATTGGTTATTTCTGACCAAACAGCGAACAGAGCAGATACTGATCAGATTTTGAACTCAACTCATGGTGATAATTTTAAAATTCTGAAAATACTCAGCTTACCCGATTGATTTTAATTTTAAGAAAAGGCTTACATGATGTTTTTGTATTTATTGCTTAAAAAATTAAAGGATTAAAAAATGATATCAGTATAGTGTGAATAAAAATTTCAAAAAAGTGAGTAAAAACTACAAAATCTGAGTTTGAACTAAAAAAAATATTTTAGAATATCTTAGCGGGACTTATTAAAAAATCATAAAAAAACAGGAAGTTTTTAATTCATCTGTGTGAATTATTTGATGTAAATAACCAACATTTACTCTAAATTATAATTATAATGTTGAGTCCAAAAGCGAGTTTGAGCATAGAATTGTTCGTGATTTTTGGGCCTGGTCGCTTTAATCCTAAACCATATTGCATAGTAAGGAGCGTAGGAACGTGGGGCACCTTTGTGTTTGGGTTCGATCCCGGGAAAAGAACAAGTGTTACCGGGGTGGGGAGGGTTGCCATTTATCTGCACGTGATACGTACTGTTAGAAAACGTAGGAAACCACGTTTGTCAATTTACGCACAGAAAAATTGTTATAGTCTTTATCAATCATTAAGACTGGTCCCGTAATAAACAATCAAATCAATTTCAAATGATGTTTCCACGTTCAGACATATTAAAATATACAGCATGAATCTGACTGAAGGGAAAAAATCGACAACATTGGAATATGAGTCCTATTAGAAATTTATTAGTAGTGAAATAAAACGACAAATGCAATAAAACAAACGTGGCAAATCGTACTTTATTAAAAACAGCTCAGATTTTGACTATTTTTGATTTAACAAGACACAAACGTTGTTGAATAAATCACAAATCAAAGATAAACAGTCCTTTGTGTGTGTACTTTGAACTTTAATCACATGAGGAACGAGGTTTCTTTTAGTTTTTGCACGATGGCATCGTTAAATTCATCCAATCTGAGATATGTACACTCTTTCATCTCGTGGAACAGTTTGGTGATCCTCTTCACTTCCCGGTTCACGTCTTCGTCCGTCCAGGTACGCTTCTTCAGATCTTTCGCATAAGTGTTCCACATCACACCAGAACCGACAAATGGTCCGCCGTATACGAAATCATAGTCACTTTCGTCGCTGCTCTCACTACCGCCAGAAGCAGAACCATCCTCACTTTCATCTTGCTGTAGAATCGGACGTTCTGGGATCCGACATGGAGACAATCGGACCTGTTCGCGCTTTCTGCGCTGGCGCCGAAACTTTCTAGCCAGAATTTCCAATTTTATTTCTTTTGCAGGAATATCAATGTCGGCTATTAGATCTCTTAGTTCTATCGGTTTTTTCTTTGCAAGGTTATCCAGACTATGGGTCCTCATTAAACCTCCTGTTTCGACTTTAATTAGTTTCATTTTTCGCTTTTTCATTTCTGGCTGATGAGGACATTTTCGGGGCAAAGGTGTTGTCCTGGATGCCTCACTGTGCCTTCCACGGTTGCACGAGCATTTAGGTGCCGGCGGTGACTGAGGTCGACGAACTTCCTTCTGCTTAACGGTACTGGCTTTTGACCCAGATCTGCCTCTTCGTTTTATTTTTTCCGGAATTTCTACGAAAAACTCGAGAGGTCTTCCAAGTTTTGGTATGCTATGTCTTCTTTTTCGTGTTCTCTTCTTTCGTTTCTTCTGTTGTTTATTGTTCAAAAAGCGCAGATCTTTTAGTGATATCTTCTTCAGCTCTGTCTCAAATTTGGATGTCGTGACAGGAATAGTTTTTGAAGGCTGTGACTTAACATCTTTTATGCTGCTGTGTCTCCCTTCTTCTGCGTCGCTGTTGGAGTTCTTTTCTACTTCGTCACCGCTTTCTTCACTGCTGCTTTCTTCTCTTGGTATATTTAGTTGTTCAACGTCAAATATCAGCTTCTTTCCTATTTCCTGCATAAACTGATCCTTAAGAGTAGGTCTAGGAGTAAGTTCTGTTTCAGATTCATCGCGATTTTCATTCATTTTCTTTGCTAAGCGCTTGGCTACCATCTGGGCGATACGCTGCTGTCTCTTCTTTATTATAATCTTCTTGCGTCGTCGGATCTTGAGCAAAATGTTTTTAAACTGTACAACCACAAATACTGCATTAGCAATTTGAAGAAACTTCCGTTTACCCTTAATTCTTTCAAGTTTTTCCTTGTTTTTCAGATTCAGCCGTAAAGCTCGTATCTCGTGATCTGTTAGGGGAAGCGTTTCGTCGTCTTCCTGCTGCTCGCCCACAACGTCCGGTGGCAGGAATGCTCGATAACGCTCTAATTGCCGTTTACGTTTTTTACGTAGTTTATGTTTAGTTTTTCTCTGTATTAACTGATTGTCTTTCAACACGATTTCAATATCTGAAGCGGAAGAATCCTCATCAGTTTCTTCATCAAGTTCTCTGTGTGTATCAAGGGAAACGGAGCGGCGTATAGATTGAAGGCTTGGACGATGACGTCTGGAACGAATTTCAGCAGTGGCGGTCGAGAAACCACCACACTGCATGCTTGCTTCGTCATTTTCGATAAAGTAATCGTCTTCATTATCAGAATCGTCAAGCTCGTCGTCGGACTGAGGTTCGGGGCTGTAGAAAATGTCCAATCGCAAACCATAACCGCTAGGATCAACACTACGACCTACATTCTTTTCTTTTGTCTGCTTCTTTAAATACTGATTCTTAAACCAGTTCTTTTCAATATTTTTCCCATACTCATGTCTCAGCTGATATCCAGATTTTACACTGATACCTGGCTTTTCCGTTGAAATAGGTCTTACAATGGCGTCCGTTCCACTGTTTGCGATGACTGTTAGCTGAGTGTCGGTAGTTGCAGACGTCCGGGAATCGACGGGTCTGTCTTGTTGCACTGACTGTTCCCTGACAGCCGCTCTAAACTGATCGCGTATTGAGTCAGTTAACATGCGAACCGAGTCTCTTCTTTCATATTTGTTTGAACTATGTGCACTGTAATCACTATCTTGAACTTCGAACCTTTTCCCATAACTCTTTCTCCGAGGAAATGATCGGTTCACTGGGGCCGCTCCTTTATCTGGATTGGCGAGGTCAAAGTGTTCGCTGCTGCGACGCCGATTAAGTCGTGTTTCTATAAATGGTAAACCTTCGTCATCGTCATCGTCGGAACTTTGGTCCAATTTGACGGTAGTGCCTCGCTGTTGCTGCTGTTGAAAATTCAAAAGAGTAATGTGTTCAATGGTTTTAGCCCTGCTAAATGAATTCCTTCGCAAAGGCGGCAGGCGCGTTGTGACGTTATGCAAGCCCTTGACAGTCTTCTTTAAATGCTCGTTAAGAAACTCGTCATTTTGCAGGATTTTCATCGGTGGAACTACTTCGTTCTTCATGATGGCTCCGGTGATTTGCGACAAAGAATCCCGCCGTTTCTGCTCTGGCATGTTTAGCACAACTTTCAGCTGACTGACATTTCGGTTATGAAGCTGTCTCGAAGGCACAGAAAACGTCTTGCTCTTCACTCCTGCCCTGTTTCCAGCAAAGTACTGATCCGTCACGTCATGGGTATTAATTCCATACTGCCGCACTATCCTACCGTCGGGAGCAATCTTGTTGGCGGGAAAGCTCTTCAGCCCGACGGAAACTGACATGGTCACTTGTTTATAATATTCCTTGTCCGGAGCACCAGCCCGTTTCGGTAGTTGATAATAATGATTTCCCACTAAAACGCTATTGTTACCTGCTGGTGACAAGAATGTTTTCTTCCCAGTGTAAGGCCACATTTTCAGTTTTGCAAATGTGTTATAACAATCTTTTTCACAAGATCATTTAAAATATTAGATAAAATATTAAAATATAGAAAACAAAGTTTATTTTATATTTGAAATGTTAATGTGGTTGAAATAATATACACATCGCTTTCAGAGCGAATGAGAGAATTACAGTGAAATGTTTCAGTTATAAAGTATTTCACTTATTTACTAAATTGTGTATGGTTTTAATTTCTATTCATTTTCTTCAATGTTTATTGTAAAATCAGGTAACCATCTTGTGAAATACACATTTATTGAAGTAGACCAACGATTGATTCTAGGGACTGGATTGTCGGCAAAACTGTGACTTACAATGTCCAATAGTAGTATGTTTGTAACTTGTATAATGTTCAGATGCCGTTAAATACTAAAACTGTGTATCAGACTATGTCTAAATGCAAGTGAGTTCTCAGTGTGGTCTCTTCCGTGGGCTTAAATTTTTGCGCTGATAAATCCTTGCATTTGTTTGTTTTTGTTGCATTGCCTTTGTCAACCAACTGAGGTTAAAACACGTCACAATATATAAAGCTTTTGTTTGATCTTGTTCTAATAACAGTATTTCTACGGTTTCTTCCGATGCCTCAAACGACCTCTTGGGCAATAAAATTAATTTTATGATATTTAGACCAATTGCCATCCCAGGTATTAAGTCACGAGCTAGCCTCTGTTTTGATCTACCTTTATAGCTAGGCCTTTTCAGGATTGCAATTAACAGTATTAGATTTTATACCTATACTTCCAACATTTTCTAAAAATCATCTTTAACCAAAGACCACCTGTGGACAAAGATCACATTTTACATGTCCCACATACTGATTCTAAGAACAAATTCACCTATAAACAAGACCACCTTTCTTTAAAGACCACCTTTTGTTTTTCGTGTGAGTGGTATTTGAAGACAGATTTGACTGACTTCAGTCACAAAGAACCGAGAATTGACCGATGGCTGCTAAACAGCTTCACGAGGTAGGTATATGGAATGCTTTTCCAACGACTTCTTGATTACTTAACTCTATTTTGTAGTCACTATGTTGCGCATTGTTAGATACTGCTTCTGCTGGTTAATTCATAAAAAAGTTAAATAAGAAAATATTGTAGAAGCATCATTTATCATGGAGCTTAGCCAATGCTCATTACAATTTCCCTATACGCGTTAGTCCCTTGCAATCTAAATTAGATCGACTTGTTGAATTGTTTTGAAATACATGTATAATATATAGAACGTATTGGACCAATATCATATAGCTTAACAACTACATGTATATAGTTTCTGTAGTGTAGAATTGAAAAGAACGTTGGGAACATATATAGACAACAACAGTAATACGTGTAAACCTTTTCTTTTAACGAGTGAACATATATATTTTATATAGAAAACATAAAAGAACAACCCTTAACGCATCTTTTAATTATTTTATGAACATCTAAAACATAAATGGGTATTAATAAACATCTGAACGCATATACTTTTGCAAGATAAAGTTCAGCGCACATACCATTTGAAAACTAGTTAAACAATGGGTGATTAAATTTCAAAATTTTCTCCAGTCATGTTTACTACATGTTTAAAATACCCATTCGTAGAGATACGAAATCAGATGTAAGAATGTTTTAATAGTCATTTATTGTTTTCTCCACTCACTTCAAAACCTCAAAACGGTTTACAGCACTTACCTTACAGAGGGACAATGAAAGTATGTTGTAATTGAAAATTTGCAAATAAACTGCGAAACCAATAAACAGTTACTTGAAATGTTTCAATGTTACATACTGACAAATTAATGTGAAATACCCAAAATACATGTTTTAAGATATCAGTTTTGTCATTGTAAATTCGTATTAATTTTATACTCCTTCAGTTTTTTTATACTGAAACAAAAAAGAACCTGACGGAAAACAACAACGAAATTTAACGCAGTTAATACAATGTTTAGCCACGGATTAAGCTACAGGCGACCCCGGAAGATAGATTTTATGGCGGGAAGTGAACGGATGTTGAAAGCACACCATAAAAATGCCGTTTTCAACAAAGCATTGGAGGACAAAAAGACTGCCTTTGACGCAGACTGTCAGAAACGAACGAGTAAAGTTCAACACGAGATATATGATATATACTTTAACGAGTTTGTTCCGCTCAAAGAAGAGGCAAATAAGATACAACAGCGACTTCCAACTATTCCCAATGGCATTGGAATGCACCGAATGGAAAAACTAGCAACGATTCCAGCCAAAACAACTGGTGCTAAAACTAAACTACCTGCGATTTATTCGCGAAGTATAGTGTCGAATGAATACGGGAAAAGTGATCAACAAAGGACAGAAAGTTTTCTGGATCTTTTGAGACAACAGGAACTTGAACATCAGGAAGAACGGAGGTTACGTGGTGTTGATACTCGAGGTAAAGATAACCCTAGTCCCCAGTGGCCAGATTCTGACTCGGACGATTTACCACAAATAGATAGGAAGCGTTTGGAAATCCTTAAAACTGCTATAGCACTTACCTCACAGCCTGCAAAATCACCGGAACCCAAAACATCGCGGCGCCTGCGCAAGAGCTTTCTTTTTAATTTAAGACGCATGAGCAAAGTCGTGTGGGAGGAGGAATTACTCAAACGAGTGGAAATTCAGCCAAACAAGAACACAGAAATTCACGCAACAGACAAGTATGAGCGAAAAGAAGGAATATCTGTCAATAAGGATTCGGATACACTTCCTCAGTCGCTACCGTTGTTCGCCAAAAATAAAATAATAAACGAAAAGGATGACAGCGAAGATGACAAGCCATTAATGCGACTTTCTTTCTCTCAACTTCGACCTCAGTCACCGTCCACCGACTCCAACCTGAGCGATACTCATCGTCACTACCGCTACAGCGACATTACGATCGGCGATTTGGACGATATGACATACTCCGATTCGAGTCCCGATGTGTTTTCGGCGATAAGTGAAAGGACCGGAAGCTACTTATCCAGTTCTAGTTACACATCCGGAAGCTCGGATGACGAGGACGATAGTGGTAGCTTCTACAGCTCCAGTGAATATTCATGATATGTATGCTAAATTCCAGGAATAAAACAACACTTTCTGATTTAAACAGGACTTTTTATTCACTCTCTTGTCATTTATACATTTTACGGGAATCGGTCATACTAATTTACGTTTTATTTGCAATTGTTTAAATTTAAAAAGTAAACATGTTGAAATATGATTTGATAGTTTACTCATCTTTTCCTGAAGATTTTATGCGATCTCGCAGTTTCTTGCAAACCCATTCGGTATTAAAATAATTTTCAGGTACCCTTTCTAGTACGGTGTTAACAGGAATCTTTATTGATAAAGATTCCTGGTGTTAACCACCATTTTTCTGTCCAATCAGTGAACCAGAATCTTAAATATTCTAAACCTGTTTCAAGTTAGAACTACATGCTTCAACCATTTTGTGATTGTGTGTGAATGAAAAGTACTTAAATATTCATAATGTTGTGACGTAGTATCTGAAAGTTTCATCCAAATACATAATAAGCTAGAATTTTAAATTGTCCGCTTCTATTATCTGTTAAAACTACAAGCTTCAACCACTTAATCATGTGGTGTCTGAATACTTAATAGTAACGAGGTTATGACGTCATACCTGATATCTGTGGCAGTCACTGAGTTATTTAGTGTTATAAATGAGATTTTTAACAATTACGAAGCGATTTGCCCCGTTTCCTTAATTTTGTTCATTTTTTAACTTTTCTTACTTAACATAACTACAACTAAAAAATCCGTTAACTTCACTGTGCTTCGTTCCCGGGCTTTCTTAATTGTTAAAACTTCGTGCAGCAATTTATATTGATAGTACAAATGTAGTTTAAACGATAAAATTGCTAAAACAGACATTTCCAATCAGTAATTTTTGTAACTTTCAGTCTACACCGCCTCTACACAAACTACACCACTCCATGCAACCACCTCCATGACGTCTACACCGCCTTAATCCAATCAACACCACTCCATGCAACCACCTCCATGCAGTCTACACCTCCTCCATGCAAACACCTCCATGCAGTTTACACCGCCTCCATCTATTCTACACTGCCTCCATCCAACCACCTCCATGCAGTCTACACCGCCTCCATACAACCACCTCTATGCAATCTACACCGCCTCCACCCAATCTTCATCGCCTCCATCCGACCTTCTCCATGCAGTCTACACTACCTAAACCCAATCTTCACTGCCTCCATGCAACCACCTCCATGTAATCTCCATCAAACCAACTCCATGCAATATACAACGCCTCAATCCAGTCTACACCGACTCCATGCAACGACCTCCATGCAGTCAACACCGCCTCCACCCAATCTACACCACCTCCATGCAACAACATCCATGCAGTCTACGCCGCCTCCACCAAATCTTCACCGCCTCCATGCAACCACCTCCATGCAGTCTACAACGCCTCCTCCCAATCTAATACGCCTCCACGCAACCGCCTCCTTGCAGTCTACACCGCCTCCATCCGACATTCTCAATGCAGTCTACACTACCTACATCCAATCTACACCGCCTCCATCCGACCACCTCCATGCAGTCTACACCGCCACAATCCAACAAACTCCATGCAGTCTACACCACCTACATCCAATCTACAACGCCACCATCCGACAACCTCCATGCAGTTTACACCGCCTCAATTCAATCTACACCGCCTCCATGCGACCATCTCCATGCAGTCTACACCGCCTCAATCCAATCTACACCGCCTCCATGCGACCATCTCCATGCAGTCTACATCGCCTCAATCCAATCTACACCGCCTCCATGCAACCGCCTCCATGCAGTCTACGCCGCCTCAATCCAATCGTATACGCCTCCATGCAACCGCCTCCATGCAGTGATTGCAGTCTACACCGCATCAATCCAATCTTCACCGCCTCCATCCGACCATCTCCATGCAGTCTACACTGCCTACATCCAATCTACAAGGCCTCCATCCAACCGCCACAATGCAGTCTACACCGCCTCAATCCAATCTACAACGCCTCCATTCGACCATCCCATGCAGTCTACGCCGCCTCCAATCAATCTACACTTCCTCCATCCATCCGCCTCCATGCAGTCTACACCGCCTCAACCCAATCTACAACGCCTCCATGCGACCATCTCTATGCAGTCTACACCGCCTCCATGCAACCACCTGTCGCAGTCTACACAGCCTCCACCAATCTACACCACCTCCATCCGACCACCTCTATGCAGTCTACACTGCCTCCATCAAATCTACACCACCTCCATCCAACCACCTCTATGCAATCTACACCGCCTCAATCAAATCTTGGCTATCCAACTTAACAGAAATACGTCGGCTTTTAAATTTAATGTAACTAGGACAGCATTTCGTTATTAATTCCTTATTTGAAATCAGACTTTCTTATATTAAATCAGTCATTATATAATTTCTTTTATCTCGAAATCAAAATGAAATTTTAGACATGAAACTTGGTATCAAAATGGATTTCTTTTTCAAGACGGTATAAGGTAGTGGGAATATATTAATGCTACTTAGTATTGGATATATATTGATAGTCTTATTGTATTGTGTCCAGAGATCCGGTCGCGCATGCGCAGTAATAGTAATTCGACTGTCGTGGACTTCGCGATTAAGAACTAAATGAACAACTTTATTGCAGGAATCGAAGACTTTGGATTGTTAAACTTTATAATTTAAAAGAAGATGCATATAGATTTCTGTTGAACAATTTTATCATTACGAGGAATGAAACAAAAATGAATTTGCATGCCCCCTAAAGTGGAATACAGTAAAGTAGGTCAGCTGACTTGCAGCGAGTTGTAAAAAAAGAGTGAACATTGTTAGCGACTGCTGACCTTGTTGCGATCTATCAAAAGTTAGGTTTTTAATATGCGATCGGCATTTATAACTGCTGAGAAAAACACAGTTGTCCATGTTAGTGACATGCTATCTTTTCGTTCCATTGATTCGTTGTGTTAAATTGTTATCTTTGGAAAAGTGTGAAATGTATACCGGATGTTTACACAATTTGAAACAACTAATAAACTCGGTGGGTAAAATGTGGATTTAAGAAGCTATTGAATGAATGACTGATACATGTATTCAGTTTGGAAGGATTGATTAAGTGAACATCTTATTGTAGAACAAGATTATATTGAAGCATGGAAATAAAGCATGGCTAATCAAGAATCACTGCTGAAAATACACTCAGATCCAGAAAAGCGGTCCTACTAAACACTGCAAAGTCATACAAAGTCTAGCAAAGTCATACAAAGTCAGTACAAAGTCATACAAAGTCAGTACAAAGTCATACAAAGTCAGTTAAAATAACATTATAAATGCATAAACGTATGTTATAGTTAAATATATATCTGTTTAAATATTATGTATTGAAATAAAGCGCCACATTCGCATACAAAGTCAGTTGTAAACTGACAAAGTCAAGCTATGTCCTTAAAATATTCATTCCATGTCGATTAAAGTCAGTTAAAATAACATTATAAATGCATAAAAGTATGTTATAATTAAATATATATCTGTTTAAATATCATAATAGAGAGAACTTTCAAGCTAGTCTTTTAGCAGCTGATTGGAATCCTGTTTTATTGTGTGAAAATGTGAATAATGCTTGGAACAGTTTTAAACACTTGTTTTTATCTGTAATTGACAATGTAGCACCAGTGAAACAAACCAGAATTAAGCATAGGACTGAACCATGGATGGACTCTGATATTTTTGAAGCTATGAAGGAAAGAGACAGAGCTTTTCATAAATTTAGAAATGAGAAATCTGAGGTTAATTTCGACAATTTTAAATTGCTAAGAAATAAAGTTCAGAATCTTGTTGAATGTGCTAAGAAAGAATATTTTTCAAATACAGTTGAACAGAACAAAAATGATTCTAAGTCTCTGTGGAAAACTTTGAAAAATCTTGGTTTACCTTCTAAGAAAGGTTCTTCTATGTCCAGTGGAAATGTGTGTTTAAATGTTGATGGTGAAGTTTGTTTTGAAAAGAATATTATTGCTGAAACTTTTAATAATTTTTATACAACTGTTGCAAGTAAACTTGTTGAAAAGTTACCTGTAGGTCTTAACAAATATGGAAGGAATTTTGTTGAATCTTTTTACAGAAACAAACATATTTTTCCTGATAGTTATTCATTTTCACTAGTGTCTGAGAGTAAAGTACTTAAATATATAAATTCATTAGGCATTAATAAGGCAACTGGCTTAGATGGTATACCTTCTAGGTTTGTCAAGGATGGGTCTCTGGTTATTGTTGGTCCCCTTACCCACATCATTAATCTTTCTCTTGTACAAGGTATTGTACCAGATGACCTTAAGTCAGCAAGAGTTGTTCCCCTTTTTAAGAAGAATGATAAGTTAGCTGTTGGTAATTATAGGCCTGTCTCCATTCTGAATATAGTATCTAAATTTCTTGAGCGGGTTGTGTATGACCAGGTCGAGTCCTACTTCAAAGACAATAACTTGATATATGATTTTCAGTCTGGTTTCAGGAAAGGTTTTTCTACAGATACATGCTTGATACATTTGACAGATTACATCAGAAGGGAGAATGATAGGGGTAATGTGGTTGGCATGGTACTGTTAGACTTACAGAAGGCGTTTGATACCGTCGACCATGCAATCCTTTTAATGAAACTTCATTCGACCGGTCTTAGCCAGGATATCATAAGATGGTTCAGGTCTTACTTGTCTGATAGACAACAACTGGTTGATGTCTCAGGCACATTTTCATCAACAGCATATGTGACCTGCGGAGTACCCCAGGGGTCCATCCTTGGCCCTTTGCTTTTTTTAGCATATGTAAATGACATGTCAGGTGTTGTACAAAATAAATTACTTCTATATGCTGATGATTCAGCCATTTTAGTCTCTGGAAAAGATATTGCCACTGTCGAGAAGGCCTTGTCAGATGATCTTCAAACGGTTAGTCACTGGCTTATTGATAATAAGCTCTCCCTTCATTTAGGAAAGACTGAGTCCATAGTGTTTGGGTCAAAACATAAACTAAGGTCACATTCCAGTCTTAACATAACCTGCAATGGTACTCTAATTACGTCTACGTCCGCTGTCAAGTACCTTGGTGTCACCATTGACCAATTTCTATCTTTTAATTGTATGGCTGAGTCAGTTATTAAGAAAGCCATTGCAAGGTTAAAGTTTCTGCACCGCAAGAAAGAGTACCTTACCCAGCATACTAAGAAGTTACTTGTAATGTCTCTAGTCCAATGTCACTATGACTACGCATGTTCTGTTTGGTACAGTGGTCTTACCCAGTCTTTAAAACACAAATTGCAGGTGACTCAGAACAAGTTGGTCAGATTCATACTGAACCTTGAACCAAGAGCTCATGTTGGTCAACAGCATTTTGAAACCCTTAATTGGTTACCTGTTAACAAAAGAGTTGAACAGATTATGTTGTGTCATGTTTTTAAGGTTAAGCATAACCTTGCCCCTGATTATATGGACTACTTTTTTACTTCACAAGACTCTGTACACTCATACAGCACAAGACTCAGCCAGAAGGGTGGTTTTGGTCTTCCCAAGGTCAAAGGGGCTGGATCTAAGTCTTTTAGTTTTATAGGTGCTAAGTTGTGGAACGATTTGCCCTCCAACCTTACTGACATCACTAAGTATCAGTCTTTCAAGGTTGCCATCAAAGGCCATTTTCTGAGCAGTATAGCTTTTTAAACATTTTATTATTAATTTTTGTGTCTGTCTTAATTATTTGCTTATTCTTATTTAGGCACAGGTTTCTTAATGAATTACGATTATGGCATCTTCCAAACTCTGTCTTTAGTAAATATACCATAGTAGGAGATTGGTACATGTACATTAATTATGTTAACTTAAACATGGTCAAGATTGTCTTTCATTTAATATTGTGATACTAATGTGATATTTCGTCTTTCAGCAAGCAATCTGTGATAAAAGATAACATTGTGTTTGTCAAATTATGTTCTGTACTGTGATATGTTTTGGTATAGGTTACTTAAATTTGACATAAACTGTAATTGCCTCTCTAGGTCATGCCACCCGCAACAAGGACCGCAATGGAAACAAGGGCTTGCTCTTTATTGCGTTATCCTTGGTGTTAGGAAGCATGTCATGGTTCTCTATTTATTTTTAAAATTTAAGTAATCTATAATATCTTAACTCTTTGAAATTTATCAGTTCATCTGTGTATATGTCTTTTATCTCATGAACCATTATATGTTATCTATGCCGAAATAAATTATTATTATTATTATTATGTATTGAAATAAAGCGTCACATTCGCATACAAAGTCAGTTGTAAACTGACAAAGTCAAGCTATGTCCTTAAAATATCCATTCCATATCGATTAAAGGCATTTTTTTTCATTACTATAATTTCACAAAAGAGTAATTTAAATAGTTATATTATATTAATTTTAACTGATGTTTGTTAATTGAAAGATTATAACTCCGTGGCAAAGCCAGTTATAGTTCTCCAAAGATTATTGTCAAGAGCAATGATCCACATTTCCAAACAAAGTCATGTACACTTTAATAAAAATGTGTCTATATAATTTATTTTATCTTTAAAAGAAAGAACGTTCAGTAGTTTTTGTGTGTGTTGATTTCATATTTTTTTCATTTCAATTGTCTTAATATCAATTTCACGTAAGACGGCATGTAGTTGCAGTTCAAAGCGTCTTTAATCACGTCATTTCCCTTTGTGTATACCAAACTGCAAGTCGGAGAGTAAATGACAGGAGAGATTAAATTAGAGAACGTTCGCACCTATGTCGGCAGTATCTTTTATAAAAGGTAAGTGTTTAAGGTAAGTGGTCAGTGAAGAACAACTTCGCATTTGATGACAAACACATGTTTTAGAGATTGAATACAGAACGTTCGCACCTTTGTCGGCAATCTGCTTAATTAAAGGTTAATTGACATTTAACAACATTAAGCGCATTTAACGAGGGACACCTGCACGAAATCTCGTGTCGTATATATAAGACGACCAAATTTTCGTAGAGACATTCAAATGTATATGGAATTATATTGCATTATTATATAAGTCTGTGTATGTTTTCGCAATTGTGGATTGGATTTATTGTGTTGTGTTAAGTTATAGTGTTATTTTCATAAAATCTAAAATGTGAACACTTATATTGTTTCGTATGTGTATTGTTTCGTTTTTAGGAAGTTTAGTTAAACAATTATTTTAGAATAATTTTTGGCTTCAGTCAGTCACTAATCAGCAACAATGCCTTCTGGCCGTCCCAGAAAGCGTGTTAAAATTGGTAAGGAATATCCGTGTTCTGTATGTGATAACAACTGTGACCAAGGTTCAATTCAGTGTGCTACTTGTGTTAAATGGGTTCATGCTAGTTGTGAAGGATTTGATGCCGAACATGATTTGCCCAAACTTTCTGACAATTATAAGTTTGTGTGCAGTGTGTGCATTCGTGAAAGTGATAAAGGAACTTACAGTTTCGAAAACGCCCTTTGCAGACTGCATGAGGTAAGTGATAGTGTTAAGTCAATTAGCCCAGGTATATGTTCTTCAATAATTTATAAATAATACACACTCTTTTCTTTCGAATTTACTTTCAATATTGTTGCAACAACAATACGTTTGCAACATGGATTTCACTTAAACACAATTATTTCTGTATTTTTCTTGATAAAGAACAAGTGTTAGGAAATTCGAAAGTAAAGATTATTTATAAATTATATAACTGACTTACATATGGCTGGACTAATACTAGTATATATTATATTATGTACTGTATAAAAATGGGATCAGACTTTCACACAAATTTATTATTCATAAATGTTAAGTTAACACTTAAATTTAAACACTAATAAATTGAACGGCAACATTTCAATATTTCATTATGTGTAGCCTGCCGCTAATCCCATTAAAGTAATGTTTGACGTGTTGAGTGTCAGTTAGTATATTGGCCTGTAATTGTCACCTCTGTTATCTCGAATAACACTGTATTTTATGATCTGTAACGATAATGACATGTTTTAGTACTTGATTGATGTTTGAATATGTCATTTTGGTCTTATTCTGGTAAAAATAACAACAACAAACAACAACAACAACCATTTATTGCATTTCACCATTTACATGGTTTTGGCAATGAACAGAAAAAACAAAAAGATTACAGTGCTAACATGCTAAGTTTTTAACAAATAATAGAAAATACAACAACAATTGAAGAGCATAATTTTGTTTACAGTAGTCAAAAATTAACATATTATATTCTGAACCGATTTTAACCGTCGAGATGTCTTGATCGTAATTTGTAGGCTTCATGAAGGAATTTACATAATCTAACAATTATTTTGGGGTTTTCCGAATTAAGGACTGATTTAAATTTATTGATATTGGGCCAAGATAAACAAAATTTCGGTAGGAACTTTTGTCTTAAGTCTTTGTATAATGGGCAACACATCAAAAAGTGGTATTCCGACTCAACTTTATTTTGGTTACAATTTTGACATGGTCTATTTCATCTATCAATATTAGTATATCTACCAGTTTCTATAGCTAAGCAATGTGCTGATAAGCGGAAACAGGAAAGCAATTTTCTTAAATAGTCATCATTTACAGTGGATAAGTAAGTTTCAAAACTTTTGAAGGCCGGATCATGCGCGGAAAAAAAATCGGTCACTTCAAGCGACGGCAAATACACCGCCTTCAAAGAGCCTAAATTTGCAAAAAAAAAACAAATCAGCGCACACGATGCCGTGCAACTAGGACCCAGAGAAAATAAAACAAGTGTGTCACACGATATGCTTTATGCATATTACTACCCCGTAGGGTACGCACTTTGTTTTACTTCCTGGGTCTACAACATGAGAATTCTGCGTCACTGTAGATAGTCTGTATATAGTGTTAAATGTTATGTTAGGGCTATGAGAAATTAGACTAGAGTGTGTCACACGATATGCTTCATGCATATTATTACCCCGTAGGGTACGCACTCTTGTTCGAAATCCGAGCCCTACTATTAACAACATCTAGTTATTAGTTATTAGTTACTTATAAATTTTAAGGCGTAAGTTTAGTGAACCATTATGTAGTTTCTGTAATAAATTGTAGTGATATTAGGTGTAGTGTTGTACTGTAGTGTTACAGTGTATTGTTATACTGTAGAGTTGTGTGTTGTAGTGTAGCATTAACAGCAAGGTGTAAAAAGTAAATAATGTTGTATTGTTTATGTGTTGTATATTTGTATTGTATCATGTATTATATTGAATACATTGAAGTTCATTATGGTGTTGTATAAAATATCACAGTACAGTGAGTGCAGTGTAGTTGTACATGTAAATAAGATGTTGCGTAGTATAATGTAGTTCTGTAATATAATGTTTGTTATTGTATTGTTTTTGTATATATGTGTTGTTGTATGTAGTCTTTTAGTTATTGTAGTTATCAGAAGTGTAAAAACCATATAGAAAGTAGAAAGTAGCGCCGCTTTAGAAGCAGGTTAAATGATATTGTCTAATTATTCCACTGTTCCGTTGATCTTGGCACGATGACATTTCCTAAAAAAAATAAACACATTAAAATATTTTTTATAAAAGCACAGAAAAATAACATGGTTACTTTCTTTTATTTGGCAAATATCATTCTTAATAGTTACGTTTTTATATGGACAGTGTCGCTGTACATATAGGAACATATAAGATAGCAAGTGCATCTTTGTTGTCTGGCCTACAAATTAAGATGAAGAAGCAACCTCTTCTGCAAGTGAAGTCACAGCAGCTTACCATTATACAAAGTCCATATTGGTCAACACATATGAAGTGAGACTGGCTCATATTCATAATCAAAAGGTAGGAAGATTTTTTCATTGTTGGCTAATTTGGTAAAGAAATGGTCACTTACATAAAATTTTATTTCACAGAGAAATTCTTTAACTCAATGGAAAACATAAAATAAATAGTGGTCTACATCACATACATTGATAGTATAAGTTTGTATTTAAGGATTCTGCATTTAAAATTATTATGCCCCCACAATGAGTTGCATGCCCCCGTAATGGTGTATATCCCCAAATCTTGTGGCATCAACTCCTCCTTAACAATAAGGCGGATTTCTTTCAAACTTGCACAGATGATCAAGCAGGATCATGTGTAGATGATAGTAAAGAAAGGATTTTTTCCTATGACCATTTTTACTAGAGTTATAACCCTTTGTTATTAAAAATTATGTTGCTGCAGTGGGGCATCAGTGTCCAAGGACATAAAATATTCTTGAATACATCAAGAAATAAAATTAATTCCTGATGTATTCACAAATGTTTTATGATGCATTTTGCCCAAGAAGTATTTGTCGTAATAAATTTAATATATTTTGTGTTTTGTGATAAGATGTGTTTTGTTTTGTTTTCGAACAACTTCAACAAGTGGCTTTGAAACTCAGTAGTGCATGTAACTTTATAGTAACTTTTGTAGTATGGTCCCTAAACATCTTTCATAATACATGTATGTGTAATTTTATTGAAAGTTTTGATATGTATTTGTATGAGTTTTTGTGTGGACTGATCTATAGCAAGCGGAATTAATCCATAGTTATTGACCCATCTATGGTTATTGACAATTACAACGGTTATTGGCCGATGTCTAGGATTTTCACCAATAACTTTGGTTTTTAGACAGTAACCTTGGTTACTGTCAATAGCTATGGTTATCGGATCAGTATCTATAGTTATGGGTTTCTGACCATGGATATCGGATCAATTGTGCAGACCGCTTGCCATAGTGACGATGATGTTAGTGATTTCTGAGTCTCTTAAAATGATGCAACATTAAAGAATGCAGGATGTACTCATCATTGCAGTGTTTTTATAATGCATTTGTTCATCTCACCAGTATTTAGATTTCTGTCATGTTATGAAAATATTACAAACTCAATCAGATTTTAGCTGCATTTCAGTTATTATTTTAAAACAGAGTTGAAATATGCAAGGTTGTGATTTAAGGTATCGCAAGCACTACAAATGGCGAAAACAGGCTAAAATTTCAAAAAATGGCTTTTGGGGGAAATACTTATTGCCACCTAGATTTTAGTCAAGAAATGTATTTAGCTATGGATGAAGTAAATGTTTGCAAGCTCAGTTTAGTCTAATTCATGCTTAATTACCAAGCACATACTAAAACAAAAGAAAAACCTTTGCATGAGAACTCTGAAATTCATGAACAATATACCAAAACAACTCATACCTGAAATAAGTATATGCTGATCTACAATGTTTAGTGCAAATTCATCAAAATAATGTTAGGGTTTTCAAAAAATTCAAGGAAATCTTACTTCCAGGTTCAAAGTGAAAGTAGAAATAAGTATTTTCCCCAAAATTCATTTTTGAAATTTTAGCTAGTTTTCGCCATTTGCAATGCTTGGGACCTCTGAAAATGAATTATGAATCGGGCCGATATCAATAGTTATTGGTCGATAACTATAGATATTGGATTTTTTGGGCAAACCGCATGTCAAAGTGAAACAGATACAATGGCAAGACAACAACCTAGGATATTGATTTAAATCTAGAGTTTTGTGCCAAGTGCAAATTAGATCTGATATCCATAATTACTAGTGAAAACCCTAGATAAATATTGTTCGTTAACCACGGTTAACACCAAGAACTATGGTTTTCAGCCGGTAACTATAGGTAATTGGTCCGACATCTGGTTATCAGCCTATATTTAGGGTTTTCACCAATAACTATGGTCATCGGGTGGTAAACCTAGTTATTGTCAATTGTGCAAACCGGTTGCCCTACTGATCTCTGAGTCTCTTAACATGATGCAACATTCAAGGATGCAGGATGTACATGTGTTGTCATCATGTTGTGTTTTTATAATGCATTTTTCACCTTTAGATTTAGATTTCTGTCAATATTACAAACGCAATCAGATTTTAGCTGCATTTAAGTTACTATTATTAACCACATTGAAATAAGCAAGGTTATGAAGTAAAATGAATTGAATTATAAGCAGCTGATAACTTCCAGGCGTTACATTTTTCACATTACCTCCCTTTGAAAATGCAAAATTGATAAAAAGGTTAATTGTGTTGCTATTATTCGCTATGAGTACCAACTGCATTGTGGTTTGTGATCCGGATGTCATGCTTAGAGTGTGTTCAATAAAAAAAAAACGCAATATTTTTCTGGAAATTCGCAAAATATAGTGTATTGGATATTTTACATAAATTTATGAAACTTTCTGTGAATAAAGAATTATTTTTAAGCTTATTTCACAGAATGAAACATACTTTCATGTTTTTGTCTAATCATGAGCTATTCAGTATGAAAATTCCAGAAAAGAAGTCTTATTTTAAAAAGATTATAATTACCCTATCATTTAAAAAAAGGTTCCAAAGTTAGGTTTGCCTGAACTAGAGGAAGCCTGAATGTCTTCAAGACATAATATCGCTTTCATCAATTCTGTGGTAAAATAAATTGATACTGTTGTTCTTAAATTATATATTTTGTAAACACTAAATATTACATAAAGATTGGTGAAGAAGGGTATGGTAATTGAAACCCATAGTAGTGGTTAGAAATGAAAAAAAATCATAGAATATTGAATTGTTCTTCAAAATCAACAAAACATACATGTATCATACTTGATAGGCAAATAATATGTGGTGAGAACACTATCAAAAAAGGGAAGATTATGAAAATTTGTAAGGACAAGTGTGATACAGATAGGCAAGGTTTGAAATCAGAATACAGGTTGGAATGCTTACTTTCAAAATAACATTAAAACAAATCAACAAATAGGCTAGACATTGCAATACAATTCTGTGAGAGATTGTTCAGTTGTCTCTGAATAATAGACCGTCTGTAAAACAGTAAGTTACTGTTTTACTTTTTCTTGTTTCAAATTGCATGCTCTTTTTCTGATTTAATCAAGTATGCTCTGATCTATCTTGGTATCATTTTAACTTAAAGGTTTGTCAGTATATGTTTATATGTGTATTATTATTATATTCTTTTAACTCAGAAACTCACAAAAATTTATTTGAAACTTGCATTGTACTCATATATTTTTATAAAAGAATATTTTGCAAAGAATCGGTTAAGTTTGCCCTGAAATACAAATTATGTAAAAATGCGATATATAGCGACCGTTAGCCGTTGGTCCGTCGTCCGCCACGAAAACTAAACGTTGGCTATAACTTTGCAATTTCTTAATATTTCTTCATCAAACTTTCCAATTATATTACTTATGACAACAGCCTCGTGGAGATCTTTAGGTCAATATTACATTCGATGGAGATAGCCCCCTTTTGTACTTGGATTCTGTCATGAAATCTAAACATTGTCATCTTAATATTTCTTCATCAAACTCTCAATTATATTGTTTATGACAACAGGGTTACGATGATGTTAAAATCTTAAGGTCAGTTTTTTACCGAGTTATACCCCTTTTCGTACTTTTGATTTTTATTCCGACAAACGGTACCCCAAGGCGACAAGAGTGTTCAACTGAACACCCTTCCAGTTTATTTAAACGAATCCATTTTAACCAAAAACCCCGTTGGAAAAATAGTACAAATTATGTAATACAACAACCTACAAGCCTGACGGCACTTACTCAGAATGCCCTTAATAGGCACTGTGTAGACTTTTGGCTGCCAGTAGTACAAATACCGCTGATCGCCACCATATAAGTCATCAAGAACAACAAATACAAACTTGAAAATCCCGTATATTTGAGTAAATTCACTAAATTGCTATCAATTAGAGTCGCCAACAATGTGTGATATTGGAAATGATTATGATGCTGACGTGATCAAGCTGCATTTAAATTACAAAATAACTTCTCTGCCGACTCTGATGGGACCTTTTCAAGTTTCGCATAAACTATCAAACGGCCAGTTGATTATGCATACTGGTCTAGTCGATTTTCTCGACAGTTTTAGTCATAATCAGTGCATTTGTGAAAGCTTTTCCTCGCTTTTTCTATTACAGATGAGATCTTATATCGCCAGACAGCTCGAGAGAAACTTAAGTTTAGTAAGCATCAAAATTGTGTTAAGTTAAAGTTAGTGGTTTATATAATTTTCCTTGTCAATCTGCGTATTGTTGAGGGACGGTGTTGGCTCAACCAACGTAGAACATTCTGAATGCCTGTGCTTTACAAACTGTTACATCCACATTTAATGTAACATTTCAAAGTTTATTTTACAAAATTTCTATCGATCCCGTCAGCGGAAACTATAATTTTATCTTTAATATTTAATGATTTTTTAACGGCAGGAAATATTAATTTCAATCACAATATATCAATCTCAAACATCATTTTTTCTGCTCATTCCCTTTTAAGAATAGTCCATCAAAATGTAGTTACTTAAGGTGCCATGATAGCAATTTACACCGTTTCGTTTTTAATTCCATTGCTGTTGCGACTTCTGGCTGTTAATGATGATTTCGACCCGTGATTACTTCCATGTACATTCGTGTTAGGTTCCTCTCTATTGGCACATTCCTTCAGACTGCTGTTAGAACCTATCTCAGAACCATCACCATCATCGTCTCGGTGTTTCACTTTGCGTTTTCTCTCCATGCACAACACAGAGAGTCGGTAGACAAGCATAATTACCAGAAGCCCGTTCTTTGCCGTGAAGAAAATAATGCTGTACGTCACAAGATTGAACTCGATCATGGTGTACAGACGTATGGCCAGGAAGGGTCCATCTTGCAGCAGAAAGTTGACACAGATGCTCCAGACTTCGGTCTGAAAGAATGCCGCCACCAGGTTTGTCTCCACATCTTTCTTCTCGTCCTGGAATTCCGCCTCACTGGATAAGGTGGATCGAGTTTTCTTAGGACTGTGTGTTGCGGTAAGTACGAGTGTGAACTGCAGGAGGCTTACCGTCCAGATGCACAAGATGGCATACGTGAGCTTCTCGCTCATGCGCACTGGTTCCTCTTCAAATAGGGCGAATAACTCTGTGATGTCTGAAGCGATGCCAATAAATACAAAGAGCAGTTGGGAAAGTTCGTTCCGGGTAATTTCGCCTCTGGGTAAGATCCAGCGAGCCAAGATCATCAAATACAAGAACAGTTGTTCCATTATCACCACCCATGTATCCGTTGGCAGTTGTATGGGAATATGTACTTGAACAATCTAATGACAAACAAAGAACAAATATTTAAAATGGGCATCTGGTGTGTGTTTTGAAACACATCACAACTAATATGCTGTAGGAAGTTTACACATGAAACTAGAAGCCCTAAACGTTTGAAATTGATAGTGATTAGGTGACTCATAAAACAGACTGTTTTTGAAAATGCAATGATGAGCGAAAATTTATTATAAAAATCACGTGAATACGTCTCAAAATAAGACAGGAAAACATTTTACAGTTCGACGGTCTCGAGTTCGAACCAGTGCCCACGAGCTAAAACTGAAGTCTAGTATCAAATCTCAAGTCATGTCTTCACTTTAGCCAATAGGCTGCTTGAAATTTGAGACTTGTCTACAGTGTTAGTTTTATGATTTTCGACAAGAACTATCTTTCTCTTTAATGTGATTTATTGATTTTAAGTTTACTTTTGTTTATTCCTTATTTTAATGATGTAGCAAGCCGCTGTGTCATAACGCGCATTCAGCAGATAAAATTCAACAATTCTTATATAGTTAAGACAAGTAACATTTGTTATTTTAGCATACACCCTTTATTCTACCTGGTGTGATTTGTAATATTCTAGAACACTGATGATTTTGTTGTTATTGTTTTTTCTGTGGGAGGGTACTGGAGGGGGAAGAGCGTAATCGTTAAAAATGGGTTATACAAAAGACTTCAGAATAGTTTTCTAAATTTCTTCTTAGTCTTGCACTGGAGTTGAAAAACTTATATATTTATGCTTACCCCTGTGATATCATCTAGGGATTGATCCTGGCTTATTGTGGTAGTATTGAAGGCTACATGTGTTATATTGTTGGTATTGTCCGAGTTCTTGTCCTGATAATTCTTCATTCGGTTCAGTTCTAGGATCCAGATCCCCGGAATCGTGCTGCACAGGTAGAAGAAAAAGCAAGGACAAAACCTGGAAGTACAAACATGTATAGGTCCAGTGACAAAAAGATTGGGTGTCTTGTTCCAATTCATGCCAGAGCGTACATGTAGCATAGGAATGAGTAATGTTATAAGAATTTATGATAACATTACGGATCCCCAAGGATACACATATTGTTAGTTTGTACAGTCAAGAAACGACACCAAAGAAACAGATCTCGCCAATGACAAAATATAGAGTTATATTGTTTGTATTGGTAGTCAATGAAACATTGGGGACGGAGGACGCGGGTTTAACTGAGATGGGTTGTGATGTGTCAGTAGCGCACCATTATGTTAACGTTCCAATATGACCCGGTCACTGGCGCTTGACCAACCACCCCACCCCCTGCCAACCCTTACTAATACGCCCTTTTTTGTAAAAATGGTGTCAAGTCACTAATATTATTCCATTCTATCAAAACATGCTAAAATAACCTGCATTTCGGAGGCCGTTTTCTGTTGAATATTACGCGTATTTCGAGCTTTTGGTAAGACTTTTTGAAATTTACTGTTAGATCACACACTGTTGCGTTGAACCAAACAGCTTTCAGGCTGGAACCCGCCGTATTGTAAGAAAAACAGCCTCTCGAACAGGGGTGGGGTCTGGAGCCGTTCCTGACCATTATTCAATTATGTACTTAGAAATATAATTTTTTTTTAAGAATACAATTTTGACGGTGTATTTTCGCATATTTTGATAGAATGGAATAATATTAGTGACTTGACAACATTTTTACAAAAAAGGGCGTATTAGTAAGGGTTGGCAGGGTGTGGGGCGGCTGGTCAAGCGCCAGTGGTCCCGGTTGTGCAAAAACTGTATTATGGCGGTTTTTTTGCAAATACTTTCCGAGATTGCGCCAAGTTAAACATGCTTTATAAAATTATATTGCTAAACTTAACAAAGAGCCATAATACTGATAAAATTGTCGTAAAAAACATATTTTCTTTGCGACTGTCTACACATCCTTTATGATAATCTAGGCAACTTTGAAAGAGATCCACAAGGTAGTTAATGGTGAGTTAATTCGACAAGATTTGGAGAGCGTACATACCGGACGTACAGACTTACAGGACATAAATAGAATATTGCGATTGAAGATGGACATACAAAATTAATGATTGACTGACTAATAAAATCAGGCCTTATTAAATGGTTTCGTTCAACATTGCATTGCAAAGGAGCGAATGTAAAACAGATTTAAAGAATTTTTAATATGTTATTCTACCTTTAGTCTTGTCGAGAAGCATATTCCTAGGTGGCCGATATAACAAAATCCATTATAATGTCATAATAAAGCCAGCCCTTTTACAAAGGTTCGTGGTTCCAATATTGGCGACCAATCTGTAACATTGGTTATTGGCGCGCAGATGGTATCAATGTTTACCAATTGCAACAACCGTTGGCTGTCATTTCTTCCTTCAGAAAACGCCATTCGTCAGAATAAGATGGCGACCGTGAATAAGCGACGCGAACTGGAGCCTTTTAACACTTAAAATGGACCTGACGAGACCGGTTCCTTTATACCAGTGAGTTGGATTGACAGTTTTCTGTGCAGAGTTTTTTAATTGCCATTGATGCAATTGTCAGCTAAAGGCATCCAGTGACACCAGTGATTTATCAATAGTAACACTAGAAAACTCCGAATGCATCTTACACAAAATACCTAGAGTGATAGAGTGGACAACTACAGTTACCTCCATCCCCAATTAAGACTACCGCAACAATAAGACCACTTTTGTGCACTTCTTTCTAACCCGGAATTTATTTCAGACCACTGCACTATTAAGACCAATTGTGTACAGACCCAAAGGTAAACTGCAAAATTTGAAGTCTGTGGGTCCGTATACAGACTTCCCGAAAGTTGAAAAAATGTGTCAGACATTTGGTCAGATGAGATAAGAAAATCTGTCTGACCGAAACAAATTCTGTCAGACCGAAACAAGTTATAAGGCTATTTGCAAGTATAAGGAGTTCAAATTTTTGTCTGACATTCGGTCTGATAACATAAGAAATCTAGTCTGACCGGCTCAAATTTTACCAGACAGGTCCTTCGGTCTGGCAACTTTCGGGATGTCTGCGTATAAATGTTGGAAAACAAGGCGACACATTGGCCCAAGATCATAAAACTGTTTCAGAAAGTGGTATTTTTAAACTAATTTCCTGGATTACGTGTGGTCTGCTTTGTAATGGAATCAAAGTCACGAATCAGGAAGTACTGGTTCATTTCCTCATTGTTTTCTTCGGAATATTATGTACGTCGATTGTTTGTGTGTACTTTACCAGATATCAATCCCCTGAGCAAACAGAGAGTGGATTACTTCACCAGATATTTAGCCCAGCCTTATTGGTCCTGCTGAATCCTGCTTAAACTTGGGCAGAATGTTTTTTAATCATTTTACACTCCTCAAAAGGAAGACATTTTCAGACTCTGTCGTTTGATCTTTTACGCTCAGCCTTGCATTAGCCGAAAGACGTGTGTTCGCTTCTCTTTTGTTTAAGTTTCAAATGTTTTGTTTTGTTTATTGAATGATAGTTTTCCACGAAAATCTATACCACATTTTAAGAAAATGAAGCTAACATTAATACGTGCATTTACTGGCTACTTTAGGAATAGTTCAGTATTTTGACTACACTTGCTGACTTTTGGAAGTGCTCCGGCGTTGTCTAGTGAAGATGTTAATAGAGATCAAGGTTTGCTTATTAACTGATAAAAGTCCATGTCATTCTTAAAGACGGCGTTAAAGTGATAATCTCCATTATATGATAATGCGTAGAAACGCTGCAGTATTATCTCGATATCTTAACATATACGTCGTATATATCAAAGGCCGTACTTGTATTGGCATTTGCTTATTAACAATATTTCAACAGACTTTAAATTAAATGGTGTAAATAAAACAAAGTTGCGTCGAATCTTAAAATGTTTCTTAAGTTGTTAATATAATAATCTGAAGAAAAATACATTTAACACAATTATAAAAATACTTACAATTAATTTGACTTTTCAATAATGATATGATTTGTCGTTATTTGCAAATTTGTAAACATATTATGTTGTAAAACATGTATTTGTAATACATCAATAATAATTAAATAAAAGACGTAAAGTAGTCAGATCATCAGTATTGAAAACGACGAATACCAAACACTTTTGAAATTATCTCAAATGTCTACCAATATCGGTAAAATAATTTTGTTGTACTATTTATAGGGGTGAAACATGAAGATCGAACAATTTAAAGAAAACTGTAAAGATGATAATTTAATCTCATACAAGTTTATATAATAGACACTATCAGAAACGGAAAATGAAAGTAAAATATACTGACCACTTCCATTCCTGTCCTTTATTGACCACTAACGTTACTATGGTTTCCACCAGAAGCCCGACGTTTAGAAGTGCCAGGAGCCAGTTAAGATGCTGATGAGTAATGCTGGCGGCCAGCCAGACCACCAACAGGCTGTGCACAAGTAGTACCAGCCGAACACAAACCGCCTTCAATACGTCAAAGAACAACATTTTTTTTCTTTCCACAATCCGTCAAACAGTTCCGTTCGTCCACTATTTCCGTAAGATCGGCTATAGCTAGCGATATTTTTTTACCACAACCTGGTTTATATAGCTATGGGAACATAGAAGAATTGTCCTTTTATTTTCCAATTATTCACGGCACTATATATAATTGTTTTCGCTGTGGGAATCAAAGGGAATCTATCAACAGAATTAACCCATTTGCATAATGTTTATGTTCTTGGTCAAATATCACCCAAATTAGTAATATAGTCCATTTATTGTACGAGTTTCATATCTGATAGAAACAGGCACTCCAGTACTTTGGAAAATATTGTTATCAGTAACTATCCGACAATAAAGGTTATTTGGTTGACTCCCATGTGATAGTTTCCAGCTTACTTCATAGAAAAGCTGTTAAACCGTTCCAAAATGCTTGTTCTATTATCCCTTTCATGCATACTATATATTTAACCTGATTAGATACTGCTGATGCCCCATATTAATCTTTATATTAAAATGTCTGTTATGATTTAACAAAAAGTTTGGTTTCCCCTGCTTACTTAAATGAGAAAGTGTTAACTGAAAAAAAGGTGTGACCATCCTAAAGTTACCAAATGCTTATGGTCAGTATATGACAGCAGATGACCCTGTTGATTTTGGGTGAAACAGTTCAAACCATGCATCCTTCGCCGTATTCCCGGAAAGATAGGCCCTATGCACAGTTTCTGCGTCATAGTGAATCTGCAGGACAGGCAAGAAATAGGCCGGCTTGCTGTCGTAAGTCAGCCATAGTGCTACAAATAATCATCAACCTTCATCCTTCATCCCCATCAGACCATTTGTTCCTCATCCACATCATTCAATTATCATCTATTATTCATCTTCTTGCTTGTAGTACCCTGGTTAAACCAAATTAAAGACAAACCCTTTCAGCTTCCTGCAAGCTTCTTCGTGCATTTCAGCTTGTAAGAAGTCTTCGGGAACCAACCCAAACCACCATGAAAACTCAAACTCAGTAATTAAAACCTAATGCTTCTCCCAAAACATTCAGCCTGCGCACTCCACGTAATACTCTGCTGAGAGGGATTGGAGTATACGGCAGACTCAGAAGTCAGCCATAGCGAAATATGATTGTTTATTTTCACAACTTATTCATTTATACAATGTTGTTTGTTTTTGTCAGGCAAACGCCTTTGGAGCGCAATAATCGCAGTAAAATAAAAATAACACTATCTATAAGCGCTATATGATATAAGCAAGTAGCCCAACTATTTGTGCGCAATAAGAGCTTTTCTTTATATACGATGGTCGCTCTTCGCGCACAACCCAGTTACTATTCAAATCAATGCGGAAATTTTTCCTTCTATTTCTATATGCCGCCGATCGGAAAATGAATCGCAACTTTTCAATCTTTTGCCGGCTTCATAAAGCATCTTAAACATATTTATTTAAAAAAAATACATACCTGAGAAGCCACATTCAAGTAGAATCAATATATGTAATCCTTTATAAGTAGGCCTAACGTTTTCGTTTTTTATGCAAAACTGTTTTAAACCTCCACCCATGTCGATTACACCGCATAAAGTTTATCTGACTCGCGTTTATCGATAATTTTCACCGTGTAAACGGTATATGCTGTGGTAGGTTTAACAAGTTATTTTGTGGATTATTCGTTCATTTTATTGTTACTTTTATCATTATTTATGTTTTATAACGATATTTGACATACCAGTGTTGAAATTTTCATGTGGGAGTGAAAAAAAAGAATTTAAATCGTGTCGATTTCCACCACAGTTTTGATCGTAACTGTTTGAGACGTAAAGGACAGACAACGAAAACGTCCGTATGATAATGGGTCTGTGCTTGCAATCGAATGATTGAGACTAATAAGCAAGGTGAAGACGCAGTGACAAATCAGAGAACCGCGTACAATCTCCGTGCATCGCCACTTACAACCGCGCCATTCGTACTGTGACCTCTGTGCGAGCTCGCGAAGCTCCTTTGGCGTTGTAGGAGATCTTACTTTGATGCTTTGGCGATTTGATTGTGCTGCATCGGCGATCTTACGTCGACCCAGCTGCGCTCTTTTCAGAATGTCAGCGACATCGATTGTTTAATTTCTGGAAGTCGCGCCGTCACACGGCGTTCTATGCTATCACAACGCGTTTACAGAAGATGCCAACGCTTTGCTGCGGCAATACTTGCGATCGTACTGTGCGCACCTCGGCATTCTATATTTCCTTTGAGGTCCTATCGCGATCCTATATTGTGACTGGCGGACCGTGTCTGGCGTTAAGCCGCGTATTAGACTCTTTCTCCGTCGTTATCAGAAAATAAACTGCTGAAAGTACAGACATGCGCAGTGAAACAGTCAAGCCGCGTATCGGTTTCAACACGACTCTGTACGGGCAAAAACGGTTTTAGTGACATCACATACGGGCAACTTACACGCGATATCCGGCCATTTTTCCCCAGACAAACTAACAAAGTTTTACAAATATGGGAAGAAAAAAGAAGAAGCAGTTAAAACCATGGTGTTGGTATCCTTTAATCTTAAGGAAAACGTTGTGCTGAGCCAATGATTCTTTGTAAACTTAACTACCAAATAGGCTGAAACAGCATTGACTGTGTGTTCCCAAAGTCTCCATATTCCACCAAATTACTTTTTCCATCGTTAATACATTTTAAGCTCAGACTGAATTTCTGTTGTTTAGTCTGTACAAAATTCGTACCGTCTGATCAGGATCTACACATCACTGTTAGATGCATAGGCCTAAAAAATATGTCTGTTTCCTGTAACATCATTAAAAAAAATGTAAATTTACAGAATGTCAGTTTATTTATAGATAAATGTGTCTGTAAATTTATGGACAAGGGTTGATACAAAACTTAACACTTTTTAGAAATTCGCACATCTAAAGCTTTTTTGTTAATTCTGATAGCTAAGAGCATGTCATAGGACTTAAACATAAATTATGGAAGTTTGTTTACATTGCTATTTCTTCTCCAACATGGTCATCAATGATCTAGCAACATTCCACACAATCATCTAAACATAATGATGATCTCTTTAAAAAAAAGTTATGATGTTTTACAATAAAATATACTAATTTATTTGTAGATTTTCATTCATTTTTATCCCAGTGTAGTATCGAACCAAGATTTAAATTTCTGACACCTTTTCAAACTACCCTTGTCCATAAATTTACAGATATATTTATCTATAAATAAACTGGCAGTCTGTAAATTTACAGACAGTCTGTAAAAACAGCTGTTTCCTAGACCTGGTGATTACTGGTCATCAGTGAAGAAATCAAAGGTTTGGCTATGTTTTGGGTGGCACAAATTACCAATATACCCAAATCTGCCATTAATCTAAAAACAAAGTTTTAGATAAAACATAACATAATTTATATATTCAAATATAAATCTTCTAATGTGATTAAATAGTTAAAAAAGTTTTGTCTCAAAAATATATTCTTTGCAAATTCTATTATCAAGCATATTTATGATCTCTTAAATGCACAGGGCATTGTCTGCCTGCTTCACAGGGCCAAATATGGCCCTATTCCCAATGCCAAATAGTGACCATTTTTCCCAATTTCAAGAAAAAATTTCCCAATATCAAGAAAAAATAAGAAATAAATAAGCAAGAAAACCATATAATAAGAGAATTTAAAATTTATATGAATCGTTTGTTAACTTTGATTGGTGATCTGTAAAAACTACAAACTTCCGAAGAGTTCTGTAATACTTTCAGAGCCAGCAAAGCGAGACAAACTAAGTTGAAAAGCACAGTGACACAGAGTCCAATCGTTCACTATAGGTCCCAGTAGGAGAACACAAGGGTAGATCGAATTTTCAGGAGGGAATAGGGTAATGTGGTAATTTAATCGTCCCGCATTTCTTTGATAATGCCTAAGCATTTGTTTCATCCTGAAACATGTTTAAAACATGTTTTCATATGCCATAAGCATCCACTATTTCACGGCCTTATTTTTGGATTTAGATCACAAGTTAGAAAATATTCAAAATGAACTCATGGGTAGAAGTTTTTACCATTTACCATAGGCTTTCAGGGACTAGGAAAAATTGAGTATTTGCTATTGTTTAAAGTGTATACCGTATATTCCCTATTAAACGCCCCCGGGGGCGTTACATTTTGCAAAAGGGGGGCGTTTAATAGAGACCAATTATTGACAAAATGTAGTTTTTAATAATTGTGTTATCGTATTCCGTTGTGCATAACGCGCATTGATGTATAACGCGCACCCATAATTTTGATTAAAATCGGATGTATAACGCGCATCAAAAATCGGCGCGAACGTAAAATTTGGCGCCGATCTGGCCTTTTTGTGTTGAAATAAAATATTATAAAGTAAAGAAAATCTTAAATAAACAATAGACAGTAAAACAAATCGGCGCGAATGAGAAAAATCGGCGCGAACGTAAGAAAATTCGGCGCGGATCTGAACTATCGTATTTGTGTCGAAGTAAAATATTACAAAGTAAAGATAATCTTTAAAAAACAATAAAGACAGTAAAATAAAATCGGTGCCGACATAAGAAAAATCGGCGGGAATGAAAAAAATCGGCGCCGATTTAAGTATTACATTTTGTGCTAGGGTAAAATATTACGAAAAAGAGAAAAACTTTAATAAACAATTAAAATAGACAGTAAAATAACCATTTTATTTCACGCAAACATGTCACCACCTACACCAATGTCATGGTAATTCACTTGTTTACTTTTGAAAAAAGACTGGGGGGCGTTTATTAGGGGAGGGGCGTTTAATAGGGAATATACGGTATCAAACAACTAAAAAAAGTCACAATATTTTCACTAAACTCACCTTCATTATCCATTTGAACTTGCAAATTGATACCCCTCATTATTTCGAGCAATATCTGGGTATAATTAACTGAGTATAATTAACTTGCTAGGTCAAGTTATTCCTTAACTTCATTAAGGTATTGCAACAGAGAATTTGATGATGAGAAGATTTTGATTCAGCACCAGAAAGCAAAACATTTCAAATGTCACATATGTCACAAAAAGCTTTACACAGGACCTGGCCTTTCTATACATTGTATGCAGGTAAGTGGAATGAGTTTTTTTTATGAAATTAGTCATTTCTGCTTTCTGTCTGATCTTCATTAAAGTTAATAAACATAATAACTCGGCTGAGTATGATAGCCAGTCTAATTACTTTAATGGCTGTGCAGTTTAGCTTTTGAAATCTGTGTTTTGTTGCAGTTTGGCACTCCTGTTCGGTAATGATATCAACTCCAGAAGAACCTGGCCCTTAAATTAGTTACCAGTTGTAAGCTTCAGTACTTACTGTCCTAATCATGAGATGGCTAATAAATCTAGACATTCAGGCAAAGAGATTTCAGATTGTAAATGATTGCCCCTGTTTTATAATTGATTAGGTTCACAAAGAGAAAGTGGACAAAACCCCCAATTCAGTTCCTGGACGACACAATATTGAGATAGAAATCTATGGTATGGAAGGAATTCCAGAAGAGGACCTCAAAGAACATGAGAGACTAAAACAAAATAAAGGTAAAATGGTCTTTCATGGTAATTTATTTTAGTTCAAGTAAACAGCAGTGTTAAATATTTGACTGATACATGTATAGGGCAAATGGCATGTTGTTTCCTTTCAGAATGCATAATAACAAAAAAACTGGGTCAATTTCATACTCTGCAGTTTGTTACAGTTAGTGTTTGTTTTGATCAAAGTTTAAAAAATGTCTAGGCAAAGTGCTATGTCATAAACTTTGTTTCTTAGTTAATAAAAGTAACTCGTGAAACAAACAGTAGCAAATGATCAATGGTAATTTGAATTTCATCCATTCTCATGGTAGCTGATGTAAATGTGTATTGCGTGTCTGTGTATATTTCCAAGAAATAAAGAAACAAGTGTTAGGTTTTTATTGTTACTGAAACTTACAAGGATATCTTAAAATCTGTCAGCACAGTACTGATATTAAAAATAAATATTTACAGCACTGAAACTGGAGTGGCCATAATTTTCCAGGAATTCAAATATTCCAGCATAATTTTTCATGACATGCTAGCAACTAACTTGAGGTTAAGGCCTGTTGCTCCTTGAAGAATATTGTTAATACTGCCCAGCTTATGTTATGATACTTGTTTAAATATTTAAAATTATAACAATATTTGCAATAGTATTTAAGAATGATAGCTTTTATAGATGGTCTTTTTATATCCCACCTAAACTTCAAGATTCAGCCTTTCAATGTTCAACTCTTTGAAGAAAGATGTCAAAAATAACTATTCATAACTTAACCATGGTAATTGGAATAGTCCATTATTATTTGACTTTTTCAGCACAAGCAGCTAAGAGTGGTGGAGAGGATAGTGATGATGACACTAGTCAGAAGGCCCCAGCTCAGTCCTCCATGAATGGTATGCAGGCCCCACCAATGCCTGCTCCTATGGGCTTTATGGGTCCTGGAATGCCTCCAATGCCCCCCATGGGTATGGGGCACATGGGCATGAGACCTGGCATGGGACCCATGGGTAAGACATTTCATGAGTGTCTTGAGACTTTTTTATGAACATGTAATAATTTTGTCAGAAATAAACATGTAAACATGTAAGAAATAAACATGTTATCTACAGTCTTTTTCTGACCTTTCAAAGGCAGTTCATTAATTGCGGTTGGTTGTTTGAAGGCAATGTGTGCTTTAATTCACAGAATCAATACCATTTCATTTAATTACTTCCTTGTGCAAACTTCAAGTTCAGATTTCAGAAGTAGAATTTTCTAGGAATTCAGACTTTGAATTCAACATGTTTTTTATACCTGATATTTTATTCAATATTTAATGTTGAATGTCTTTCTTTTTCTTCTTACAGGACCAATGGGACCTATGTAAGTTGTATTTTCATAATAAATCCATACCTCATCTCCAAAATTGACTACCCTGTCTTTTAAATTAAGCTTTTAATATCCATTTTATGCAGAACAGCAAACAATTTAGACCCAGATAAGATTGTGTGGAACTGCCAGCTAATCTAGGTCTTCACATGGTGCACATGTTAACTTGAATTGCACTTAAGTGTTAATGTTTGTTTGTGTCACAGTCACAGAACATTAAACATTTTATTTATGTTATGTCAAGTTTAGTCAACTCAAAAGTAGTATTACTAATTTGATAGGTATTTGTATTTCTCTGTTTATAGGATGGGTCCAGGTATGGGTCCTATGCCCCCTCGCCCATTCATGGGCGGACCAGGTATGCAGAGTATGGCTGGTCCATCAATGCCACAGATGTCTGGTCCACCAATGTCAGCACCATCTAAACCACTCTTTCCATCAGCTGTTGCTGTAAGTATGAATATATATTTTGTATTTAAAGAAATAAATTTGAAGACCTGAAACTGTTTAACACTTGTGACCCGAACCTTTCAACTTTCTAGAAAAGAAGTTCACCTGAACTCCAGTTGAATAAGCTAATTAATTTATTGACAACATTTCCCACAAAACTGTGATATATAGCAGGGATTCTAAAATCGTTGGCAGGCTGGTCATTGACCGATTTTCGGGAAGAATGTCCGATTGAAATTTCAAAATTGGTAAAAAATCGGTCATGAATAGTGGTCCATAAATTGTTACAAAAATAACCAACATGTACATTTTTTACATCGGTCATGAATAGTGGCCCATAAATTGTTACAAAAATTACCAACATGTACATTTTTTCACAGCTTAATCAGCTATTAATCTGTCAATTATCCAATTCACAACTCTGCTACCATGACTACCACGACTACACGTCCTGTGAATGGCCTGCGGCATAGACGGGATGTGGTCGGTCTCATTAACAACGGGCGGGTTTGTTTAATTTGCAAATGAACTGCGCTAGTCAGGCTGATGTCAGAATTAAAAGTGGCAATACCCGTGATTTTATTAATTAACGTACACAAATAAAACAGTTAGCATTTTATTGAAAGAAGTGTTAGTCCGATGTGCGTAATTCTGAATGAGCGCCGATCGAATAAAATAAAGTACGTTTAAAAATGCTGTTTCGCAAAGTTAAAGAAAACTTCTACAATGCGGATTTTAGTTAAATTGATTGCCATTTTGCAAGTTGAAAGGCTCAAATGAATAGATACTTAATGTGAAAATTAATCGAGTAACCGGCTTGCTTACTTACGACCATAACGATTCAAATAAATTTTAAATTTACAAAAATCTACGTACGCAACATTTATTTCCGACTCGGAAATGAATGTTGCATACGCAGACTCATGTAAGATCTTGTAGATTCAAGAATTACTAATTCATGATATAATGACATATATTTACGTAAAGTGAACACTTGCCTCCCGTAATTCCGAGAGTTAATACATGTTCAATGAACTAAAAAATCCACTTCACAATCGCTATGAACACTGCTATAGATTACTATTTTGAACCGATGTCACATTTTCAATGCATGGGATGCTTGTGTATTACAACAAAGACGCCGTAAACTTCAAACGTCACGTGCCGCTCTAATAAATCGATCAAAGAATTTTTCCGCCTACAGCCCGAAAATCATGAAATTTATCTGTTGGAAGGTTGTAGGATATCGCTGACGAGAATTTATGTTGTAAGGAAGGAATGAACTGGGGGTCGGGAGAGTTAAATGCACTGAACGCGGGGAACGGAAGTCGCAGTTCGTGCGGACCGGAAGTCGGGGAATAGTCAATTTTGGCGCCAATGTCCGATAGGGAATTTGAAATTTTAGAATCCCTGATATATAGATGTGCTTTAATTGTATATGAAACTTACACCTGGTTGTTGTGATATTTCAGTCATCTACTGCATCATCTTCGCCTTCCATGTCTTCTCCAATAGCCCCACCTCTGTCAGGACCTCCGAAGCCGACATTCCCATCAGCTGCCGCTGTCACATCATCACCATCAACGTCAGGGGGTTCCACCATCAGCGGAGCAGCACAGATCAAGAAACCAGACTCTGCTTCAGGTTTGACATCTAAATTGATGCATCCTGATGAAGATATCTCCCTGGTATGTACTGATCGGTTCACAAGTCTGTTTGTTATATTTCTCTTTTAGACACGCTTTGTACACAATCTTCTCTTATTGCATTCTTAGATTATTTGAAATGTGGCTGCAGTGAATTACAACAAGATTCAAAAGGTAAGCTTAATTTGGCATTGATCTTTAAATGAAAATGTGATCTGTAACAAATTAACATAATGTATCTTTTCAGGAATAGGTAACTGTAATCAGGTAAGAATAAAATATATTACAAATCTTGAAAGTCATTATCTAAAGTTGCTTGTGTTATGTCTTTTTGATCTACAGGAAGAGAAACGGCTGTCAATGCCAAGATACGCCCACTTTGCAGGTAACAGTGTAACACCACAGATGAGCATGGCAGCGTCCTCTGGTATGGGTATGGTACCTACATCATCAATGGGAATGATGGCTCCAAATTCTATGATGGGCATGGGGCCAAATCCCTCCATGGGTATGCCACCAAATAGTATGCCAATGGGTAAGTGTATAAAAAAGTAAGTTTTGAGATTCATTTGCTGCTGTATTCCAGGTAAGAGTTTAATTTAAATAGAGATAACAGAACTTGGAGATAATTTTATAAATTAAAATACATTTAATAATTTTATAATGAAAATATCCAGATTTATGATCATATTTGTATTTATTAAAATGAAATGTATTGAACACACGTTTTCATTACCTTCAGGTATGGGTCCGGGTAACCCTGGGATGAGGCCTCCAATGCCGCCTCAAGGTAACTTTTGAGCTCTCTTTTGTCCAGTAGCCATCAAATACTGATTTTCAAATACGGTTGACTTTTGGACATCAAATACTCTTCACATTTCACATTCAGATATCATCAGATATAAGCAAGTGTTATACAACATAAAATATTGTTGAAAAGCAGAGACCTTAAAATACTTTTAAAGCAACAAGATTTGAACAGATGCTGGTAATAGCAAATTCATTTGTACATCTTGCAGCAGTTGCTGCTTTAGATAAAGAAACTTTATTGGTGGAAATAAGTCGTTTTCACAATTCTGCTTAAATGATTATCAAAGTATATCACTTTTGATTCTATTTTTATATGGTTCAGACATGACAGTGTTTATAGAATCAAGGAAGTTACTGAAATGATATCTTATAGGTATGATGGGAATGCCAAATCAGGGAATGTACAACATGGGTTACCAAGGCAACCGACCCCCAATGTTCCAGGGCAGATACTGATGGGGATTTTGAAGAGATGATTTGTGCTACACAGAATATGGCCAGTTGCTTGTGAATCCTAGAACTGAATGAAATAGCAACCAGTTAAGTGCAAATGTTTTGCAGAACTGTGATTTTAATATTTTAAACATTAAATTGATATATGGTTGAAAAGGATTTCGCAAGGAAGTATTTGTTGACCAACTTTTGAAATAAGGTAAGCCTACGCGGGCTGAAATTGTAAAGTGTGAAAGGTCAACGGTAAGTGAAATGATAATGTGATTTTAATTCTTGTAATTCTTGTAACTGGATGATACAACATGAAAAAAATCTAAAGTAACAAATATAATTTGTACAGATGTGATCCCACAAGTGTGTCGTAACAAGGTATGTGAAGTGTGAACATAACATCAAAAGATGTTTTTATTCTCTCTTATCAAGAGTAAATTATTACATTCATTTAATTTTATAAGATGGCATGCAATATGTGACCAGATTCAAATTTAAAGTAATAAGGTATTTATGACTGTTGATGTTGCATGTTTCTTGGAATTTAATAACATGAAAAGATCTGGATCTGTAAAAATACCAGGCAAGTCTTCACAGCAACTTCAGTTGCTGTTGGGCAAATTAGTGCCCCCAACATAATGTTGGCGACTTTTTTTATTTATTTAAAATCTGAATAATTTAAATTTGGGGTAAAAAATAGAATGGCAGAATGCAGGCAAGTGTAGTCGCAGCAGCAATAGGCTTTTAAATGCTGTTGTTGGGCCGCAAAGAGATGCTATGTGCAATCTGAAATATTATCTGCTAGAAATTAAAACATTTTATGATTGGTCTGGTTTTTTCCATTTTGTTTTGTCGGTTGGTAATATTGTTCTTTGTTGAAGTATGAACTGGCAGTTTTTCAGCAGTTGAAATATTTAGCTTTTACTCAGGTTATGAATTTCCAGGGTGGTTAATGTCTCAAAACTCTAATTTAAATCTAAACACTAGCATCTCTAGCACAAGGTCCCCAACTTAAATTGGTTGGTGACTGTTTCTTTCTTATCAATCTGTTAATAACTAATGTCTTTAATTACAAGAACCTGCAGAGGTCAATCCGAGGATGAAAAAAGGCAAGTCGTCACAGCAGGTAATAGACTTGCTGTTGGGCATCCAGCCCCCAACTTTCATGTTGGCGACTTGTTTTTATTTTGTTCTTATGTTTAAGTAAAATTTATTTTGAAAGGTAACACAAACATCTGTTAAGGTACTTAGTTTAAATAAATTCTGTTTGTTACTCAACATAAAAAGTGAAGTTGTATTTACAATGTGAATCATATACAACTTGTTGTACAGTATGCTTTTAAAAAAAATTATTACAAGATTGTAAATGTTATTTTCAACTGTGAATGATGTTCATCAAATTTCATAGCTATAGACATGGATTGTGCAATGTGTATTGTGGTGAGGTTGAGAAAATCTTCTTTGATGAAGATTACAATTTTTAAACAATTTGCCTCAGTGGTTGTTGTTTTCTTTTAACAGTGAGATTTGAAGATGAAGTTAAACCGCAGTTAGTAAATCACATGGTAGGTGCAAAATCATTCAGGTTTGTCTTGGAGTTATTTTAAAATGAAAACTGTTTAATTAGCAGCATGATAAAATAATTATTGCAAATTTCAATGCTTCAAAGAAGTCACAATTTCTTGTAAGATTTTCTCCTTGAGGTACAGATATCTCATGTTAGCCAGAAAATCTGAAGGAATTGTTGGGCCATGCCCCCAATGTCATATTGGTGACTTGCAGTTCTTAGATCTTTTGTAAATGATCACTTACCAAGTCCAGAGTTTACCAGTATGAACAATTTCTTTGATATACATGTTTTGTTTACTGCTTTCACTTTTTACTGTGAAATGCAACATTGAGAACATCCAGCAAGAGAAAGATCTTAAATTATAACTTGTATGAATGTACATCTATATATTAAGCTACCATTGTATCTCAGCTTCTCTGCCTCATAAAAAAGCTATTATCTGGTAAGTTTCAAAGTTGCACAATACATATAATATACATAATATAATAATGTACTGTGGCCTGACTAGTACATAAAACAATTGCATTTTAAAATTTTAATAATTTTCCATTACTAGAAATGATGGTTTCATGTTGAAATGAAGAATTTGGGGAGGGGTTAGTTAAACTTTATACTTTATCCCACCTAGGACTCTATTTAGTCGGAGCTGCCTTATGAGGAGTGCTTTTTAAATTAAAGTAATACATAAACCTCATGAAAAATTGATGACTACATGATATATTTGTTTCGGTGAAATACATTATAAATGTTACAGCCATTTCAAAAAAGATATTGTTTTTTTATGTGGACTATGTGGTGTTATAGCATGGCTCGGCACATTCATATAATATCCGAAATATTAGTTTACAGCCTCTTCAGACAAGATGGATCTTCATGCTGCCATACTTTTGCTGTATGATTGAGGAAAAATTTGAGTAAAAAAAAATCTAATTTCACTCGCAGTTTATGTATTTTTTATGTCTTACTGATGATGACTTGTGTTTCTTTGGTTTCAGATGGTAATTATAAACTATATCGTGACTTTGTAATAGCAGCTAAATATTCTATCTGTAATAATTTTGCAGAAATTTTATCTTAGGTCATATTATTTTTTGTTACAAATTGAAGACTGTGTGTACATTTATGAAATAAAATTTTAAGAAATTTTAAGTTTGTGTTCTTTAGTGGTGTTTTATGCAGTGTGGTATACAGAATCCATAAAAATACATCATTCAGCTATTTCCTGTTGATCCCCATTAATCAGAAAATACTAAACAGACTCTTGGAGCTGTAGTGGTGCTGGGATACCAGTGGTGCTGAAGAGAAGTAACCACCTTCTTGAACACAAGGTGTTTGAAAAAAAAACAACAACAGGCATATACATGTAATGTCAGTTGACCAGTTTTCTAGTCCTACCATTAATGATTAACATTTGGGTGTTGAAGAGTGGATGTACCTATAATCACTTGTCAAGGACGTAAGTCTTTATGATTGAATGACGAGTTTAAAAGTCAATGTCACAGAAAGCATAATGAAAGTAAATGGGCAAAACTGTGCAAATAAATTTCATCAGTGTATTTTAAAGTTTATTTTAAATGTATACCTTAAGAAAACTTGCTTGATCTTAAAATTCCCCAAAATTCTATTTACATCCAAACACGAACTAAGCAACACAAAACATCATTTTAAATGCCCTCGGGGAGGAAAATGATTCTGACAACAATATGCATGGTCCTTTTGTCTTGCAAATGTGTGCATTACAGTTATGTTTGACTTCGAATTTCCTAAATAGATGACACAAGAATTAAAATGTTTATTTCTCTCCATGATTGAAAGTTCTTTAGAAGGATCTTATTATTGTCAATATCATATTGCCCGTACTCTCCTGGGCATTTAAATTGATATTTTTGAGAATGTCTGGAAACAATTTTTATGTGATGTTTCAGTTTGGTGATGAATGCACCTGTTTACTAGGATCTTTACAAGAACCTTTATTTTTTCTTTATTTTCAAAATCAGCATTTCATACAACCAACCAAGAAAAAAACAACAAGATATATGATCTATAAGAAAACTGAAATTGGTTCAATGACTTGGATTTAGGTAACTGAAACAAAACTAGAATGTGTCCTTGATCACTGATGCCCCCACTGCTGCAACAATTGTAAACTAGATGGTTGTTCAGTTGAACACTTGTGTCGCCCTCGGGTGCAATGTCGGAAGAAAAATGCAAGTACAAAAAGGAGCATAACTCTATCTTGACGAAAACAACTTGTCATCATCACGAGTGTGTTGTCTTGAGCAATATAATTAGAAAGTTTCATGAATAAATATTGAGAAATCACAAAGTTATGGCCAACGTTATGTTATCATGTAAAAATCCAAGTACAAAATGGGGCGTAACTCCATCAAATGTGACCTTGACCTAAAGAATTTGGCATCATCATGAGCGTGTTGTCATAAGCAATATAATTTGAAAGTTCCATTTAGAGATGTTGAGAAAAGGCAAAGTTATTGCCAACATTAAGTTTTCGTGTCAAAATGTAAGTACAAAAAGGTGCCTAGCTCCATCAAATGTGACCTTGACCTAAAGAATTTTGCATCATCATGAGCGTGTTGTCATAAGCAATATAATTTGAAATTTTCATGAAGAAATATTAAAAAATGGCAAAGTTATAGCCAACATTAAGTTTTTGTGACCGACGGACGGACAAAGCGATCCCTATGTATCGCCTTTTCTTCGAAAGGGCGACACGAAAACAAGGGCCCATAACTAGTAAAAATGGTTACTGGAAATAATCTACACATCCTGCTTGATCATCTGTGCAAGTTTGAAAGATAGTTCAGAAGGAGTTGATGCCACAAGATTTGGAGGGACATGCGTTCTGATGGACATGCAGACCTAAGGACGAGTGCAACTCTATATGCCTCCCACATTGTGGGGACATAAAAACTGGATAGATGAAATGACTTACAAATAGACATATCGCGATCCTATATTCTTAAAAATAAATCAGTAGTAGTAAATAACAAAACCCGAACCACAAAAATTTTACTACTTGAAAGTTCTTTAAGATACTAGAAGCAAAGTGTGGGTGTAGGAATTCACAGAAGTTTATTCATGATTGTGTATGGTGTCCTGATTAATGAACAAACCAGTGCTGCGAAGACCACTCTTTAAAGATACCTTTCAGTTGTGGGAAATGTATGCATTTGGCAACAAGGATGAATTGAACTTGTTCAGGATTATGCAGCATGCACAATTGGATGTGTTAAGTGATGAGGATCGTTTGATATTTAATTATTCAGCTTAATCAAAACTAATTTCTCAAAGATTGTTGGTGCACTTATAAGAATTAATCCATTGCATCTCACTCTCCTTTACGAATTTCCTACACTCCTGGATGGATTTTTTTCCAGGAATTTTGTCCTTGCACATTATATATGGGGCACACAATGGGCAAAGGTACATTTGGTCTTATTTGTGACATTAGTTATTACTATATTTAGGATGAACTTACAACTATCTTATTTGTTCATAACTAAAGTGATTTTGTTAACCAGGTTTTCTTAAGAAAAATCCTGGTTATTAGATTGGGGTATGTCGTTGGGCGGGCGGGCGTCAACATTTTAAGTTTTTTGTGAAAGTTGCGTTTTTCTCAGTAACCATTCAAGGTACAACTTTGAAACTTAATATAGTTGTCTGACATCACAATACCAATTATCAGGACAAGTTTCATAATCCCTGATTGTATTTTGACAAAGTTATGCCCCTTTTCACTTAGAAATTTTGTTAAGTTTTTTGTGAAAGTTGTGTTTTTCTCAGTAACCGTTTAAGGTACAACTTTGAAACTTAACATACCCCGGTAGTTGTCTGACATCAAAATACCAATTATCAGGACAAGTTTTATAATCCCTGACTGTATTTTGACAAAGTTATGCCCCCTTTTCACTTAGAAATTTTGTTAAATTTTTGTGAAAGTTGTGTTTTTCCCAGTAACTGTTTAAGGTACAACTTTGAAACTTAACATAGTTGTCTGACATCACAATACCAATTATCAGGACAAGTTTCATAATCCCTGACTGTATTTTGACAAAGTTATGCCCCTTTTTCACTTAGACAGGGGTCAAAGTTTTCCGGCTTATGCCTGAATTCCGGTTTTTCGGGAGCGGCTTGAATCGTTTTTCCAAATCGTGTAAATCCGAGGAGATACACAGGCGGCAGTATCGGACCCTACACACCCCCCCCCCCCAACCCACCTTCCCGAACCCTGTGCTTGAATTTCACTAAATGACCTCTTAAAACAATATAAAGCACCACATTTATACATATAATAAACCAAAAATATGATTTAAATAAAAAATACTGGGTATACCCTTTACTGGTATATTATCATAGACAAGGTAAGAAAGGACTCTGTCACACTCTTTCTCTTGGTTAAAAATTTTCACCCATTAAATATAATCCTTTTCGGCCAGCACTTGGTACTTTAAATGCACATGGTGTTACTTTCCTCGATTCCGAAAACCGATTGCCGAAATATCTATCCGTTTTTCATGGGCATCAGAAAAGGTAACCCCAGCGACCAGTTTTTTGTTGGGTCGGAAATTATGTGGAACACGAAAAAATGCGATTTCGGTTATTTGTTGGAATGCACAGAAAAAATGAACTTTGATCAATACCTTATCGTCAAATAACATGCAAGGACCCTTTTATTTGTCTATTTTTCTCTCGGTCTTCAAACCATTGGCCATTTCTTTCTTTGTATGAATTATAACGCTTAGTCTCCAATTTTTTTTCTACGAGTGTTAACTGTCTCGATCGATTTCATTGGACGAAGGTTTCCGCTCGTAAATTTCCAACAATTTAACATTCTTTCTGTCAGTTTTAACAGTTATCAACCAGATATTTTCTTTATAAAAGTATAAGTATTAAGTGAAAACCTGGTTTTCGGCATGTGGTGACGTTTTTTCTTGTTACATATTTTAACAATGAAATGATATTTTAATGCGAAATGCATAATAATTAATGCCATCTGTTCAACTTTATGACGTCATTTCAAGGATTGACATCAACTGTCAAAAGGTACCTTTTCCCACGACGTGCCAATATTAAGAACACAGCAGTGTGCAACTCGACATTCATCAGTTGTAGAACTGCGAATGGGAACAACAGTCAAAGAGAAGATAACCAGTGAACAGGAACCAGGACTTTAACCCTTTCCTCCATATATACACATTTTAAAGTGTGTGCGCCAGTGTAGATCCAGATCAGCTGGAACATCTGTGATCAGGATCTGGACTGGTTGCTTTTTGGTCAGAAATAACCTAATAAATCAAAAAGCAAACAGTGCAGATTCTGATCAGACGGCATGGATGTGCCGGCTGATCTGGATCTACACTGCTTGCCCACGAAATAAATGTTTATCTATGGAGGAAAGGGTTAATGGTACATGTATTAGCAGAATGTTAAGGTTTTTTATGCCCCCATGAAGTGGGAGGCATACAGAGTTGCACTCGTTTAATACAAAAAAAATAGCTGGAAAATGTCTCCACAACTTTTTATAAAGGTAACTAAATGATTCTTGGAATATTGATAAAGGGCATTAAGAAGATGAATGGTGCACAAGAACCATAACTCAACCTCAAGTATTAACAGAATAACTTTGTTCTTTAAAACAAGATGGGTTTACAGTTTAACATGTACTTTGTTAGAATAATAAAAAATCAAAGTATTAAAAGGGGCATAACTCCATCAAATTTGGCATCATATTTGCCATTTTGTCGAAACCAATGTAATTTGAATTTGTTAACGGCGTAGTTTATGCTTCTGTGACTGACGAAAAAAGCGATCCATATGTATCGCCTTTTGGTTATACAAAATTCAAAAGAGATACACCCCAGTTATTCTGTTAATACTAGAGGTTAATACAGAAAGCAAACAGATTTACTATTTACATTTTACTGTTAATGTCAATCTTAAATACATAATCTTTAACCACTATGACATACACATATTTTCACATTTATTACATTAGTAGTAAATTTACAACCATAAAATGTGATACAATGAGAATTATCCCCCATAATAAATAAGACTCACTGATAATGTATATATATGAAATGGAAATGGCTTGTACAAGGAATATTGCACACAAATGATTTGCTAGCTTGGCATGTACCATGATTGGTATATACTATAAATAAATGTCATTCTACTGAAGCACTGGTTGGACACCGTGTTGACACCGGAACAAGAAAGGTATATTTAAGAATATACTTGTATAATAATCCTGTATGCAAGTTATAAATAACAAGTTTTGATTTGAACTAGGATTTATAAAACATCACAGAAAATCTAATATCTCCCTTTATTTCACGCCACATGTGAAATCTTCATCTCTGAGGTCCTGTTGCTATAGGCTGTACAAGAACCAAGATTTGTTTCTATGCTGCAAGTTTGTTTTTATTACTTCACACAAAGGGCTGTCCCAGTTCATACACATCCTGCATTTGCGTTGCTAGGGTAATCGGTCTGTATGATAGCAACATGTAAAGAAGACAACAAATTCGCCTATCGGCTGTACTAGCCACTGTAGATGTGAAGGTGATCTATCTGGACCATCATGCCCATTCCTGCTTCCTTAGTTCATGGATACTTGGCCTACATAATCTGTTGCTATATGACAAAGCAAACTAGAACTTGGTCTGAAGCCAAACTTTTTACACTGAGATGAAGATTTCGTTGTAGTACAGAAAGTATGACAGTAATATCCACACTGCTGTATCCCAGAGGTTGATGGGTAGATAAACCTTGTGAGAGTTTGGCTGGATACCCCAGAATGTCTGAAAAGGCTTGTTGATCATCTCGTGACCCATGTACAACACAATTGCATTCATACCTGAAAAGAAGACGTAAAATTACATATCATAGTAACACACCTAAAAGTAAGTTCTGGGTTACCATTATTGAATTTTTAAAACACCCTTTTCAGGGTTTTGTGTTATTCATGTTAATTAACAAGCTTTTGCTTTTGAAATATTAATTTTTAAAATTTCAAATGATTTGCATGGAAGTGATAGTTAGCTGATCTAGTCGGGGGGTTGGTTGATACCTGTTGATACAGAGCTGTGCTAGGGTAGAGTTAGTGAAATGGTAAATATGTGAATAATGGGTGAAATAGTAGTTCAACATTAAAAAATGATTATCTATGATAAATGAAACAAATGAAGATAAGATCTGATAAAAGTGGCATATCTCCCTAGATTGGGTAAGAGTTGGCAGGGAAAATATTAGGCATTTGAAGTCCTGGGCATTGCATTAGTATAAAAGTAGTATACATGAGAAGTATGTTTTAATGAATACATGACGGTAAAGGGTGAAATGAAAGTCAGTCACTTTTTGAAACTAATCGTGTGTAACTAGATGGTGATGAATATTTTGTCCAGGTACATTTTGTAGGTGAACAGACACCAGAACGACGGGCCCCACAAGTTCATAGCAAGCTGTTCCCAATGTGACGCTTCATCCACGTGAAAACTGACGGGGAAATATGGCAAAAACACCAAGTGCGCCACATACATGGCAATGGAGTTCATTCCTGTATGTTAGTAAAATATACCAATAAATCTTTGAAACTGCCGATACAACACATGAATTCGCCAGTTTAAAAAGTCTTCAAACAGGTATGGTACACATAGAACAATTTTTAAAAAATATTTGTTGTCACTATGCAACCAGAAATAATAATTGTTTTTAGCATCTGAATAAATAAATATTAAACTGTCATGAACAATTATTATTTATTTACTCTGAATTTACTGTAAAGCCATAAAAAACTATTTTGTGCCAGTCTGGTCAGAATCAAGTGACACATGCTTTTAGACTGTGGCAGAGGGGCCTACCATTTCCTTTGGCCAAAGGTTTTTCTTTGCAGTGAAGCCCAGCTTTCTTTGGTATCATTAATTTGATGGGGACAGTTTGCACTGTTGTCACAAATTATATTTTCGCACATGCATAAATTTGTGCAGTTGTATTATTCTCACAAGAATAGCTATTATATTGTTAACTTTTGCTGGGATTTGATTTTGTTCACTTTCTTCAAGTGCTAAAAAAACAAAAATTAAACTCACACAAAATACATTGATACTACAGTATTTCTTTCCAGGTAGACAGGTGTATGCTGGGTGTGCAGCCTGCTACAGATGCACACCATTCCGAACAAAGTGAACTGGCTCACAAAGACAAGCTGGGTTTATAGCTTACCTGGATAATAGAATGGTGAACCTGACCAGATTCCATACACATCAATCATTACATAGCAGAAGGCAAACAGGAAAAATGCAAAACTTGATAAACATAGCACAAATGAAAGCGACCTGAAAGGAAAAAAAAAATGACATTAAACAGCTCTTAAGTGTAAAATCATTATACAACTAGACTGTGTCCTTAGACACAGATGCCCCCACTGCTACAACAACATTTGTAACAAAGAGCCATAACTCTGGTAAAAAATCTTTACAATCATCTACACATCCTGCTTTATCATCTGTGCAACTGCAAGTTTGAAAAGATCCGCCAGATAGTTAATGAGGAGTTGATACCACAAGATTTGGGGGGAGTAAGTACTGATGGACGTAAAGATGGACGGGTGTGTGCAACTATATGACACACTTCTTGGGGGCCAAAAAAATGTCATTATTACAATTCTGTTTAAACACTGACCAGAAATACTAATACTGCAAACATGTAGTTTACATCACTATGGGAACCAGCTCCTCCCATCAAGACAAGCTGGCATATCTGTGCCATCTGATCTGATCCGGATCTACACTGACCACTTTTTGGTCAGAAAAAACCTAATGAATCTTAGCAAACAGTGTAGATTCTGATCAGACTGTACATATGAGCTATTTGATCTGGGTCTACATTGGTTGCCCATGGGATAAAAGCCATATCACTTGGAGGATTAAAGTGTCTCTATATTATTGGTAGAACTGGCATAGTGGTTTCAGAGAAGCTACAGACAACTGAAAGTGGCTAACACTAATGTCATCTTCAACCTAGAAAGCAAACTTTGAAATTGGATTTCTGAGCTGTCTGTCAACAGATCAGGGCTGAAGGTTATAAAACTGAGTTTGAAAACCAGTCTCAAATCTCAAGCATCTGATTGAGATTTAAGACTGGTTTTCATGCTCAGTTTTATAACCTTCGGCACTGGCATACAGATTTCAGACTTGTTATTTAACACACACAGTTTAGACCAAATCTTGGTCACAGGCAAGTATTTCTGCAAGAAGTCAATATCTGAACCAGTAAAATACTTGCCATAAATTTTTATTGATGGGAATAAATCCATCATTTTTCTCGCCTTTGCAGAGTATTACAGCAATAATTCCCTGTAAAATAAAATTTAAAAAAGTGTGTATGAAGGTTTACATACAGCAGGCTGTCTGTAGATGTCATATGGTGTTTATTTACGGCATAGTGCTGATAACAGGTTTTTAAATACAGCATTATGTTGATACAATGTTTAAATACAGCAAAGTATTGATAGTGTTTATTTACAGTATAGTGTTGATGTAGTGTTTATTTACACGATAGTGCTAATGCAGTATTAAAGTACAGCAAAACCAATGGTTGTCCCAATCAAAGGTAGATAATCAGAATAATATTAAAACTGCTGATTATATGTTTATGCAAATTTCAAAGTTGTTAAAGACATGCAGGATAGTGTTAATTTACACCGTAGTGTTGATTCCACATAGTTATTTATACAGCACAGTGTTGATATGTTGATATAAAGAGCATAAGTGTTGATACCATGTATAAAAGGGACTTTACATTTTTGTTACATTTTACTAAGCACAAGTACATGTATTCCATATTGGATTATATCAGGTAGGAACTTACCACAGTTCGAAACTAAATTGCAAATTAGGCAGTTTCCTCAAAAACACTGAAGTTTAAGTTAAAATCATATCAGTAGTTATTGGAAATCCATAATCAATATGAAGAGTGTCACTCAGCTTACTTACCAAAACAATACCCCATATAATAAATCTTCTAACTCTAGATACCCAGTCTGGAAATGTGCGTAAAATTTTACCAGCCTGAAAATTAAAAAAAAATTATTTGAGGGATTGTTATTAATTTGCAATCTGATATAATTCTGCTGGAAGTCAGGTTCCTACTAATAACTCCCCTTAGATAATGTCTGCTTATCATACGGCAAAAGACCTCCACACCTTCTCATCAAAGGTTCAAATCATTCTCTAAATAAAATCTTCATAAACATTTGGTGTCAAGACTTGTCACAAAATATTACCTTTCCAACTACACACCCATTATAAACTGGATAAGAACATATCTGTACTGTTAAAATCGCAGAACACACTTAAAATCATTAAACCTCAAGATGTGCTCATATTAAACTGAATATAATTGGAAAAATGTTTTTTACCCACCTCCAGAATCATTGGAAAGATACATTTTGACTTGGTATAAACCATACACCATGCACTGTAACAATGATAGGATGCTGGATGACCATTGTTTTTACCTTCACAACTAATCATGTTGAAAAAGTTAACGATGACAAGTAAATAGGCTTTTTATGCTACATTTACAATTCTGAAATGAAGTCGTCAGTCAAAATGTTTAAATAAGTAGAGGTTTTACCTGTAGACCAAGAAAACACATAAGACAGGAAGTGAGCACTCCCAGAAGCCCCTCAGGGTCATGTGGTACTGTCGTCTGATATATCTCCTGTAAGTTCGAAACAAGTATTTGAGTAGTTCAGAGACTAAGGTGCACACTCCTGGCTTTTTATATCAAATTGATAAATTGATACCAAGTCTATGGTAGCTGGTTAATCATTCAACTTGCAATGTTTTGTTTAATGGCATCACCACGTAGCCGAGCAGAATCAGTGATAGGTATCTTCACATGACAGAATGACTCATACAGTTGGTCTCTTTGCTGACTTTATCAAAGACCAATGTAGATTGCAGTAACTGTTCATACTGTTTGCAATTTACACTGTAAATTAGTTAATACATGTATGTCTATTGTACATGTATTTCTTTTCCTTTCTTTTTTGTTATCAACAAAGGCTTCCAATAGTTGTCAAAATCTGAGGATGAGGACTTTAAACCTTCCTCACAGTGTGTATGCTCATAAAAAATCCAGTTTTATGATAAAAACTTATCAGGTTAAAAGATTATTTTTTTACTTATACTCAGTAAAATAAATGTAAATGCGATTATTATATAAATGTGTTAAAAGAGTCAACTGCAATTATGATTTTTATTTTAAACATGTTTAATACAAAAAAATTCTTATCCAACCTCATATTTCTGTCTATATCTTAGAAATAAAAGACAGCTAAAAAGTAAACTATTTTAAACTCAAACTGTTTTTTTTTTTAGAATGATGCAGATAGATTCAAAAGGTTGTGATGCAAAATTCAAACAATTAATTCTGTACTAAATAATATTAAGTTAACTTGTGTTAGAACAAAATTAAAGCTAAATAAAAAGGATCTTTGAGTTCACTGAAATAAGCTGCAAACCGAACCATGATCTCAATCTGGATCTGCAAGCTTTTCACCCTACCTTGCAAGTCGGAGTCTGATATATTCTGCCTGCTCCAAAGATTGTCCTGTCAATGTAAGAAGCAGCACCACCTGTACAGTTTGACACATCAATACCACCAGCATCATTGGCTAACCCACCAGGACCAAGGTAACCCCTGAAATAAGACACATCTACCTCAACATTCATTGTAAACCCAATCTGCTGAACACAGATGCAGTCTGATCAGGGTCAAAGGTAATAGGGATTCACTTTATGAAGTAAACTGTGAAAATACTCGTGCAATGATCACAATACCCAGATCATGCAGGCTTAATGAATAAAAAAAATAAAATAATAATAAAAAAATAAACAACTGAAAGCAACAGTTTTTTTAAGATGATTAGTTTAAATCCTACAATAAACTCAATGGGAAACATGGGCATTTTTAATTCTCTCAATTTTTTGTTCAAGTTATCCTTTTGCGATTCCTGACAAAATTATGGATGCAGATGGATTATTTTACACTACAAGTCTGTATGATTCATCATGGTAATCATCACACTTTGTCTCGTAAATGAAAGGAACAATAACAACAGCTTAATTCATAGTGGGCTCTGTTAAGCTCAATTTAACTATAATGTGATTTAACTATAATGTGAGAACAAATCTTTTTTCCTGTGTGTATCTATCTATCTGGTTCTTTTAAAGGCATGGTGTATAGCACCATCACACTGGACCTTGGTTTAAAGTCTCATCCAAAAAGCTGTTAGAAAGGTTTAGTTTGAGCAGCGAAGGATTGACACAGAAATCCCTGGACTCAGTCAGACAAGCTAACCACTGAGCTATGGATCCGACCCAATATTTTCCCAACCGAACAATTCCAGTCCTTTTAATCCTTTTTACAAGTCTTGGAATTGCCACCACTTTATGGTAACAGTTATTTTGTAGATAAACCTAAACTGAAATGTTGATCTGTTTGATTAAATAAAATTATAAGGAAAATTCAAGATCTCAAGTAATGAAATCAGGAGGAGTGCTTTATAATTCTTACTTAGGACAGCCAGGAACCGGCAGGAGGAATGTGATGCAGATCCATACAACGACCAGAGCGATGTTGAAAACCCACTCCATCCAGTAATCTGTTATATCGCGCACTACACCCCACCATGCATACTACAAAAAAACCCATAGTCTTTGAAAACGACTACGACAAATTGTCAGCAGTTTTAAGCACATCATTTTTAAATTTCTATCAGTGTAACAATCAATGTGTTTTGCTTTTATTTCCTGGAACCAAATTCTGTTTGCTGTCAATCATGAGCTCCATGTATCGTCACCTTCGTGCAAAACTAGTATAGGTTCCATTGAAACAAGAAGGAATTAGAGTGTTTCTTTTTTGCACTAAGGCGATGGTATCAGCTATTCAGCTAATCATTTGCTACATAGATATTACTTGTTACTAAGAACAGATGATAACTTTACCTGATTTGGGTCATTGGGTCTGGCAAAGAACATGTGTAGAGTAGCTGTAATGAGATATGTACCAGCAAATCTCTGTAGCACACCAGGAATTCGAAACTCACGCAAATGTACAGCTGAAATTCAGACATGCAAATTACTCTTTTATTTCTTAAACCTGTAAATATCATCTCAATTTTGGCTGGCAAACAGGTTTTGTAAAACTATAATGTGTCCGCGGGACTCTGATGCCGGCAGTGCTACAACAACATTTGTAACAAAGGGCCATAATTCTGGTAAAAATGGTTACAGGAAAAAACTCTTTTCCTTAAGATCATATACACATCCAGCTTGATCATCTATGCAAGTTTGAAAGAAAAGTGCTTCATAGTTAATGAGGACTTGATGCCACAAGATTTTGGGTACATACGGACCGACATGTGGACGTTAAGTACGAATGAATGCAACTCTATATTCCTCCCACTTTATGGGGGGCATAAACAAAATTATGGTACCTGTTAGTAATACTAGTAGTATCAAATGAATGTTTCGCATACCTATCTTTCATAGGATGGTTTAATAAATTTTAAAATGTGGAGAAGACATTAAGGTAGAACCACCTGTCTTTAGAAGAAACCTCTGCCTGTTTTTTGCCAGCATCCTTAAACCTTTTCTCAAGTATTTCCACTTTATGACAGAGAACAACAGCAGGTCATTTTATGTGATGACTGTAACCACTAGAAGATTCTCTCATTTCTTCAAAATCTGACACAAAACTGACATATATAGTAAGTAAATCTCTTACGATTTAGACCATTCGATGAATTGATCAGTAATCCAAGCCCAAACAGAATACAAGATCGTTTAAATATTTTCCAGAACATCTTTGTTTTTGGTGTGGATCGTCTCAGTTGGGAGTGGAATGAATACGCCATCGCTGTACCCATAATCCACACAAACCTACAGAAAGCAATACGCATGAAGCTTAAGTTTAATTAGATCTCAAATGCAATACATGTATTTATTTTATAATTTAAGTATATTTCTTACATTTTTAATGACTTAATTTTTTTAAATTGATGTTCATTCTATATAAAGTTATAAACTGATAATTCTGTCTTATAAATTGTTAACTCCTTTAAATATGTTTGGAATAACTTGGCACTGTCTAGATTTAAGTTGGTTAACGTTCATCAATTCAATAATGTGTTTTATTATTAATATGCATGCACTATAAGTTTATAACATAAAATATGGAATACAATATCTGGCAGGCTATAAGATATAGTTCAGGATATACATTAGAGCTCTTCAGGCTAGAGGAAAGAGAAAAGGATCTGTAGAAGGGGTCCTTAAGGCTAGAGTACAAGAGCTGTAGAAGGGGTCTGGCAGGCTAGAGGATGAAGAACAAGATCTTTAAAAAAGTCTGTTAGGCTAGAGGATGGAGTCATTACAGGATAGAGCAGAGCATCTGTTGGGCAGGTGTGGTAGGCAGAGGATCTATAGAAGAGGTCTGGATAGCTAGAGGAGTAGTCTAGTAGCATAAAGGACACAGCAGATGTTTAGGGGAGGTCTTGCAGGCTGGATAACAGAGCAAGAGATCAGTAGAAGAGATTGGGTAGGCTAAGAACAGAGCAGATCATGCTGGATGACAGTATCAGTAGAAGAGGTCTGGAGGAAAGAGCAGAAGATCTATAATGAGGTCTGGTAGGCTTGATGGCAGGGAACAGGCTCTGTAGGAGAGGTATGACAGGCTAGAAGACAGAGCAGAGGATCCGAAGATGAAGTGCAGTAGGCTAGAGGATAGTGCACAGGATAAGTAGATGAGGTGCAGTAGGCTAGAGGATAGTGCACAGGATAAGTAGATGAGGTGCATAAGGTTAGAGGATAGAGCAGAGGATAAGTAGATGAGGTGCATTAGGTTAGAGGATAGAGCAGAGGATAAGTAGATGAGGTGCAGTAGGTTAGTGGATAGAGCACAGGATAAGTAGATAAGGTGCAGTAGGTTAGAGGATAGAGCAGAGGACAAGTAGATAAGGTGCAGTAGGCTAGAGGATAGAGCATAGGATAAGTAGATAAGGTGCAGTAGGTTAGAGGATAGAGCAGAGGATAAGTAGATAAGGTGCAATAGGCTAGAGGATAGAGCAGAGGATAAGTTAATGAGGTGCATTAGGTTAGAGGATAGAGCACAGGATAAGTAGATGAGGTGCAGTAGGCTAGAGGATAGAGCTGAGGATAAGTAGATGAGGTGCAGTAGGCTAGAGGATAGAGCTGAGGATAAGTAGATGAGGTGCAGTAGGCTAGAGGATAGAGCTGAGGATAAGTAGATGAGGTGCAGTAGGCTAGAGGATAGAGCAGAGGATAACTAGATGATGCACATTAGGTTATAGGATAGAGCAGAGGATACGTAGATGAGGTGGAGTAGGCTAGAGGATAGAGCACAGGATAAGTAGATGAGGTGCAGTAGGTTAGAGGATAGAGAAGAAGATCTAAAGACCAGTTGCGGCAGGCTTGAAGATACAGCAGAGGGGTCTGAGTAACAGAGGTCAGATAAAGATACCAGGGCATGACCAGATCAGCTACTGTGATCCCATTCCAGTCGGAATGATCAAAGAACCAGTACCCACCACCACCATAGTTCACAAAACACATCACCACCAAGCTCAATCTACAAACAATGCAATGCAACAGGCACCTATGTCAAGTTACAGCTATACAAATCTACACTGTCTATACAAAGACTAAATTAAACTAGAATTTGGTGTTTCATGAAACATATGTGTCACCTGCATGCAAAAGCTGAAATTTAGGCTTTTGTTTTAAAAATAGAAAGCGTCTATCAGGAAAATAGTACAATTACTTTCATAGTTACTTTCATAGTATCCCAAGCTTCATGAGAACAATTACAGGCCACATAAATTTTCATATTTTCATGTCTTGTAAATCACCTGAAAGGGGTATAACTCTAAAACTGATTGCTAGACATTAAGATGCTATGTGTCTACCTGCTATCACATTGCCACATAATAAAAGCAAAAAAAATTCAACCAATGCTTTCCAAAAATAGCAAAAGGGAATTAGAAATGTCACTTGTTTTTATACTTTCACACTAGTGTTGCCTAGATAGAGGGCACATTTCAGGTGCTGATTTCTTTCGTCAGATTATTTTGAATCATGTGATAAAAGGAATCAGAACTCATTTAATACAAAACTATTAAACTGGTTCAGAAAACTCTCTATTAATCTCATCAGAGGCTTGCTTTGTTATTATTTTCCTGAACTTGTTTAATAATTTATGTTATAATAAGACAAACATTTTCAGATCATATATGTATGCTACCCACCCATGTGAATTCATACAGTTGAGCTTATTAAGCAAATGACATATACACTAGTCACAATACCACTGTCAGATTTTAATTCTTGACATAAAGCAAATATTCAATATTTTACAACTTTATGGCGTTTTAGGTGTTTGCAGTGTTTAAATTATTTTATGTATAATTCCTGTTTTCAAGTTTTTATTGCTTTGCTTCATTCAAGAATCAAAATCTGAAAGTAAAGCTGTTAGACAAGAAACATGTTAGTCAGGACTAAAGCAGTAACACAAACAGCACAGTTCTGCATAAAATCACTACATTACATTGGCATCATGCACCACTTTATCTTCTATCAAATATTTTCATCACAAGTTTTTCATTAGAATCACAACCAGTTAAGTGAAAACATCAGAAGCTGTCAAAACCTCTGCCACTGCGAGAGTTTTAAATAACATGTTAATAATTTTACCCTGTCCTCCATATATACATGTATTTGCATTTTATTGCATGTTTGCTTTTTTGTCAGAAATAACCTAGTTAATCGAAAAGCAAAGAGTGAAGATCCTGATCAGAGGCAGAGAAGTGCCAACCGATCTGGATCTGAACTCTTCACCCATGCAATAAAAGTGTATTTATAGAGTAAAGGGTTAACAATGTAAATTGTGCAGGGTTTAATGTTAAATTTTCAATAAACATCTTTGAATATTTTTTTTACACATAAACTCTACATGCAGCATAACCCGACATGAAAATACTTGACTGGCATGCGAGACTCACCATGGGAACACGAGGTCGGCCACAGTGAGGCCATTCCATTTGGAATGTTTAAAGAACCAGTAATCACCTCCTCTATAGTTGACAAATATCATAACAACTATAGATATCCTGCAAACAATCCATAATTAATCAAAACAAATAAAAAACAACAACTTTCTATATATTATTTTTCCTTTCATCCAATGGACATTTCCAACTTTTTTGTTGATAAATTTATTAATGGACAATCAATTAGAAAAAAGGTAATGTTAGAATTATATTAAAAAAAACAAACCTTAAGAATGGTTCATGTGGTAGATCGGACTTTATCAAATACTAGCAATCCAAAATCTATGACAAGACTGCATTTAAACACAATCTGCCTCAGAGCACAACATCTAGCAATGTTGACTTAAGATTCACCAGATATATATGTTAAATAGATCATTTATGAGATCCAAAGTCAAGGTTCTTGACTAAAATCTAAACTGCTAAATGATCTCAAAGTCAAGGTTTTGTCAAAAACCTAAACCATATGACTGTTGTCTAAGTCAGGAAACTAACCACTGATGAACAAGTTTAACAATCTTTTTTCTCACAGAACAATCATAAGAAAAACAACAAATGCTAACCAATGTATAAATCATCGAGTTATGAAAGTAAATACCTACCCTCTAAATGTATCAAGGGACTTCAAGCGTTCCTTCTTTGGTCTGCGTGCATCGTCTTCAGCTATATTTGTTGGAACTCCTAGATCTTGTTCTGCAAAGTCATTCTGTAATCATATGATGCGTATTTTAACAAATGAAAGTATCAAGTGTACAGACTTAACTCACTAATAAAAAGGACAAGCTGATTTTATTCAATAAGGAAAGCCCTTAATATGATGATAGAAATGTAACTAATCCTTATCTAAACTCGTGTCCCAACAATGATAAATAATAAAAAAGGTCTGGGTTTTCATATTTTGTACAGATTTTTATGTTTTAACAGTACATTTAAAATAAAAATAAATGTTTATGAACATATTATATTGAGGCAAATTTTGTTTTAAATTCTATTCCTTTTCTGCCGTTATGTTTTAGTGTTTTCATCAATGCAATTCAACTACTGGTGCATGTATAATTGGTTATAATTACAGAGTGGATTTTGTTGCAGTTCCAGCCAATCAATATGTAAAATTATATTAAAGATAATTGTGGTAGTTCGGATTTCACAAAGTTATAAATATAATGTGCACACCATTTGCATGACACTGAATCAGAAACTACTGCAAATGTCTTTAATGGTTTGAATGCCTAGCCAAAATATACATAAGTAAGTTCAAAAGGACATAAATACCACAGGTGATTTAAAACAGCTTGTTTTGACAAGAAATGTAAGCTCTGTCTTAAATGGTTTGAATGCCTAGCCGAAATATACAAAAGTAAGTTCAAAACTACAACAAGAGGGTCCATAGGACCCTGGGTCGCTCACCTGTCAACAACTGCTCAATGGTTGCAAGAGTTGTGTGCAAGTTTGGTAAAATAAAGTCAAAAATTAAAAAAAATTAAGCTGCTATTGTGGAGAAAATGTAACTAGATGATGCTCTATACCAAATATCTAAGCTCTAGGCCTTACGGTTTCAGAGAAGAAGATTTTTAAAGATTTACTATATAACACTATGTAATAAAACTAGTGACCCCCGGGGCGGAGCCATTTTCTACCCCAGGAGAATAATTTGAACAACTTTTGTAGAGGACCACTACATGATGACATATACCAAATATCAAGGTTCTAGGCCTTGTGGTTTTAGGGAAGAAGATTGTTTTCCCTATATAAGTCTATGTAAAACAAGTGACCCCTGGGGCGGGGCCATTTTTGACCCCAGGGGGTAGTTTGAACAATTTTGGTAGAGGACCACTAGATGATGCTGTATATCAAATATTAAGGCTCTAGGCCTTGTGGTTTTAAAGAAGAAGATTTTCATGTTTTTCCTATATATAAACCAAGAGAACCCTAGGGCGTGGCCGATTTTGGCCCAGGGGACATAATTTGAACATCCATTAGACAATGCTACTTACCAAATATCTAAGCTGTACGCATTGTGGTTTGTGAGAAGAAGATTTTTAAAGATTTCCTATATAAGTCTATGTAAAATGAAGTGACCCCTGGGGCGGGGCCAATTTTGACCCCAGGGAAATAATTTGAAAAATCTTTGTAGAGTTCCACTAGAGGGTGCTTAATGCCAAATATCTAAGCTCTAGGCCTTGTGGTTTCAGACAAGAAGATTTTTAAAGTTTTTCCTTTAGGTTGCCATGGCAACCAGAGTTCAGCATGGAATTGATTTCTTTGAACAACTTTGGAAGAGCTTCATGCAAGGAACATCCGTGGCAAGTTTCATCAACTTTGGCCCAGGGGTTTAAGAGGAGATGTCGTTTAAAGTAAAAGTTTACGGACGGATGGACGAACGCCGGACAAATTGCGATCACAAAAGCTCACCTTGTCACTACGTGACAGGTGAGCTAAAAAAGACATAAATACCACAGGTGATTTAAAACAGCTTGTTTTGACAAGAAATGAAAGCTTTGTCTTTAATGGTTTGAATGCCTAGGCAAAATATACAAAAAAGTTCAAAACGAAATGAAAGCTCTGTCATGTCTAAAATCATGTTTATGGATTGATGGATGCCAAAAGAAAGAAGTCAGACAACGCCTGATCTTATAAACTCATCCAGCTGTAATGTCATGTGAGCTGATATGCAATCCACTACTTGTCTTTTATCGTATTTATTTTCAAATATTCATTCATTTTTCTTTCAAAACTCTCACTGTACTTTGTAAATCATTTTAAATCAAAGTGGTTTAAATGTTGTTTTTTAAAACTAGAAACTTCATGAGTAATGTTGGAAGTTCAGTTCAGTATATAATTATACAAAGGAATGTAGGTTCAATCGAGAAAGGAAAAGAGTGAGGAAAAGCAAAAGCACTGTACCTCATCAGGGGCAATAACTCTAGATTTGAGAACTTTTCTCCTTCGCAGATTATAGACAATGTGTTTGGGCTCAAGCTTTGTATATGTGTTGTTATAAGGCAGGCTAGATCTTTGCTTTTCCACTGATTTAACAGCCTGGCCAGAAAATACAGAACAGTATGCAAGGTTTTACAGTTAAATCATGACTGGCCAATTTGGCTTAACCCTTTCCTCCATATATATGCATTTTTACGCATGTGCGACCAGTGTACATCCAGATCAGCAGGCACATCCATGCTGTCTGATCAGGATCTACACTGGTCGCATTTTGGTCAGATATAACCTTATGAATCAAAAAGCAAAAAGTGCAGATCCTGATCAGATGGCACGGATGTGCTGGCTGATCTGTATCTACACTGTTCACCCACACAGTAAAGGTGTATCTATGGAGGAAAGGGATAAGTGAAAAAAATACTACAGTGAATAAGTGACTACCTATTAAAATAGACATCCACTTTCTGAAACATAGGTAGCAGGAAAGAACTGAAATGGCAAATTAATTTTTTCTGAAAAGTACAGTTACATCAACCACCCAATGTCTAGAGTATGAGACATGTCAAGGGAGAAAAGATTGTGGCAAGCTTAGTGTTATGGTGACTGGTCCATGTAGGTTTACATGCTTAGTGATGTGGTGCTTAGTCGAAGGAGGGGGTTTATAGAAGAGGTTTAACTGTATCGTGCATAGAAAAATTGTCCTTTAGAACAATACAATTTGTGCAGGTTTGTGTTTATTGTGTTTAAGACTGAAAGAGCCACTTACTTCTACAAAGCTAGCTGAGTCTGGGAAGAGGCAAGCCAGCAGCCTCCGTAGTACACGCTTTCTGAAAATATATACAACAATAGTTAAATAACATGTATCAGACATAACAGCTATCATCACTAACGAGCATCAGACATTACAGCTATTTTCACTAACGAGCATCAGGCATTACAGCTTGCTTCACTATTCTTACAAGGTGAAAACTGCAGTAAACAACTAAAAAGAGAGATACACAATCTCCAGAGATGAGGTCATCGGTAATGGAGTTTATGACCTTGTACACAAAATTTAACATAAATACTCAGTCTAGTACCTAAGTGAAAACGGGCAATAAATTCACCATAATAAAACATAAGCCATAAATACTTCTATTTTAACATATACAATCAAATATAATTTGGTTTTTATCCACAGGTGGTCTTCATTTACAAGTGAACTTTAGCAAAGGTATGACTGTATGCCATTCGAATTCACAGTGTTATACCTGAGAGTCCAAGGAAGCTATCAAACTTAACCAAACTATCAGAAGTTAATATGGTAATTAACTTTTTCCAAGGTGTAAACCAAGTGAATTAATATTTTTACTCTATGATTCCCTACTGAGTCACTAAATTTATCATTTAACCAATTGGTTTAACCTACAACTATGCATTTCTTACCTGTACACGAACTTTATAAGCAGCCACAGCAAAATGAGCCCAACAAACACACCCATAGCAACATATATAGCTGAAATATAGCATAATGTTAATAATTACTGAATTCAAAGTTGCTTGAAAATCTACTGGTGAGGTCTACTGGGAACATGGTAAAGGTAGCTCCTCCTGTCAGTATTGCATACACACAGTGAAGTATCAACATTTTGAAGGCATTATTGCAGGCACAGAGGCAAACCTGGCATTATTGCAAGCACAGAGAGGCCCCTGGCATTATTGGAGATAAAAATAGGAACCTAAGGAAAGTAATCCCCCTATGGTATTATTGCAAAGAGAACATGGGGACGGTAGCCCCATCCTGGCATTATTGTAGACAAAAGTGGGGCTCCTGAGGTAGCCTTTTCTGACATAATTGCAGACACAGAGGCAAACTCCAATCCTAGGGTTATTGAAGACACAGAGGGGCACATGGGAAAGGTAGCCTTGCAGACATGGTAGGGTTAGAGGGAAATGTAGCCTCTCCCAACATAATTGTAGACACAGAATGGCACCTTGGGTAAATAGCCTGCTCCATTCGAAGATCATAATTATACAGAGAAGGTAGATCACTCCTTTCATTATTGCACATACAAAGGGGAACATAGGGAAGGAAGCCTTCTGCTTGCATTATTGTATGCATAGAGATAAACTTCCAAAAGGAGCCCCCATCTGACATTATTGCAGGCACAAAAGGGCAAATTTAGGAAGGTAGCCACCACCTGGCAATGCAGTCAGAGGGACTCCTTGGGAAGTTTGCTCACTTTTTTCATGATTGCAGGCTGTTGGATTATAACCTCCTTCAGACAATGTAATACAGCAGAGCAAGGTAACACCTTTTTGCAGGTGTAAAGAAGATATAACCCTTCTGTTGGCATTACTGCAGGCACCTGCAATTTGGAAATGTTTATCAGGAAAATTAATTTAAAATATTAGATAAGATATAAATAAACAAATGCTTGAAATAACCACTGACAAATCTGAATTTTGCTGAATACTGACTGATGAGTACTTACGTATGTTGGTGTCAGGAGGTGAGTTGCGGATTAACGGTTTCTGGCACGAGATTCTTGGGCCATCAAAGCTGACAAAAATACTGTAGTTACCTCCTTCCACAAACCATAAACTTAAATTATCCTCACTGAAAAGTAAAGAATATATGTACAAAGACAGTGTTTGTTACGAACATAGAAAATTGCCAAGCATTAGGAAACACTAATGAATTTTATTAGCACATAAGGCACATAATATAAATAATAATCTGATTTATTTAACAAACATGTTGGCATAGAAGGTGATAAAGATTTTTCAGCATTAACTGTTAGTCAGGCACTCAAATATTAAAGTTATTGAGAAATGTTTTTAAATTAACCTTTTATTTTTATATACCAAAGTTGAATTAAACTTATATAAAAGCTTTCAGAAACACTTATGTTCAGATGTTGTGAGTGATGAGGATCTTATTCTTATGTTAACCCTTTCTTCCAAAAATACACATTTTTACGCATGCGACCAGTGTAGATCCAGATCAGCCGGCACATTTTGGGCAGAAATAACCTAATGAACCAAATAGCGAACAGTTCAGATCCTGCGCAATAAAGGTGTGTCTATGGAGGAAAGGGTTAAAGGTATTTTTTACAATATCGGGGATGATAAGTGTTAAAATACTGGGTTGATCTGGATGAAACTTATTCTGACACATCACACTATAGTCATATATACTGTACAAGTCTAGTTTCATCAAAACTGATCAGACCCTTATTGAGTTATTAGTGGGATTCGAGACTGACAGACTCAGAGATGAATGTTCAACAGCAGCAATCCTCTGGCTTCATTGGAAAATAATAAAGTCATTATACCAACCTGTAGGTTAACCCTTTACTCCATATATGCGTTTTAGGCATGTGTGACCAGTGTAGATCCAGATTAGCCGGCACATCCGTGCCATTCCAACTGGATCAGCACTGTTCAAATATTACCTAATAAATCAAAAAGCCAACAGAGCAGATCCTGATTAGACAGCATGGATGTGCTGGCTATCTTGAGCCAACAAAATAAAGGCGTATCAATGGATTAAAGGGTTTAAACACTGTGATTGATTGCTGGAAGGTGTAGGAGTAGAGCGCTGGATTCCAGATCCGGAAACTGTGGGTTTGAAACCCACCAGAGATGAGATTCATCTGCAGTTTCCTCAATCCACAAACGGTGCGAGTACGAGTTGGCAACCCAGGAAGCAGTAATCAAGCATGATTAATATAAGTTGGAAGAACTTGTTTCACAATCGATGTAGAATAAATAAATTTAAACTAAAACACTGTGTTTATTTATTACATATTCAATATACCTGCAGTTTGAAGGGGAAGACAGACTGTTTTCCTGTTGTCTCTCTATAGCCACTCTCATTTTCCATCTTGTATCTACCAGTACAGTGCAAGTGTTCTGCGATGGCTCTATTACAGCTGTAGTCTGTAGGTTGCACTTGAATAAAGAAAAAATTCAAAATTTGATTTGTATGGAAAGATCAATTGCAACTGAACATACCTTCATAACAGTAAGTCATGTTATTTATGAAAATTAAAACTTTATCACATGAATTTTACAGGAATTATATGACCATGTTTCTAAATCTAAGCAATATAAATGGAAATATGATGTCTTTTCTGGTAGAAGACACCAAAGATCTCTCATTTCAATGATAAAAAAGCAGGGCTTTTTCAGCTATTATTACATGTGTTACTATAAATAGTAACAAATAATAACCAAAATGCCCGGGTACTTTGCATGATAAAGGGCGGACAGAAAACCTGATATCGCGGGCCGAAATCCCGTATCACGAATTATGGCAAATGGTAACCATTGATACAGGATTTAACTTTACATTTCAAGATGGCGACGATTGAATCGATCGGGTCTCATTCAAGTTTTTCGGACCTAGATGCAACAAGTAGCATATTTAAAAAAGAATATGCATGCTAACATGAGACATATTCTAAGGGCGATAACAATGACAAAACATGGAGAAATAGTACATACCTAGGGACAACCAAGAACAAAAAGCACTGCAATTTCAGAATCATGTTCCTTTATATTTCCTTTAGGCTTTATGCCCATTATTCTTTGAAACAAGATATTCCTATGATGTATTTGTTGAATTGAAGCTCGCAGCAGCGTTATGAGAATGAAACACTCACAAATAACAGCCTTTACATACCCATACCGCTGTAAAACACTTCCAGAAATCACATTTTCACAATCCCATATCTTGCACAATTTTATCAAATCGTTCGAAGACATCAACTTGCTCTGTTACAGTTTCAAAATGTAAACAATCTTTAATTACGTCACAAAACTCTATATGACGTAGTAGCGAAAGCATTTATCGTGACGTAGTTAATAAATGAATAGACGAGTGCTCAGTAAATATATCAATTAACAGAGCAGGAAAATGACAAACATTGATATCAGCCCGCCACATGTAATAAAATGGTTATAAACTGGTGTTAAAGGGCCGGGAGGTGATATCGGCCCGGCCATGCAACATAAGCCCTCGAGCTAAAGCTCTCGGGCCAATATTGCTCTTCCGGGCCGATATCACCTCCCAGCCCTTGAACATCGGTTAATAACCTCTTAGTCTCACTGGGCCGATAATGGGCCCCATTCCCAATGCAAATAGGGACAAATTTTCCCAATTTCAAGAAAAAAATTCCCAATTTCAAGAAAAAAATTCCCATTTCAACAGAAATAGCTTTTTTGCCTATAAAATAGAAACAAACAAGAAAATCCATATAATCAAGGGACTTTTCAAATTACAAAATTATTTTTTTTACTTTTGATCAGGAGATCTGTGAAACCTACACTCCTTGAATCTATGTTTGCAACCTGTATAAAACCAGTGTATACAGTGTGAAAATTTCTCAATTTGAGCAGGGGCCTTTTTCCCAAATACCCCTGAAAAAGCCCTGAAAAGGTACATGTATTATGAAAATAAACAATTTCTGCCACAGATTTTACGAAAAGTATATGAAAAGTAAAATGAATTAGCTATTTTTATGGCCTTAATTATTTCAGGAAAATACAGCTTGCTAGTGAAGAGATTTGTGTGGGCAGCAAAATAAAGTTTCCTTATGAAGGTTAAAAGAGGAGTCATTGTTTTTTTAAATATTCAAGTTAAATCTGTGTTTTGTGTTTGCCCCAATCTTGTCTCATAGTGTAAATAATAAACACTGACTGTTTTCTTAAACCTACTAAAGGAAATAGACCTAGTTACTTGTTATATTTATTTTATGAGTATAATTATGACAATAAAAAGGTGTAGGAGCAGTGTCTGACATCAAGCAGTATCGATAAACGGCTCACACATTTTTCCATTTTTACAACAAGTATGTTTCATTTTTTGTATTTTAGTAATATATGAGTTTTGAGAATATCAGATTCTGCACTTTAAAATGTTGGCTTTTTAGGACAAGAGTTTTCAATATTTTATCAATCATTAGGAATGTTAAGTTAACGTAGATGTAATACTAGTATGTTATTCTTTCAATCTTTGCATATCCCCAGTCTTTGCTTTCAAATACTTGGGTCAAGATTGTTTGAAACTATAACTCATGTAATCAATACAATATTAACACTTTCTTTTGCACTTTGCTGCTATAAAGTTTTTTTTTCTTGAGACTGTTTGCACATTGCCATGCAAAACAACAGACTTCTGGGAAAGGCTTCACTAAAAGCAGCTTACATACTATTGGACTGTGCACACTATTTTACCTTGTGATGTTGATGCACTAATTTTGCCACATGTTGCTGCAATAGTAGTCATCCATTCAGTTGCAACTGTTGCAACAGCCATTCTTTAAAACTCTTAACACTTGAGAAACAACTCTGAATATTTAGAGGGGTATATCCTTTCCACGACCATAACAGATTTAAACGTGACAAAATTTTGACTTCTCAAAACCAGGCCCTGATTTACTGGAGGGCGCCCGAAACGTATTTAAACGTATCAGGAAAATCACTTTCAAAAACCCGACCCTGTTTTTTGTCGGAGACCCGTGGATTTGTATTTCTTTTTATTAAAAAGTCCTTACTTTGGTGGCTACTTAGAAGACAACGGAATCATCGATCAGTATTTTGACACTATAAGTCTTTTTAATGCATCGCATATTTTCTATCAAATACCATATAGTAAGAAATTGTTTACCTGTAACTTAGATAATCTGATAAGAAAATTAGTATTTTAATCAAAGTCAAATTTTAAGAAAAAACATCTAATTACAGTATTGCTGTTTCTTCATCTTTCATTGTCAAAATAAAAAAAGTTGCTCCAGAACAGTTATTCATTATTTTAAAAAATACCTGTATCTACCTAGTAATTTCTTAAAAATGACATTTTTTTGCAATGGCATACAAATTAATGACAGTTAATTAGATTAATTGATTTACAGAATTTTCCATTATAGTTTTCCACCGATAACCCGAATTTTTCAATTTGGTTTCACCCATTATGTAACAGATCGTTGAATTTCAGTATTTTAACGAACTATTCTGGATATGCATATTTCACCTTTTTTTTTCAGTAGAAGAAAGAAAGTAGAGTTTTTTACCGTTATTTTATTGGGTTTCTAACCATGTTGAAAATTCTGAATTTCATTAAAATGTAGAATACCTATAATGGTCAAAAGCGTATATGCTTTATTCAAACCTACGCTTATCAACAGACATTTTAAATTTTTTACGCAGATTTACGTTACGGGTTCAAAAATCGTGAAAAAAGCATACGTATTTGTATGTTACCGGTGTTCGACAAGAAATCAGGGTAGGGTTTTGGGAGCTCAAAATTTCTGCACGTTCTAATACGTTATGGATGTCTGACCGTAAAACAGGGTCGGGCGCGGAAAGGATATACAAGAATTTAATCAAATAATTCATTGTGTTCATTGGGATATGAAAATCATTTGTATTGTTTAAAGAGTGGTGCCCAAATGAATGCCAAGCAAATATTGTGTTTGATGTTTTGTACGTACTGTATAGCATTCTGTAGTGATGGTTTTAAGTACAAGAGTCACGTTATCAATATTTCCATCTGTGACCACGGTGAGAAATGCTGTATCTATCTGTCTGTCTGGAACATTCTCACATACTTTACTTGCATCATTTCCACTGTCATCTCCTCGACAACCACAGAATAACAAACCTGAAATGAAATACCACATAAGTTTAGTTCAATAGACACACATACAAATATTCTATCTGCATGTACTAGCTGTATGATAACAGAAGTGAATGGCATAAATATATGCCATGAATCTTTTTTTAAAACTAGTTTCAGAATTCAGTATAAAAAATACTGCCTACATTTAAATGATTTGTAGTTTTGTAGAGACTCCTCAAAGTTAAATCTGGATCTTTGGGTCAAACTGTGGTTTGATGGGACTTCTACATCTTACAATGTAAATCAGCTGTTTAGATACCAGTAATAGTTTTGAAGCAGACATTAATGCAGTTACCACATCATGACAGCATAGGTTTCAATGGCTAGTGTGATCAGTATGTTCGCATACTGGTATTGGTTCATAACAGTTGGATAGAACAATGGGTGGCAGCCCTTGTTGCAATCTAACCCTATACCACTTACCTGTTATTCCTGTTGCTTCCACCTACCCCATCCTATCAGATCAGATCAGTCACAAGGACTGTTGCCTCAGTTTCTCTTCTAATAATTCCATATTGTTAACCTGACCTAAAAGTATCACTGGGCCGAATATATATCTCTGGGCTGTAGCCTTTGTTATAATTTAACCAAGAACTTGTTTCATGGTCTCAAGGGTTACAGAGTTTCAATACTTTGAACTGATAATGTCTCTGCAATCTTTATCAAGCAGGGTTTTCAATAGATTTCCAAAACCAGGGGTCAGCTGACCACCTTCAAGAATTTCCAAGGGGTCATAATCAGATCCTCTCAAGTCAATTGCTGAGTTCTGGGATCATTACATCTACTGGAATTAGCATATATGAAATCCCGAAACAAACACTGAAACCGAAACTGAGAAAGCGATTATCATCCTGGTTTTGTTGTTTTAGTCAGATTTTAACATCCTTCAAGATAGTTTACATTTCTCGCAAATCACTCGAAAAAATTGTCAGGAAAACATAAAAACTTAAGGAACCTAAAATCTTAGTCAACTCAGTCGTGAAACTGACCTGCAACTGTAACGAAAAATTTCAGGCTGATCCATCTTCTCTCGGCCATTTTGAATAAGTCACAAGACGTATCACGTGACAAAACAATTACCACCACAACAGATAAGCACCACAATCCATGAGAACGGTCTGTCAATGACACTTCAATACAATTTTCTACATCACAGCAGTTCTAAGTAATACAATCCATCAGAAGAGTATGTCAATAGATAGGTGTTATGAGTTTGAAAAGTTTTGTCTTTCTTTAAAGATATCGAACCATGTCGATGTGTATTCCCTTACTATTTTATTTGCTCATCTGTCACAAAGTGACAGGGTGAGCTTTTATGATCGCCTTTCGTCCGGCGTCTGTTCACAATTGTTGTCCGCGCTCTAGCGGTCTTTATTTTTATATGATCTTCTTCAAACTTGGTCAGATGTTTTTCTCAATGATAACTAGGTCAAGTTCGTAACTGGGTTATGTGACCTTGAAATGAAGGTCACTATGTCAAATGATGGAAAAAGCAAAAAGCTTGTCCGCACTCTAGCGGTCTTAATTTTGGTCCGATCTTCTTCAAACTTGGTCAAATATTTAACTCAATGATATCTAGGTCAAGTTCGAAACTGGGTCATATAACCTTGAAAACTGGGTCCGATCTTCTTCAAACCTGGTCAGAATGTTTATCTCAATGATATCTAGGTCAAGTTTGAAACTGGGTCATGTTACCTTGAAAACTAGATAATTAGGTCGAATTATAGAAAATTGGGTCATGTGACCTTGAAAACTAGGTCAGTAGGTCAAATTTTAGAAAAATACTTGTCACTCTAGCGGTGTTAATTTTGGTTCGATCTTCTTCAAGCTTGGTCAGAATGTTTATCTCAATGATATCAAGTTCAAAAGTGGGTCATGTGATGAAAACTTGGTCAAGTTATAATAAAAGCTTGTTTGCACTCTAGTGGTCTTAATTTTGGTCAGATCTTCACTTTTATTACAATAAGATCTTGGTTCCTTTCTTAAAAAAATGCCATATTGCATCATGGGTTCCAGAGTTATGTCCCCTGAAAGTGCCAAAATTAATTATTTAGACCTTGTCTGCAAAATAGCAGCTTTATTGTTTTACTTGATTTTTTTCCAAACTTGCATACAACTCTTGAAACCATTGAGCAGTTGTTGACAGGTGAGCGACCCAGGGTCCTATGGACCCTCTTGTATGATGAATAGTTCTGATAAATCTTACTGTTCCTTTATAACCATTTCTATATGTAACAGATTTTCTGTGAGAGGAGACCTTTTTTACCTGGATTTTGCAATCTGTTCACAGATTGTCTTTATGTCTGGTTTGGATGGTTTAATTGTTTAGAGAAGCCAAAAGTTTTGCTAGCTGTTATTTTTATCATTTGTGTGTGACTTCTTATTATGTGTATGTATCAATTTGTTTTACACGTGTACAATTGTTCCAGTTGACAGTTTATTGAAGAAAACTGCTGTTAATTTATACTATATGAAACATTAGGCAATGTCTCAAGGTATGCATTCACTATGACTTTTTGTTTACCAAGTTTATTACTCATAGTTTGCAAAAGGCAGTATCACGCTAGATGGGTGTTCAGTTGAACACTTGTATCGTCCTCTGATACTTTGTCAAAATAAAAACTCAATGTATATATATGTAACTCATTATATATGTAACTGGAACAAAAGCACAATGCAACAGAATAAGAAGCTTCAATCCGATGAGAGTTTCTACACTGTCATGTAACAGCTGCCGTGTACCAAATAGTGGGTACCCTGTGGCAGTCCGCAAGATGGCGACCAGTTAAGCGACGAAAAGGTATGTGCTATTTTGTTTCCAATTTGTATGCATATTGTAAGGTATAGACTTGTATACTTGGATCATATAATGGAAAGGATTGTTGATTGATTAAATGATTGCTTGTTTTATTGCCCGTGTGTCTGTTTGACCCAGTAATTGATAAAAATAAATGACCTTATTGGCTATTTCAAAATTGAAGCAAGAGCGACGACTGATTTCGGCTTTTTATTCTATGACAACTTTGTTGTTCTCGTAATATGTGATATCCCTTTGAAGCGCCAGTGTTCTAGGGGTCTCACAGATGTAATGGATTCACAGAGAAATTAAAACATTTTGTAAAAAATCTGAACAAAACAGTTGTGTATTTGCTAGCTACATGCATAATTGGTTGAATGTTGTAAGCTGAATAAACTATATATGTGCAAACATAAATATAAGGTAATCTTCTGTTTAAACAATTTTTTGATTCTGCATCTGTTTGTGCCATTACATCAGTAACAAAAATTGAAAAGGGCTGCAGAAATCATATACTAAATATGTCAGCAAATGTTTTACCACATAATAAGAATGTCAGATTTACAATCTAATGGAGATAATATTAGGTGTAAAGAGATTTCATAAGGCAAAGTATTTTTATAGGACAGACACAACATTGTGACAGTTTTAAATAAAGTATTTTTATAGGACAGACACAACATTGTGACAGTTTTAAATAAAGTATTTTTATAGGACAGACACAACATTGTGACAGTTTTAAATAAAGTATTTTTATAGGACAGACACAACATTGTGACAGTTTTAAATAAAGTATTTTTATAGGACAGACACAACATTGTGACAGTTTTAAATAAAGTATTTTTATAGGACAGACACAACATTGTGACAGTTTGAAATAGTAGAATTCTTTTCCAGTTTTATTTGTACATGTATCAGTATCACAAATCTGCTTAAATTTAGTTCGATCAAAAACAATCTAGTGTATTTAGTTCCACTATAAGAGTAGATCTTTAACAAGTGTCAGCAAAAACACCAAGAAGTGTTCCTATAAAATGCAAACTGAAGAGAGCTAACTTCCACAACATTGTAATGAACGTTGTAATGAACGACACCCTAAATATCACTGTTACTTTTTCACACATCACTGCTTGCTCGCATATTAGTGTTTCAAACTGATCTTTCTTCAAGGTTATTTTGTATGACCAAAACATCATCATGTTATTGTCAGAAAACTAAATTCCATCTAACAGTGAAAGCATCTGCAACATAGTTCTGACAGAACACAACACACTCTGTTGTTATTGTTTATAAACATCTTAGTAATATTGACTTCATCCTGCCAGCTGTGCGAATGCTCGATTGGTTTCACAAAGTTTATGCATCTCCTGCTTTTTCCTAATTAATCCTCCCTGAAATAGAGACATACATAACATATTAATACTAATATGGCACAAAAACTCTTACTAACCCTTTCTCCAAAGCTCATGGCTTCTTTTAAGTCCAAATTATGCATATCAAACATTGTAGCTAACTGATCATTATGGCAAAAGTTAGTTGATACTTCTCATTAGTCTTTATTTAAGTACAAAAAGTGAACCAATTTACTATGGTAAAATCAGAGTGAAGTATGATTCTATTTTCTTCTTTAACTAGAAGCAGGTCAACATAGTGTCACCAAAGTTCCCAATCACTTGTCCAAGACTGGGATTGCTTACAATTTTTAATTTACATATACACATATATTTGATTCAGAAAGTGAAAATAAAAATTGAAAAAAAAACAACTGTTTCTGGAGGTAGGGGAGGCATAGTGTCAGATCTGCCCATTTCACATACCCATTATGTTTTGTTCATTTTGATTCCAGTTATTGCTTATGTCTGAAAAAAGAACTTTTTAGGCAGGTATGGGGTATTGAGTGGAGGGTGTAGCTATACCCAAAAAATTATTATCTTTCATAGCTTAAGTCTGAATAACGAACAAATTATGTATTTATGAAGTGTTACTTCATTTAGGTGAACACTTGTGTGAAGTTTGGTTGAAATCACTTGATATGCTCCAAAAACCTGATTTTTAAGGGATAGATTTGGACATCAGGACCGACAGAGGTTATCACTACATGTACCGGTATATGTGGTCAGGGACATACAACAAACAAAATATCAAGTTCAGTAATGTGAACTTGACATACCAACAAACAACATAAAAATGTGTTCAATTGTTTAACATTTCAAGCATTAGTAGTAGTATATAAGATATGGGCTTTAAACTAATTATAGGTTTGAACAACAGTCTTTCTGAGCAGGTGCATGAGTAGAGTACCTTGATGTGTTAGCAAAACTTTTAAGTATGTTACCTGATGGTTATATGCATCCAGTATTTCCTGTCCGAGTTTGTCATAAAATCTGACTTTTCGATGTTTCTCTGAGCTAGCAAGTATTAGCCATTTCATGGTGAGGAAGTTTTGTCTGATCTCCGAGGCTGCTACTGGCACCTACAAGAGTCCATAGCACAAATGAGTACTTCTTATCAAATACAACTTCTTTTTATATCAAAACTTTAACTGCATAATAAAAGAATGAATGTTAGAGTTAGAAATAGCTGAAGCATTTTGCCTTCATGTCAATAATTGTTTCCATAAAGTAAAGAAAAGTTTCAATAAAGTGAAACTATCCAGGTTCCAGCAATAGCACATTGTCTTTTGCAGAAAACTGGCACCTTCCTCTCTTGTTACTTGTGATGGTACCAGGTAGCCAAAAGTAGGTAAAATTATATGAAATGTAAACAATGATCACCACACTGCATTTACATATTTTGGGATATGACATCTATATAATGTATATGTCATATCCCAAAATATGTAAATGCAGGTAACATACTTATATTTCACACTGATTTAATTTTCACATATTTCACCCAAGAGTATAGGAGTGATATCAAATCTTAGCACACTTAAACCATTAATAGCTGGTTTTATGAGCATATAATTCAACTGTGCACATTTCTGCCTGTGTGAAAATGTTGCCATTGGCTTCAACATGAGATCTTTGACAATATTTGGTCGAAAGTTACGAAGAAAACAGCCTGATCCTAAATATCAGCAAGTCTCCTTTGGCAATGGTTCACTGAGTGTTTGGCACAAAGAACCACACAGATATTTAAACAGTTAATTACCTGGTAAATCTGACCAGCTTTTTTCACTTTCTTTGTTATTAATAATGGTTTGCCATTTTCCAGTGCTTGGTGAAATATCCGTACAGGGTCAATTTCAATATGAGGCTTCTCTTCTTCACTAGCTTTGTGATACTTCTCCACCTGGGCTCGCTTCACATACTCAAAGGCCTGGGAAATATGGAAACTTTCTTACTTCAATGTTAGTTTATAAGTTTGTTACTTGGTAGTTTCAACAAAAGAACACAACGGAGGGAATATCAGTTAATTGGTTAGCCCTGATCAATTTACAACCATTTTAGTGATATTCCCTCCACTGGGTTCTTATGTATACTACTGACTAAGGACATTCTTCAAATCAAGTTATTCAGTAATTGATTGGAAACTAAAATAATTAATGTTTAGGTCATACCAAAAACTGATACCAACCACTTACAGACCATCACAATGTCAGTTCAATATATATTTCAAACATGTGTTTCAGGAACTGAGTTCAGTTTTCAAGCAAAGGTCACCATGACTGTACTACAAATTTAGATTTCAGTAATATTTTGGCTTGCAACCACAACATCAAACATGATGCGGGGCAACTGATATTTTCATTGAGAAGTAGTACGGGAAGTAACTTACAGGAAATTGTTCATTGTTTACTTTAAGCCACACCTTTTTATTATTGTTTCAACATCCGCAAAGGGAATGAATCCATAGCGACAAAAATTTGATTGACTGTAAAATCAATTTGTAAGTAAAATTCAGAGTCTTTTGATTGGAGTGGCAGATCTAACAGTCATCGCATGACAAAAAAGGTGGTCGGCGTATTTTCGTATTGTTTGGAGGTTGCTCACTGGGTCAATATCTAAATGAAATCAAAATTTGTAAGAACATTCGACAGTTTGATACAAAAATCAATAGGGGTCATTAACTGATCAAGATCACTGTTACCTTAAACAACTGTAAAGAATTTTAAGAGGTCGCAAACATTGCAAATGGCGAAAACAGGCTAAAATTTCAAAATATGAATTTTGGGGGAAATACTTATTGCCACCTAGATTTTAGTAAATAAATGTATTTAGCTATGGATGTAGTAAATGTTTGCAAGCTCAATTTAGTCTAATTCATGTTCTAATTATCAAGCACATACTAAAACAAAAGAAAAACCATTTGCATGAGAACTCTGAAATTCATGAACAATATACCAAAGCAACTCATACCTGAAATAAGTATATGCTGGTCTACAATGTTTAGTGCCAATCCGTCAAAATAATGTTAGGGTTATCAAGAAATTCAATGAAAACTTACTTCCTACTTTCACTTTCTACTTTCACTTTGAACCAGGAAGTAAGATTTCTTTGAATTTCTTGAAAACCCTAACATTATTTTGATGAATTGGCACTAAACATTGTAGACCAGCATATACTTATTTCAGGTATGAGTTGCTTTGGTATATTGTTCATGAATTTCAGAGTTCTCATGCAAATGGTTTTTCTTTTGTTTTAGTATGTGCTTGGTAATTAGAACATGAATTAGACTAAATTGAGCTTGCAAACATTTACTACATCCATAGTAAAATACATTTAATAACTAAAATCTAGGTGGCAATAAGTATTTCCCCCAAAATTCATTTTTTGAAATTTTAGCCTGTTTTTGCCATTTGCAATGTTTGCGATACCTTAAAAAAGAGTTTATTTGAAGATAAACAAGAAACTCGGCCATAAAATTATCTGTATCTGAAGGCTCTCATTTAAATTTATGTGAACCTAACGAGATCAACCAGTACTTCTACTTATTTTTAACTATATGATGCCCCATGACAAAATGAGGCTTATTGTACAGACAGTCTGATCAGGCTCAACCTGTTTGCCATTACGTCGGAGAAGCATTCTTAATACATCTAGAAAACAGTTTAGATCATTTTGGGCTGTGTAAGTATGCAGTTTAATCAGGATCTACATGTATGTATCAAAAGCCAGTAAGCCCATTTTTATGCTGCATCAGGCAGTACTTAAACAGGTGTCAACTCATGAAATAGTGACAGAGCCTAGCTAAAAGCAGCAAACCTCAATCAATGGATGTTTTCACTAAGCTTGTGGTCACATTTCATACTTAAACAATTTCTAGTGTTTTGTTTCTCATCCCTCAATCAAAAAGTGAAATGGAAAATTCCTATATATTAATTTTTAATCATTCTCAAATTATAAACATATAAAGCTAAAACATAATGTAAAAATAAAACTGAAAATACCTTATATACATTTTCTCTTGCTACTGCCTTCTTTCCTTGTCTTAGCAACATGTTGATAAACTTGCTGAACAGAGGAATATAAAAGAATTTAAAATATCATTTAATGTATGTGCCATCTAGTTGTCTGAATACAGGTATAACACTAATCAGAATACACAATAAATACTTGTTAGTCTTTTAATCACTGTTACATTGATTCTCCTAATAAAACCACAGCACTCTGTCTAAATAATTAATTACTACTACATTAATGTTTGTGTGTATGCCAATCATATATTGCGAGACACATACTAGAACAACAAATCAGCAAGTATCGAAACGCATGAACAGCCATCGTTTTGATATTAATAATTTTAGCATAAATCCGTATTATTCGACCAATGTTGCTACACATTTTAATACAAATCAGCATTTGTTGGATGATTTTTCGTTCATTCCTATTGATGTGGTACACAGGGAAATGAACAGACTATGCAAAGAAACATACTCGATCCATAAACTTGGTACTTTACATCCGATGGAAATGAACACGAAAATCGTCTACGATCTGAAATAATGTTTTATTTAATTTTGTGTAAGCAAGATCACTATTATGATAGTAAAATATTGTTAGTTTCTTTTTCCAATTTTCTCTTCTTCTATGTAGAAACTGCTAGTATCGTTTAGATCCAATGTTTAATTTTATCATATTTTGGATTTGCTTTGTGTATAAATTTACATAATTTAATATACGTTTTTTCTGCTATTTTGTGGCAGTGTCAAAGTGGCGTTTACGCGCCATTTTATGACGTCACGCAAATTGATGTTGTTATTCCCTGATGAAGATTATTTAAATCGAAACGTCGGAATAATAATATTAACAACATATTTTGTGTTAGTGCAGATTTCTTCCCCAATTTAATACTAGAACAACAACATTTCTAGCTTAATCTTTAACACCTGGATCCTAACAGTTGGATCAAAATCTACACTGTACACTTCTCAGTCACAACCTAATGAATCTAAAAGCAACTAGTGTAGATCCTGATCAGATGACAGGGAAAAGCAGGCTGATCTAAACATACACTGACAGCACATGGGATAAAAGCCAAATCTATGTTATAAAGGGTTAAACATCAAAATGAAACAAGCTACTTAGCCTCAACTGTAAAATGATCTGCTTACTGAACAACTGGATCAAAGTCTGTAAATGTGTTGTCATCTGTACGGGCTGCCTTGATCCTACTGAACCGGCGGATATCATCTTCAGCAAGAGGTTCTTTGATGTGTTCTAGTGTACGGGTGTTTTCCACATGGTTCTTGTCATACGCGGTGTTTCGAGAACATCTAAAATTATGAAAATAGTATAGGTAAACATTGTACTTCACTCCTTTAAATTCATTTAGCTTAAAAGCAGAGAAAAGCTCAATGCAATAAAAATTAATTACTTTAGTTCCATATATTAGGATATTTAAGTAGGTACAGATTTTGCTAAAGCGTACAGTGTCGTCACATTGTTTATTGAGATATTTGGCATTTACAATAGAGATGCAGAAATAAATAATTAAAAAAATAAAAGATAAGCTGAACTACCTATGGGGAGGTCATTAATTTGCATGATGTATAATATACATATATATATACAGATGTCCCCTTTCATATGATACAACTTGGCCACTGATATAATTTTGTGCCTCTGCTTTGTAGAAAAAAGCTGCTTTATCCTCCGTTGTCGATAAAATCATCCCGACAAAGATGTCCAGCACTAGACAGACACACCCATGGGTCGACACCAAACTTCGCATGTTAATAAGGCGTAAGCAGCGAGCCCACTGGCAAGCCAAGAAATCCAAGAAAGTCAAGCACTGGCAGCGATACAAGAACTTGCAGAAACATGTCCAGCAGTACACCAGACAGGCAGAGAAAGATTTCATGCAAAAAGTTGTCAGTGAGGACATGACCTCAAGCCCTAAACGTTTCTGGTTGTATATTAAAAGTAGGAAACAACCCTCTGAAGGCATTTCTCCCCTGGTTGATGCTAGTGATGTAACGATTATCGATTAAAATCTCTTAATCGTCTATGAATGCCTTTTCGATTTGATAATCGATGTCATTCCCTCATAATCAATTTATATTGATGTTTACCACTGTCAGTTAAGTACAGCATAATAAGGCATAGTGATGTAACGATTATCGATTAAAATCGCTTAATCGTCTATGAATGCCTTTTCGATTTGATAATCGATGTCATTCCCTCATAATCGATTTATATTGATGTTTTCAACTGTCAGTTAAGTACAGCATAATAAGGCATATTGTAGTCATTTATTTGTACAAGTCATAAATTTTGTTGACCTTGTAGGTATTTTTTTCCATTTACAACCTGATTTGGGGTTGCTGGGATTCAAATAGGTGCAGATTTTTGCATTTTGATGCACACAAATTTGATTTGTTCCACTTTTGACTGGATATATTTTTTGCAAAGCATTGTTCTTTCATCCTATTTTCATTCAATGTTTAGTACATGAAAAAAAATAATTGAAAGATGTTTTATTTTATCTTTAAAACTCCAAATTTTATGTTGAAAGTGGCAGCAAGCACACAACAGTAAGGGTAATTTTGTAAGCTACTACCATTTTGTGAATGATACACTAAGCTGTTTCATAAACTGGTTCTTATCAATGAAATCACATTGGAAGTGGCAAATGATTCCAGCCAATGATTGTTCATGATTTGCAACCAATATCCCAATACTATGATTGTGTCTGAAATTGTTAGCAAATAAAGGTTCAAGTTAAAGGGTGTAGTTGTCTCTTGAATAGTGATTATTTAAAATACTTTACTACCAAATGGGATTACATCTGTATGTGATGCTATCATAATTTACAAATGCATTAACAATTGAACATGTTCAGTCATCAATCCAAGATCATGTTGATGCACTTTCATGCTGAATTCTATTAGAATTCTGCTTCAACTTTGAAACAAAACTAGCATGGACATTTTACCAGCAGAATTTAAAGTACTTAGTTTATGTATTTTTGTTCTTGATTTCTCGCAGAAAAAAAACACTGTATTATTATGCTCATACTTTTCAATGCCTTTGAAATTGCAGCTTGTTGCTTAAGGTCACAGTGTATTTGTAGTCCTTTACATAATTAGTTTTAGAGAAAACTAACCCCAAAAATAGGGCAAAGCATTCATGTCACACAACATAGCACCCAGACTAACCTTCTGTAGATTTTCAAGTTAACATTATAGCTGTACAAGAATGTAGGTTCTGTTATTTACATAATAACTGTACAGTGTTAAATTGAATAGATTCTCTCAAATGTCTTATTTACATTAAAAGTAGCTAGTTTATAGAACATAATTAAACATTAAAGGTGCATAGCAAAACACAGGCATTAACCTTCAAAGCCTGTGTCAAAGTTTTCGATTATTTTCCGATTTAAATCGATTTCTTCTAGGAATTTCGATTCGATAATCGATTATGATATTTGTCCGATTCTGCAACACTAACTTGATGCACATGGCTTCTTACAGAGTGACAGTCAGAGGAAATCTGAGATTCTTAATTCTCAATTCCAGTCTGTCTACACCAAAGAAGACACAAGCAACCTTCCAGATATGGGACCCAGCCCTCACCCAACAATGGAGGAAATCACGGTAACTGTACCAGGAATCATAAAGCTACTACGTAACTTGAATCCACACAAGGCATCAGGGCCTGACTGTATACCTACCTTCATATTGAAAGTAGCTGCAGACGAGATTGCACCAATGTTATGTAGTATACATGTGTATTCCAATACTCACTTGAAACCGGAACAGTACCAGCTGACTGGAGCAAGGCAAACATAGTGCCCATTTACAAGAAGGGAGATAAACATCAAGCCTCCAATTATAGACCAGTGTTCCTAACATCCATTACCTGCAAAGTTCTTGAACATGTGGTACACAGCCAGGTCATCAGTCACTTTGAGGCTCACAACATCCTTTGCGACAATCAACATGGCTTCCAGAAGGGTCGTTCATGTGTGACACAGTTAATCACCACAATCCATGGTATCGCCAGTCAACTTAGCTGCGGACGTGACCAAGTGGATGTCATTCTACTAGACTTCTCCAAAGCCTTTGATAAGGTGCCACATGAACGCCTCTTACACAAGCTTAATCACTATGGAGCAGAATTCCAGAAAGTTGTAAAAAAGTGCAGACATGTGGTCAGACAAGATGTGAAAATCTGTCTGACCGAAACAAATTCTGTCTGACTGAAACATTTAACACATTATTAAATAAGCAAAACACAGTATTAAGGGTGTTTTTTTTTCAGTGGTACGAATTGTCATTATGACGAATACGTAAAATATTTCATTCGGATATCCTCACTCATTTCCCTCGGAACAGTCTCAAATCAAAACAGCGAGTAAAATTGTAATTTAGCGAGTAAAGTTGGAATATGCAGATCAAATTTTTGCCGGACACTCTGTCCTACAACATTGGAAATCACATCAGACCAGTCCAAATTTTACCGGACAGGTCCGACGGTCCGGTGACTTTCAGGAAGTCTGATGGAGTGAGGGGTAATACCCTACAGTGGATCCGGGCCTTCCTGAGTGGTCGAAAACAGCAAGTCCTTTGGGATGGAATTTCATCTTCCTGTGCAGATGTTGTTTCCGGTGTCCCACAGGGTACAGGTCCTAGGCTTGCTACTTTCTCTAGCCTTCATAAATGACATGCCAGAGGGGCTAACATGGAATACAAGATTGTTTGCAGACAATGGCCTACTGTACAGAAGGATACGATCACAGAAAGACGTAGAAATCCTACAGAAGGACCTCATAGCCTTGCAGCAATGGGAGACTAAATGGCAGATGGCGTTCCATCCTGAGAAATGTCAGGTCATCCACATGTGCATCAATGATGGATTTCACAAACAACACCCTTACAAGCTTCATCAAGACCTTAGCTGGAAGGAACATGTGGATAAGAAAGCAGCAAAAGCCTCCAAGACACTGGGATTTCTCAGAACAAACCTCTATTATCGGGTCTATAGCTGCACATAGAGCACCAGAGAACACACTCCACCCTAATCCTCCCAATACTCCACTACGCAGCAGCAGCTTGGGACCCCTACTGTGCTTCTGACATCAACCATCCGGAACAGGTGCCCGTTATGTTACCAACAACCACTGGGACAGAACACCTGGATGTGTCTCCAAAATGATCAGAGACCTAGGCTGGCAACCCCTACAACAACAGAGGCAAGACATAAGGTTGACCCTGATATACAAGATTCAACACCGACTGGTCGACGTGAACCCTGAGCATATACAGCCGGAGAGTTTCAAGACTGCCGTGAGTCTGCACAGAGCATCCTCCTCCAGTCCAACCTACTAGTCTACATGCACAATGTAAATAGTTTTAAAAGACTCAAATTTTTAACCCTTTTTCAACACTGGAGAAGCGATGACTGTCTCATCCGCTCAACTAGGTCAACACTACAGTCTAAGAAGACTCCTGACCTTTATTGAAAGAAGAAGAAGATAGTGACAGATAGTCTCAATAATTCGACTGCAAGCACAGACCCATTATCATGCTGACTTTTTACAGATGTCTGTCCTTTACGTCTCAACCAAAATAGACCAAAACTTTGGTGGAAATCGGCGAGGGTTAAGATTTTTAAGAACCCGAGTTTTACTGTTTTTTTTCCTTAAAATCTGTACACAAGCATGTTCACTTATTGTTTTAAAACACATCTGCGATCAAAATTAATACTAAAATATTATATTTTGTGAAAAATTTCTGTTAAACCCATTACCGTTTAATCGCCGTCTCAGGTTTACATCGCCATGCGGGGCGGAGCTTCGATCCAACACGCTAACCAATGAAATTAAGATCTTTCTTCAAAACAATTATGTACAGTAAAGGAGGGTGTACGCGGTAAATATATTCGAAACGTGAAATTTATGTATGATTTCTTGCGTGTTTATTAAGCAGAAAGAAGAAGTTGCAACTGATTTATAGTTTCATTTACGTTATATTAACGATTTAGTTCTAAACCGGCATTCTGGTTACAAAATATAGCTTTAATAAAGAAAGAAATAATCTGTCAGGGGTGGAGATGGTAGGCTGTGATCGGTGTTTTTTTTGTGCATTATGATGATATGAACAAGCCTGTATTGCTGCATTGGCATTAATGTACGCCTATCCAAGGTCTATGATGAAAAGTATTACGGATGAAATAATGAAGGACATTTGTATCAGTAAGTCTTGCGTTCGAATGAATGTCTTAAAAAACTTGTTAACAAAAAGCATGAGCTCAGACAAATTACCATGAGCAACGGCCAACTGTGACAAAACTTGCCATATTTGCACATGTTCATTATGTAACTGTTGCACAAGTTGTGCAGCTGTTTGTGTTTGTACTGGGAAAATGGACGCTAGAGATCGCTTATTGTTTTAAAAAACGCTGAAACTATAGAACTTTATTACAAAAAACATCAGCTCTGACAAGATAGTATTATGTGCAACAGTCGACAGAGTCATAACATGTGATACTTGTACTTGTTTAATGTTGTTTAATATCAATAATGTGCAGTGCCGGTAAATACATGTTCAAGTAAATGTTAAAAAATCTTTTGTATTAAAGGTTTATAAGTTATTTGTGAGTTCCTTCTTTTCTCATATTTTTTGACAAAAGAAATCATAGTGTTTTTTGCCAGAAAGAAAATAAAGTATTTTGTAATTGACAAGAATTGATCAATCTTGACTAAAATGTGTAAAACGGCGTTTAACGCTTACGCGCAGTACAGGTTATCATATAGTAGCATCGTGTTTACATCAGCTGTCGATATCCAATATGGTAGAGCTAGGTAGATTTTAACGTGTTAAATCAGTTTGAAAGTTTAACTGTCGATGTGAACAATTGCGTGAATGGATTTTCTTTATAGATGTCTCATCTTATGCAGAAAATTACAAGCTTTCTGTACATGTAAAAATTATGCAGGTAAAACCCAATTTTTTAGCCATAAATCGTGCCCAACGGATTTCGTTGGGCATTACATACGCAAAGAAGACAACTTTTCCACCACAGTTTTGGTCTATTTTGGTTTGTTCTCTGAAGGGGGATATTGACCCAGCAAAAAAATAGCACAATATCCACCTTTTAGAGTACAATTAATTATTTGGACTAAGTGACAGAATACTGACACGATGACCTCAAAAGACATTTTTCTAAATGCGAACTGATTTTTTACATATCGTGGATTTACAGTTAACATGAAACTAAGATTGCATTTTAGCATAAAATAATCTATTTACATGACACATATCGGTTTAATGTCCCGGAAAAGTAAGCGAGTAATTTTCGTTACGGACGTCGCCATCTTCACGGTGCAGCATGAGAAAATCCTGTCATTGAAAACGTAGGTAAACAGAATACACATCGGGTTATTATGCATTAAATCAAAGAGAACTGGTTTTCTGTGCTTCTCAACAACATCTCATCATTGCCAAGAGATCAGACAATAAATAAACTTAACCAAGTCTAAAATTATCAAGCATACCAACCTGTGGTCATAGAATTTAACATACTGTATCAACATACACAGGGTCAGCTTGTTTGTGATAAATGTGCTGTATTGATTGCAACTGCAAATGCCTACAGACTGTGGCAATCCCTGTATATGCCTTTCTGGACGGTTAGGTATAAGCTGGAAAGCCGTAGTAGATTTCATATCAGGTGGTCTCGATAGCTCGGTTGGTAGAGCATCGACACTGTACACAGCAGGTGCAAGTCCTGGTCGAAGCTACTTATTTCACCAGAAGTGGCTTTGTAGGCAGGCAACTTACAATTGGAGCACATTCAGGGAAGCATTCACAGGGAAAGTTCTCAAATCATGGCAGTCCCTTGCAGATGTAGTAAATTTCGTACCAGCTGTCTCGGTAGCTCAATTGGTTCGAATCCTGGTTGAAGCTACTCTTTCCCAGACCTCAAATCTACCACATCTGACAGCAGGGCGATAACCCTTGGAGCCCCTTTGTTGCATGTGGCTGGGGTATTCGACCAGAACCTAGGCAGAACCATGCAGACATTTCCAAGTACGTTGGAAATATCTCCTATCAGTGGGGAGGAAATGGAGTAGACTTTGTACCAGCGGCCTCGGTAGCTCAATTAGAGCGTCGGCACGGTAAGCCGGATGTCCGAGGTTCGAATCCTGGTCGAGGCTACTCTTTCCGAGACCGAAATCTGCCACACAGACATTTGCCAAGTGAATTGGAAAGTCTTGTACATAAGTGTGGAGGATTAGGTGGCCTCGGTAACTTAATTGATAGAGCATCAGCATGGTAAGCTCTAGGTCCCAGGAACAAGTGCTTGTCATGGCTACTCATTTCCCCCCAAAACTTCCAAAAAGCAAACAGGACAGCAAAGAAATTGTACATCCCTATGCAGCCATAAATTGCCCAACTCCAGTCTTAGTATCCCTTAACCCAGACCCATAACGTTATAAACTGGCCTAATTTCATACTGATACTTATTACATATGAGGCCAGCATTAAAACACATTTCTATCTGAAAGAGTAAAAATATTATTCAGAATTCTGAATGATTCCATTACCATTCTATAAGCCACTTTCTTGGTGTTTAATTCTAGTTAAATTAATTGCAGATTTCTTCTAGCAGTGACTGAATATCATGTAGAGCTAAACTGAGCATGTGCCATATATTCTTAACAATCTGGACTTAACAAAAGTTTTAGAGCCAGCATTTATCTAAAAAATTACCAAGTTTGGATCATCTGAAATGTGTCCACAAGCAGAGTAGGATAATGTAAATAAAATGTACCCATGTATGCTTCTTTCATGTGGATTTAGGGTTTCTCATCAATTTGTGACACCATACAAACACCAGGAATCCCTGCTTTTGCACTGTATCAGGGAAGTTAGGCATATTTAAAAAAAACTGAAGTGGGCAACATTTTTGTGTATATCAAGATAAGTATAGCCTAAAATTATAGTTTGTACAAATTATGTTGTTGTTGTTGTTGTTTTCAGAATCTGTGTGACATACTGTGATTGAAAATGCCAAAACTTGTGTTGTTTAACAGACCAGTGAATGTTGCTAGTGATGATTTTGTGTTCTCTGGATCCTTGGAAATACTGCTCAGAGTTTTTGGGTAAGAACAGTTTAGTCATGTTTTGCTGCGCATTCAGTTTTTAAGTTACAATGCACAAAAGTTTAACAAAGTTTTGCATGACCCTGTTGTCAGTGCTCATCAAATACTGAATAGAAACAGTCTGCAAATCATGGCCTGAATAATTGAACAATCACCGGTACTAGTTCAACCCTGTACTCCTTCAATACAGCTTAAATTGAGGAGAAACAGATTTGACCTTCAAGGTCCTTGTGGCCTTGACCTTTGGCCCAGTGACCCCAACAACAATAGCAAGCATCTACCTAATATTAGTGTGTAGACACAGAATATAGTATAGTTTTTAACAAATAGTCATTTTTGATTGATTTACATAATTACTTTTAGGCTGCTGATAATATTTTATGAGTTTGGGCGTTATTTACTGGAGGAGGAATGTGGCACAGACCACCTTGTTCACAGCTACCTGACTGGACTGATAGCCTTCTTCTTGCTGACCATCGTAGTGGACATACTGCTGGTCAGGGTTAGCATGCGAGGGACTATCATCGATGATGGTCCAAGGCGGAACATACCTTCCCTATTGTATACCAGGCTTGGTGTACTTATCATTGAGTTCTTATGGACGTTTTATGGTAAAAATCTCTATTGTTTCAATCACTTCATACAGAATACCTGGTTTTTATATGCTACCATGAGGTGGGAAGCATATAGAGTTGTACTTGTATGTACTTACGTTGGTACTTCCCCCAAATCTTATGGCATCAACTCCTCATTAATGCGGGTGGATTTCTTCCAAACTTGCACAGATAAATAAGCTTGGTATGTATATGATCGTAAAGAAAGAAGATATTTTTCCTGCAGCCATTTTTACCAGAGATATGGCCCTTTGTTTTTTACAAATGTTGCAGCAGTATGGTCGTCAGTGTCCTGAGGACACAGTCTAGTTTTTCCATATTTTCATGAAATCATACAATTAACCTTAAAATTTAAGTTGTTACAATGTTTTATATTTAGTGAGATATCCTTAAAAGTTCAAGCAAATGAGAGTTTACTGTTAACATTTGTGTCACCAAAGGAGACATTCATGTTAGAAATTGTTTTACTTATTTCTTTGAATAAATTGATCATCTTTGATAGTTGACATTTAATTTCACCTAATAATTAATATGATAATATCTTTTGATGACTATAGGTACAGCCTCTATTGTGTTAAACATGCCGAAGTGTGAGTCAAGACCTAGAGTGTACTGGTTGGCATGCCTGGCTGTGGCAGGTGGGTGGGTAACGACTCTCATACAGGGGGTTCTGGTCCTTACTGCCATTGATTTCTCTTCTAACAAACAACAAGCTGTTATAACAACACATGAATGGGAGAAAAGGTGAATATATACTGTGTACTATTGTTAAAAGAAGTTTGTAAAGTTTGAAGTATTTGGGTCATTACAGCAGTTTTTCACTCACACTGATCAGCTGGAATTCTGACAGCTAAATAATGTTGTGTCTAATAATTTAATTGAAGGCATGTACAATGTAAATAATGGAAATTAGGTTTTTCAAAACAATTGAACTTAAACAAACAAACTCAGGCTGTCAACCGATTCCTATATTCCTATATTTCTCCTATATTTTGGATCAGAATCCTATATTCTGAAAAGCCTCCTATATTCCTATATTTCTCCTATATTTTTATGTATATTCCTATATTTTTATGTCTCCCCCCCCCCCCCCTCTGGGGAAGACATATTGTTTTTGCCCTGTCCGTCTGTCCGTCATTCCGTCTGTCACACTTCGTTTCCGCTCAATAACTCGAGTACCCTTTGACCCAGAGCCTTCAAACTTCATAGGGTGATAGCCCTTATTGAGTAGAAGAACCCTATTGATTTTGGGGTCAGTAGGTCAAAGGTCAAGGTCACAGTGACCCAAAGAGTTAAAACCGTTTCCGCTCAATAACTCGAGTACCCTTTGACCCAGAGCCTCCAAACTTCATAGGGTGATAGCCCTTATTGAGTAGAAGAACCCTATTGATTTTGGGGTCAGTAGGTCAAAGGTCAAGGTCACAGTGACCCGAAGAGTGAAAACCGTTTCCGCTCAATAACTCAAGTACCTTTTGACCCAGAGCCTTCAAACTTCATAGGATGACAGCCCTTATTGAGTAGAAGAACCCTATTGATTTTGGGATCAGTAGGACAAAGGTCAAGGTCACAGTGACCAGAAGAGTGAAAACCGTTTCCGCTCAATAACTCAAGTACCTTTTGACCCAGAGCCTTCAAACTTCATAGGATAACAGCCCTTATTGAGTAGAAGAACCCTATTGATTTTATGGTCAGTAGGTCAAAGGTCAAGGTCACAGTGACCCGAAGAGTGAAAACCGTTTCCGCTCAATAACTCAAGTACCTTTTGACCCAGAGCCTTCAAACTTCATAGGATGACAGCCCTTTTTGAGTAGAAGAACCCTATTGATTTTATGGTCAGTAGGTCAAAGGTCAAGGTCACAGTGACCAGAAGAGTGAAAACCGTTTCCGCTCAATACAGTGGAATCGCGATAACTCGAAACCCGATAACTCGAAATGACGGTTTAACTCGAAGTCAGCCGCCGGTCCCGTCAATTTTCCTTATATATTCAACTAAAAAAAGTTGCGATAACTCGAAACGCGATAACTCGAAATTCGCGATATCTCGAACATATAAATAAGTCCCTTGAATAGGAATTAAGAACAATTTAATCGCGATAACTCGAAGTACATTTACTGACACGGTTTTTCACACCTCTCGCAAGGTTGTTCGAAGTCTTTTGTTTATTGCCAACTTGTCAACAAGAGTTGTTAGTGGCACTTCATTGTATTGATATGAATGTGAAGCAAACAATAATTTAAGAGTGATTTGTCTCAAATTAGTGTCAAACAAACATTTGGAGTTGTTAATATTTCTTTCTATAAAACGTCCTTTATTGAATATTTTGCGTGTAGGTCATACAGTGAACACGAATTGTCAATGTTAAATAATATACACCGAACTCTACTTCGAGACAAATTAGACCATTTGAGCAAGTTGCGTCAAAGATCTCTAGTCGAATTCTGTGACTCCCGTGTTGCTTTATAATAGTGTATTTTATCGCATGTCATGATCTGTAGTTGCTCTTAATTAAATGTGTACTGGTTGTTTTAATTCATAATTTATTGTGAATATATCTGCATGTAGGTCGTAACGCTTTTGTATGTCTCGTGTTGGTACAATGATATGTGTTAACATTTGTTAAAATGTTGTATCTTCATCGATCTTTTTGTGTATAATCATGAAAATAAAACTGAGTAATAAAATAATTTAAAACATAATCATCTTGTTTTATTGAGCAAACTTTACGACAAACACTTGTTACGTACGTACCGTATGGTGTTGTAATAATTGCACGTCGTTACTTTCTAAATACTCGCATGGTATTCTGGAAAAGTCAAAGTCGCGATAACTCGAAGTTCGCGATAACTCGAAGTAAATCGTCGGTCCCTTGGGACTTCGAGTTATCGCAATTCGACTGTAATTTGAGTACCCTTTGACCCAGAGCCTTCAAACTTCATATGTTGCTAGCCCTTATTGAGTAGAAGAACCCTACTGATTTTGGGGTCAGGTCAAAGGTCATGGTCACAGGGGCCCGAAGAGTGAAAACCGTTTCCGCTCAATAATTCGAGTACCCTTTGACCCAGAGCCTTCAAACTTCATAGGATGACAGCCCTTATTGAGTAGAAGAACCCTATTGATTTTGATGTCAGTAGGTCAAAGGTCAATGTCACAGTGACCCAAAGAGTGAAAACCGTTTCCGCTCAATAACTTGAGTACCCTTTGACCCAGAGCCTCCAAACTTCATAGGGTGATAGCCCTTATTGAATAGAAGAACCCTATTGATTTTGGGGTCAGTAGGTCAAAGGTCAAGGTCACAGTGACCTGAAGAGTGAAAACCTTTTCCGCTCAATAACTCAAGTACCTTTTGACCCAGAGCCTTCAAACTTCATAGGATGACAGCCCTTATTGAGTAGAAGAATCCTATTGATTTTGGGGTCAGTAGGTCAAAGGTCAAGGTCACAGTGACCCGAAGAGTGAAAACCGTTTCCGCTCAATAACTCAAGTACCTTTTGACCCAGAGCCTTCAAACTTCATAGGATGACAGCCCTTATTGAGTAGAAGAACCCTATTGATTTTGGGATCAGTAGGTCAAAGGTCAAGGTCACAGTGACCCGAAGAGTGAAAACCGTTTCTGCTCAATAATTTGAGTACCCTTTGACCCAGAGCCTTCAAACTTCATAGGTTGTTAGCCCTTATTGAGTAGAAGAACCCTACTGATTTTGGGGTCAGTAGGTCAAAGGTCAATGTCACAGGGGCCCGAAGAGTGAAAACCGTTTCTGCTCCATAACTTGAGTACCCTTTGACCCAGGGACTTCAAACTTCATAGGTTGTTAGCCATTATAGAGTAGAAGAACCCAATTGATTTTGGGGTCAGTAGGTCAAAGGTCAAGGTCACAGGGGCCTGAAGAGTGAAAACCGTTTCCACTCAATAATAGGAGTTCTATTTTACCCAGACCATTCAAACTTCATACGATGGATGTCCTTATTGAGTAGAGGACTCCTATTGATTTTGGGGTCAGTAGGTCAAAGGTCAAGGTCACAGGGGCCCCGAAGAGTAAAAACTGTATCCGGTCAATTACTGGAGTACCGCTTGACCCAGAGCATTCAAACTAAATAGGGTAATAGCCCTTATTGAGTAGAAGAACCCTATTGATTTTGGGATCAGTAGGTCAAAGGTCAAGGTCACAGGGGTCTGGGCGCAGGGGGGGGGGGGGGGGGGGGCGGCGAAGGGGGGAGACATGCGTTTTTCACAAAAAACATCTAGTTTAGTATTTGTTTTGCTGATTAATGAAGAGAGTTAATATTGCTTTGATACTGTTTTTGCTTTCTTCTTTTTTTTTAAGAACAAAACTTAACTTTTAGATTGTAGAAAACTTGGCAGGTGGCATTTACTTAAGTTTAAGGCTTACCTAACAAAAACAAATTTTCACTTCTATGCAGCATTCTTGTTGCAGTTGCAACCAAATGCAAAAAATGTTAAAGATCATTAAATTTCATTCACCAACTGCAAGGACTGGAGAGCGTATATTTGGTATGGTGTATGTGGTCGTCTAAAACGTCAAGATGGACCCCTGGGGAAAGCATGCTTGACTGTGAACAAGAATTCTTCAGCTGACTTTTGTGTCCAGTTTTTTAGTTTGAAAAGAATGTTATCAAACTCTGTTGGAAAAGAGTGCATGCAAAAAGAATGTGTCTTTACAAAAACAATACGATTCAAAAGGCAAAGTCAAATAAAGGGAGGTAATAAAAACAATATTGTTTAAAAATTTGCAACAACTATTTGTTCAATAAATTGAGATAACTTTAAAATGTTTTTATTAGGATAATCTGCAAAATATTTGCATAGTTTCCTAAAATTATTGTGTTTTTTTATAGAACCACTTAATGGATAAATTAAGTTAAATTAATGTTAAACTTCAATGAGCCTAAAAGGTATAATGGACCACGCCATAATGTTCTTGGTCAGTGGCGGGAGGGTCCCTAATCTGGGAATAAACAACAACAACAGCCTAAAAGGTATAATGTCCTATTCCCAAGAAGGCTTTGGTTTTTGAAAATTATTGTGTTTGTATAGAAATTTAATGGCAGTTCAGTAAAGTTCAGTTATGGTGATAAATTGATAAGTGTTTATCATTTCTCTTGAAACTTGTACCAATAATCTTTGTATTAAGGTTAACTAACTTTAAAATATTTGACAGTAGTACTGTTCCATGCAGATTAAATAAATAAATGGAATCATGTTAAAAATCGTTTATTCCGGAACTTCTAGAGTAGTGAAGGGCATATAACTTTGTATGATGTATTGCTTACAGGTTCTCAATAGAGTTTGTCCAAAGTAAGGCATTGGGGTCACTTTTGACTGAGCCCTTTTGGACATTGTAACCCAGATTTTTACACACAAAGCAGTATGACTATGAGTGGATGGGTCGAAGCTGTGTACAGTACTATATACATATCATGTATCATAGAAGACAAACTAAAACTGAAAAATCCGGCTTTGTTAATGCATTTTCTGCATTTCCTCCTTGTTTGAATGGTCATTCAGATGCTTTTGATGTGCTTGATGGTGCTGATGTTAAAGTTAATGGTTTCCATCACTTTTACAGTGGGCATTTTGGACATTGATAATTGTAGAAACAGTAAATGCACAGGTGATAATCATGTGTATAAGTGCATGTAAATAAAACTATTAGCAGTTCCAGACTCCTATATTTTGCCTCAAAATCATCCAAAAACTCCTATATTTGTTGCAAAAATATTCCTATATTTTTCCTATATTTTGTAGATGACCTGGTTGACAGCCTGACAAACCCATCCCAGTGAAAAGTGATTTGTTGTCCCTAGACACCAAATCACTTTTCACTGGGATGGGTTTGTTTGTTTAATACAACAGAGTTCTATGCAACAATTATGCACTAGGTGTGTAGAACAAAATCCTGTTCACTGAATTTTACATAGATGGTCAAAATCTTTGTCTTGAACTATACAACTATAATGAATCAATTGACTTATATAACTGATACCATATTAAGTATAATGGGTAGAAGAAATTCTGATATCACATTATTTTGCACAGGTTTTGTGTTTGCAAATTGATCAGTGAATTCGAATCTCAGGTAAATTCAACAATGTAAGAGTTTGTTTAATGAGACTAATGCGACTCACAGATTTATGTCCACACTAAAATAACATTTGTGGCCTCTTTGTGAAAATGCATGCTCATGTGATTAAATGATTCAACAGGACCATTTTTCATAAAAATAAAGATTAAACTGTCCACCTTTGCAATAAATTGGTAAAAGTATATTGTCTGTAAATAACAGACAAATTAGAACAATGTTGAAACTTGAAAATGCAGCTTGTTTAATTTGATTTCTTGTTTGAGAATTGCAACTGTTTCTTTGAAACACTTGGAGTTAAGTACATGTGCTGATTAAAACAGTTACATTTACTGGCAGTTGTGTGGAACAAACATTATTTTACATTGCAGATGGAAAGGGTTGTTTTGTTGTCTAGATGTATCAGAGAATAGACATGTTTTCTCTACACTGTCCAAACTCTGCATGCAGCTCTTCAAGGTACTGTGTGTCTGTGTTTCATTAATGTTAGGTTCTTTGTTTTAATCATTGTTTTTGCTTTAGTATTGCTTTTGATGCTTTTTAGCAGCTCTTGTTTTTAAGATATACAGGCTTTTATTATCAACGAAAATCCTGGTTATGAGATTTCGGTATGGCGGGCAGGTATGCAGGCGGACGGTGGCATAAAACTGGTTTCCGGTCAGTAACTTCAGTTTGGGTCAACGAATCTTACTGAAACTTTGGATATAGCCAGCCTTTAGGAAGACCTAGCATGGGATTGCATTTGGGGCCAACCGAGTCAAAGTCATTTTTACTAAAAATATAAAAACAGTTTCAGTGCCAATAACTTCAGATAAACCAATCATGCTGAAACTTTGGATATAGCAAGCTTGCATGAAGACCTACTTTTACATTTTAATTTATATGAATTAATTGATTAACATTTCAGTATTTATGCTTGTAGAAAGAGGAAGAGTTGGTGGCCAGTGATATCCTGTCAGGATTGATCCTTGTCTACCATAAACAACATGTAACAAGACGCCAGCTTGATGTCGTGGATGCTCCCCAGTTGTCCTCAAGGGTCAGGTTGGTGATCCCAGGTCCTTATATATAACACTGTCACACGGTGTCTAACCTTTCCCCATACACACATATATGACTTTATCGCATAGGCAAACAGTGTAGACTCAGATCAGCTGGCACATCCATGCTCTCCGATCAAGATCTGTACTGTTTGCATTATGATTTATCAAGTAATTTCTGACAAAAAAAAACGAGCAGTGCAGATCCTGATAAGATGGCACGAAAGTGCTGGCTGATCTGGATAGACATTGCTGGCACAAGCAATAAAATGAGTATTTGTGGAGGAAAGGTTATCCCAATTTTAACACCTTTCACAAAATATCTCCATTAATATGTTCATTGTTCATATATGTCAACTTAGAACTGAGTTGAATATATTTCACATTTGATATTTGGTAAAAAATTGGTCTTAAAAATTATATCAGGTTCAAGATGCAACAAGGATGGCTAAAATTAGATCAGACATTTAACCTAGAGTGTTGATTGTTTGACAGGTCTAAAGTTAGATCCTACTTTTAATGTATATTTTTTATTGTTTGGCTTATCTTGAGTTAGGTACTAATTTAACTGCATAGTTTATTGATAGTTTTGCATGTGTATAGTTATTTGAAATGTTTCTCCACTTAGGATCTTTCAAAAACACAAAATGGGATGGGAATTAAAATTCACACAAATTACTCTTTATATAGACCTTGTCTATCGCTTTCAGGAGTAAACCACACAAGATTGCCATTTCCCCTTCCGTGCCTCGTCGACCTTGGATGACCTTTAAACAGGCTGCCCACTACATGAAGTTTGCTTTTGGCAGTTATGGATGGCCTTACTTCATAGGACTCAACAACCCTGTTGTAGCTGCTGGAAGACTTCTGCCTAAACTCAAGTATGCAACATCAATTTATATTCACATTTTTGCAGAATATGTTATATGCATTATCAGAATAGTAATCATAAACATTGTACATGTATTATATAATCTTGAAATTCATGTTTGTTCATAGATTGGCCCCAGTACTGGTACATGTATGTGAAAGATATTTTACTTTTATGTCTTCTGTGAAAGCCACATCATTTCAGTCACTAAATCCAGCAAGATATGCTTCAATGAATTTATTGATGGGGACAGGTTCTTTATAAACAGAGATTTTCTTCAAGAGCAATATGGATCATTTCTTTAAATAATACTTTTATGTCAAATCATGTTTTACAATTTTCTGTGAACTTTTCATATTTTTATTGTTGAAGTCAACATTTATTTTAATTAAAAATCATTGTCACAATATCATGTGGAAAACACCTCAAAATCAGGTAGTAATTATAGCAATGATGAATAGTTCAAATTAATTAATATGTGCTGGTTTTTAGTTTTTATTGATCTTGTAAGTGGATTGATTCACATTAAAAAAAAATTGACAAAATACACAGTTGTTCATATACATGATTTTAGAAAATTAAAACTAAAAATTTTAAAACCCACAAAAAATGATTTTACTGAAACAAAAAATTAAATTCCCATGAATATATGTTTATCACAGTAGTTTGTGACAAGAACACATTATTTCACCTTAAAACATAAAGCATATTTGAACAAGTCCAGTAATTATTTCACTAGATGCTTTGTACATTTTCAGTTGGAGTAAGAAAGAGCCACCTGCATACATTATTCAGGACAACAAATGGTTGAGTAACACTGTAGCTTTCTGTATACAGACGGGGCTTTCTGTAGATGATCTCATATATGTCTCATTTCAAAATGAGGTAAGAAATCTGTACCTTTTGGTCTCTGAACACTTCATACTTTGTTATAAATTTGGGACTGCATGCTAGTACAGAATTTGGCGCCAAGGTAACCTAGCAATATTAATGTTCAAACAGTAAAAGCATTTCTAAAGGAATGGGAGTTGTGTAATAACTGTTCTTATCGAAAAGGAATTGTTCCAAATCACTCTCTCACATGTTCTTTGCAATATGAAAATAGCAACTTTGGAATAGCAAAAAAAATCATAGTTAATAATTTTTTCAAAAACAAAAAATAAATTGTATTACAGATTTATGCCATACCATTTTTTGTGAGTGTTGATACTGAAAGCAAGTCTGTGATAGTAGCCATACGAGGAACACTGTCGCTGGAGGTCAGTTATTGTATATTGTACACATAATACTTCATCATTGTCACCAAATTTAACAGAATTATTATTGGTTTCATTAAAGTGGTCCTTCATAAAACATCAACATTTCTTCCTAAGGAACCTCACAAAGAATAAATTGATTGTCTAATCAACCAGTACTTAGAGTGGAAGGCTTTACATTAATAAATTCTAGTTTCTTGTTTGTTATGCCCCCACAAAGTTTGAGGCATATAGAGTTGCACTTGTCCGTACTTCCGTCCGTCCGTCCATACGTCTGTCCGTACGTCCCCAAATCTTGTGGCATCAACTCCTCATAAACTATAAGGCCGATTTCTTTCAAACTTGCACAGATGATCAAGCAGGATGTGTAGATGATCGTACAGAAAGGAATTTTTCCTGCGACCATTTTTACCAGAGTTATGGCCCTTTGTTATTACAAATTTTGTTGCAGCAGTGGGGGCATCGGTGTCCAAGGACACATTGTAGTTTCAACTAGTTTGTCAGCCACAGAAAGTGCTCTTATGTTATTTTACCTCATGGCCAGATAGTGTAGAGGAAATTTATCTATAAATATGTGCCTTGTAGGATATTTTAACAGATCTGGTTTTAGAGAGGGCACCAGTGAGATATGGTGGGATCTCGGGATATGTTCACACAGGAATGCTTCAGTCTGCCAAGTTCATACGCAATAAACTGATCACTGATGGTATACTGAGCCAGGCTTTCCAGAAAGCACCTGTAAGTAATCAGTTTAAGTGTAATCTGCTCACTTGTTCTCTGCAAACAACTGTTAAAGTTTTAGTTATGGTAAATGATGATCTGCTTTTCATTGGTTGTTCTAGTTTTGAACTCAGTGAATGCTAGCTTATGTTAGAAAAAACTGAACATCCTAAACTGATGGCTAGTGACAAAGATGAGCCATTAAGAGCCAATTTTTCCACTTCATATAATCTATACATTTCATGTAAACCAAAAACAGCAGCACCACCAGGTTTGATTTAAATACAAAGGTACAAGGATTCTTTAATTGTAAAACTTTCTTTTTCTGTACAAATTACAGTCTAATTGCGATAACTCGAAGTCCCAAGGGACCGACGATTTACTTCGAGTTATCGCGAACTTCGAGTTATCGCGACTTTGACTTTTCCATATTACCATGCGAGTATTTAGAAAGTAACGACGTGCAATTATTACGACACCATACGGTACGTACGTAACAAATGTTTGTCGTAATGTTTGCTCAATAAAACAAAATAATTATGTTTTAAATTCTTTTATTCCTCAGTTTTATTTTCATGATTATATACAAAAAGATCGACGAAGAAACAACATTTTAACAAATGTTAACAAATATCATTGTACATGTATACAGCGCATCATCATTCAAATACACACAATAGCGTTACGACCTACATGCAGAGATATTCACAATAAATTATCAGATCATGACATGACAACAGATCATGACATGCTACAATAAAAACAGAAAGATTTGTTGTTTTCCGATCCAGGTATCCTCCCAAGTACTCGGGCACTTCGCTGGATTACTCGGAAAAATGTATTAATAATTTTATTATTTTTCGTTATGCCGTATGCGAACTGTCGTTTGCTGATTGATAAAAGCTGTAGAATACAGAATTCAGTAAATTAAAGGACGTTTTATAGAAAGAAAAATTAACAACTCCAAATGTTTGCTTGACATTAATTTGAGACAAATCACTCTTATTGTTTGCTTCACACTCATATCATTACAATGACGTGCCACTAACAACTCTTGTTGACAAGTTGGCAATAAACAAAAGACTTCGAACAACCTCGCGGGAGGTGTGAAAAACCGTGTCAGTAAATGTACTTCGAGTTATCGCTATTGTTCTTAATTCCTATTCAAGGGACTTATTAATATGTTCGAGATATCGCGAATTTCGAATTATCGCGTTTCGAGTTATCGCAACTGTTTTTAGTTGAATATATAAGGAAAATTGAAGGGACCGGCGGCCGACTTCGAGTTAAACCGTCATTTCGAGTTATCGGGTTTCGAGTTATCGCAATTCCACTGTATACTTTAATTCCTGAAATAAAAAAAATTGACAGTGTTTTAATGTTTTCTAGGGCTACCAGCTGGTAATAACAGGCCATAGCTTAGGAGCGGGTGTAGCTGCCTTGTTAGCCATGGAGTTACGGCCCCTGTACCCTAATCTTACCTGCTTTTCTTTTGCTGTTCCCGGTGAATTAGTTAGGTAGGTATGCAAAGTGCTTTCCTAAAAGAGGAGTACATGCTTTTCAAGTTCTTTATAACTGTAATGATCTGGTCCTATGTTCACTCCATAACTATTATATATTATACTAATTTTTAAATTATGTGGATGCAATGTTTTACATAATGACACAATGTGCAAAACTTACAGTTATGTTGACCTTCTTCAGGTCAGACTTGGACTTCCAAAGTCACAGGCCCCAAAATCACATCAGCTCCATAACTCTTAAACCAAATTGAAAAATTGTAAAATTGCTAGGTAGAAATTGTTTGTCTTAATCTTTACAGACATAACCTTTGAATGAAAAACAGTGAATAAAACAAACAAAAATGATTGACTTATCAATGGTTCCTTATTTCCATGCCCCCACCCCCAAGACACACTCAAAGTCAATGTGCTGTTTAGAGATGTTCTTCTTTAACCTCACTAAAGTCAGATCTAACTAAATGTTAAATCTAATGATGGCTCACAAATACCGTATATTAGCTACAATTGTTTTACCCGATATCTATTTTTAGAACAGTCAATTCATAACACTATGGGCAAAGGTTGAAAAATGCATATGTCATTTCATTATCACTGAAGGCAGTACTATATGACATACACTTATCTTCAGTAGAATATGTTTTACACAGGTTACAATATATACAATACAACGTTCATCATGTACTTTTGAAATTTTGTAGGCGACAATCTGATTTGTTTGTAAAATTGTTGATAAAAGCATGTTTAAGTGACTTGCCATCTCATCCTGATAGCACAGCAGTTTTCAGGAGACGATTTTAATCAGATTGTGTTCTTTTCTAAATCATAATAGGTGTTATCTGTTGTGTTTCAGTGAGAGTCTGTTAGCCTACACAGAGGAGTTTGTTTGCACTGTTTGTCTGGGATATGATATTGTCCCTCGACTTGGCTTGGCAGAATTTATTCAACTTAGGATTGATATTCTAAATGCAATAAAGAACTGCACTCTTCCAAAGGTAATACATTAGCACTTTATTCATTTTTATTTACTCATATGAAAAACATACTTTTTTGTGGAGCTTGTTGTAATACTGTCAAGCCTTTGGTTAAATGCAGCTTTGACAGAGAAAACCAGGCTGATGAAGCACCAGTTACTGATGCGTAAATATGAGACAAATAACCAAAGTTATCAAAACTTTTAACTTCTCCTAAAAAGTCAAAATGTGACTGTTTATTGTAAAGTGCATTACTAAACATTGGCTATAACTTTGCCATTTCTTCATATTTCTACTTCAAACTTTCAAATTATACTGACAATGGGGTCCTGATGATGCCAGAATCTTTAGGCCAAAGTCACATTTGACTTATTTGTGTCCCTTTTTGGACTTGGATTTTGTCATGAAAACTTAACATTGCCTATATATAACTTCTACAATTCTTAATATTCCTTCATTGAACTTTCAAAATATGATGGGTCATGATGAATCCAAAACCATTAGGTCTGGTTCAAAATTGACAGATTTAGTGACCAGTTTTTGTGTTGTTTTTTCTTACTAAGTAGCAAACAAACTGAACAACCATATAGTTTAACAATACCTTTGAAATAAGCATCCCACTATCAGGTCAATTTCTTTATTCTGCATTTGAGCCTTCTTTTCTGTGCCATATGATGAGTATCTGCACTGTTTCCTTCTCTGTGAGACATACCGGTAACCTTATAAATCTTAAAGTGACTAGTGCAGATCCTGATTAAACTGCACAGATGTGCAATCTGATTTGGATCTACTCTGGTTTAATAAAGAAAGAAGCCTAAATCATCCAGTAAACCATCCAGTAAAGGATTTATTACTTTAAAAAATTATATAAAAAAGAGTAATATTGTTTGGCTTTTATTTCAACATGCAGATCTGAATTTGTAAGCTGATGGGTGGAAAACAATAACTTGAGATTGTATTACTTTTGAATAAAAACAAAACAAAAAAGACATAAATTATTGGTGCACAAAAGAAACTAATTTTTTATTTAAGCCCCACAATGTGGGAGGCATATAGAGCTGCACTCGTCCGTACGTCTGCCCGTCCGTTCATACTTCCCCTCAAATCTTGTGGCATCAACTCCTCATCAGGTGGATTTCTGTCAAACTTGCATGGATGAAAGTTTTCAGTTGTATGCCTGAAATTCAGGTTTTTATGTGCCTACAAATGATAGATTTTCTTTATTTTACCTACATAAATTGACCAATTTTCAGGTTTTCAGAATTCCTTACTTTCACCCTTGAACTTGCACAGATGATCAAGCAGAATGTGTTGATAATCGTAAAGAAGGATTTTTTCTTGCAACTTTTTTACCATAGGCCCTTTGTTACAAATGTTGTTTCAGCAGTGGGGGCATCAGTGTCAGAGGATACATTCTTGTTATATGAATGTCACTTACAAAGATCAGCTAGAAATGCATACAATAAGATCACAAATAGCAGTATCATTTATGAAGAATTTCTCTCGATGAAGGGAATCATGCCAGCTATGCACTTCATGCACCAATCTCGATTTGTTTTTGTTATATAAATGGTTAAGTGGACATTACTACATTGGAAGAATTTTACTTTAACAGCATCAGGTGATAGCAGGTAAGCTGTGGACCAAAGTGTTCGGGAAGGTGGATCTAGGACATACAAGTCATAATCATAGTGATCCAGAGAAGATAAGATGGTTTGAGGTAGATATTGTATACTCAGCAAAAACAAGAAACCTGACACTTCATAACTTTGAGTAATCATGTTATACATATACAAAATCTATATTTTTGCACCCTACAATAACAACTAATGGCTAAAACACTTGTTTCATGTACCAGAAATGTCAAAATGCATAGATAATTGAAAACGCTTCATTCCCAACCACAATTCAAATATCTCATGAATCTGGCTCAAAGGTTAAAAATTGGCTGAAATGGCAACTAGTAACCATTTCAGCCAATCAGATGCTTGAGATTTGAGACTGGTTTCCAAGCTCAGTTTTATAACCTTGGGTACTGATTGAAGGGAAATAGGTAAATATGTAGTGTCCGGTTTCTTTTTTTGTTGTTTGCGACATTGGCTGTTGTACTAACCATGGAGATCCTTGCAGTTTCATAACATGGCCATTAAATATTTCATACATTTTAAGAAAGTGCCTTAAGGGCTCGCCACACTCCTCCCAATCCTATTCATTGATAAAAAGAAAATTATCAAAATCTCAATAATGGCAAATGCCGTCAAATGAAACTTTGCACAAATGAATGCTATTAATATATCTTTACTTTGCAGATGGTAAGACACGTAAGAACAATAAAGAATAATAGCGAGATCTAAAAATTCCCTCAACTTCTATTGACATAAATTCACAAAAACTAAACAACACAAAACATCATTTTAAATGAGTAATATGATACGAACAACAATTCATTGTGTCCTCGTGACTTACATATGTAAACTTTAAGAGATATTAGTAAAAGTGTGTTTGACCTTCAATTTTCTGGTCGCTTCCTGGTCGCGTAAACGGATGACAATCACTGATTTCTCTTTAAATAGTTGAAAGTTTTTTACAAAGTACACAATATTTTCTTGTCAGTAACATTGCACTCACATGGGAATTTAAAATTATGTTTTGTATCGCTTAGTTTTTGTGAATTTATGTAAACAGAATTTTAAGGAATTTTAAGGTCTAGCTTGTTTTCTTTACTATTCTAACGTGTCTTACTGTATGCAAAATCAAGATACATTAGTAACATTCATTTGTGCAAAGTTTTATTGAACGGCATTTTGCCATTATTGAGATTTTGATAATTTTCTTTTTATCAATGAACAAGATTGGGAGGAGTGTGGCAATGCCTTAATGAAGAGCCAAAAAAAACCCACAAAATTAGTAAGAAAAAATTATTAACAATGTTTAGTAAGTAAGTTGTGAAATTAGTTTAAAATAATAAACAAAATTCTCTCAGTGAATTTATTTGACTTTCTTTCCATTAAAAAAATTTAAAGCTAAATGTGTCTAGGTCTGTGATAGACAAGAGTACCTTATCTATGATGTGTTACAGCAATATATCTATGAAGAGATGCAGGAGAGGAGGAGAATCCTTGCCCATAGTGAACCTCTGCTACCACCAGGTCAGATCCTACATGTCCTGGAGAAGAGTGACCCAAACAGGTAACACATACATCAGCTAAAGTGAGACCAACTCTGGGACTGAACCAAAGTGGTCTTAATGTAGCGGTAGAAATTAGTGCAAAACTGTTAAAACAGACATTAAATAGAGGTATTATTAGTAGTGAGGTCTTTAATTTCAGGGTGGTCTTTATGGGGCGTTGTACTCTAGTTAGTATTACTACACTGATGTTTACTTGGATGCAGATCTCGCTTTATGCTTTTATACCTTTAATAGTTAACATTACAAACATAAAAACTAATTGTACAACAATGCCATTCAGCTCCTAGCTAAGCTATTGTAATCAACTTTTATGTAAAGTGGACTGTCCATTGTTAATTTGCTGGTTGTCATGTTTTGTGGGCAAACACAAGAGATACCACAATTTTAGCTGATTATCATCAGACAACCTGAAAATGTTTGTATTATTTTACACTATGCCATCTGTGATTAAAATATTCTTCATAATCTCATACAGAAGAAAAACCTTTTTAACAAAACGATTATCATATTGTGGTCACACTTCACTCTTATGCGCCACCTCATGCTTAACTATAATGTTTTGCTTTGAGTGTCTACTGTCACGTTCCACACCAATGCTTACTCTTGTGCTCTACTCTCATGCTCCACTCTAATCTTTTGCTCTCAGGCTTAACTCTTATGGTGCGCTCCACCAGACTGCTCTCCATTCTAATGCTTTGCTGTCATGGTTCCATTCTTATTCTCTGCTCCCTTGTTCAACTCTTATGCTCCACTCTAATGCTTTGCTCTCAGGCTCAACTGTCATCTCCACTCCCAAAAACCACTCTTGTGCTTTTCTCTTAGGCTTAGCTCTAATGCTACATTCCCATGCTCCTTTCATGCTTTTCTCTTAGGCTTAGCTCTCATGCTACACTCCCATGCTCCACTCATGCTTTTCTCTTAGGTTTAGCTCTCATGCTACCTTCCCATGCTCCTCTCTTGCGCTTTGCTCTTAGGCTTAGCTCTCATGCTACACTCCCAATGCTTCACTCTTGCGCTTTGCTCTTATGCTTAGCTTTCATGTTACTCTCCCATGCCATGCTCCACTCTTGTGCTTTGCTCTAAGGCTTAGCTTTCATGCTACACTCACATGCTCCACTCTTATGCTTTTCTCTTAGGCTTAGCTGCCTCCCTCCCTCCCTCCCTCTCTTGCTCCATGCTAACGTTTGCTATTAGGCTCCACTGCCATGCTCCACCATTGTGCTAAACTCACCTGAATGCCATGAATTGTTATTTCAGACCATGGAATGTTTCTCCAGAATATTATGCTGAGTGGACAGATTGTCAGACCTTTAAAGAGATCGTGTTAAGTAAACAGATGATAGCTCACCATTTCCCAGACACCTTATTGTATGCCTTACAACAGCTGGCCGAGCATGAAAGTAAAGCATTACATAAAGAGTAGAATGGGAGTCAGATTGTGTGAAGTATGTCGGTACTCTTACTAACTTTTTGCTGTTATACCACTAATGATGTGTTTTTTCATAAAGTTTGAAAAATGTAAGCTTAATCAGAATGCTTTTAATATTCAGTTCAAATTCTTTTTGTGGGAGTTATGAATTGATAAAAATTCTGGGTCACATGGAGGCAAATGTGTCTACCTAGTGCTTTGAAACAAATTTATTGGTGTAAAAAATCTCATAATTTTTACATTTTTAATTTAATTCATATTTGTTTATTGAACACTTTATATTTTGATTTTTTTTGTATTGTTTTGTTTTTATTGTTTCTCAGACTTAAGGTGATATTGTTTCTTGTGTTCTGATTTATTTTTACTTTGGCGACCTCTTTTCTTTTAAAATCGTTTTGATGACTTATTATGCAATACCTCAAACTGTCGTACAATTCATTTAACCTTCAAAAGTATTCTACCAATTTATTGTACATTATTTTACATTTAATTTTTTTATGGCAATAATCACATACTTCTTGTTTGGGAATATTTGCAAACTCTACGCAGAATATAACCTTATATTACTGTCTCACAAAGTGATTTAACCCTTTTCTCCATTTATATGACTTTTATGTCATGAGTGAACAGTGAACAGTGAAGATCTTATCTTAGCCGGCACATCTCTGCTGTCTGATCAGAATCTACACCGACTGCTTTTTGATTTCTTAGGTTATTTCCGACTTACAACATGTATTAGCAAACAGTGTAGATCCTGATCAGATGGCATGTATGTGCCGGCTGATCTGGATTTATACTGTTTGCACATGTGATTAAATGCATATATATGAACTAAAGGGTTAACTTTAGCAAATTTCTCCTATGCATATATATATGTATATTGGTAGTTTATTCAAAAATGAGAAAATAAATTTCAAATAGATGTATATAATCATTAATTTTATTGCAAATCTGAGTCTTCATTATGATATGCAAATACCTCAAGTTTCCATTGCATCCCAAGTTTGTTTGGACGTCTTGATAAAAATATGAATATATATGAACGGGGTTGGGTGTATTGTTTTCTAACTGCAGCTGACAGTACACAGTATTCCCTGTTACTTGCAGTGTATTACTCTGCCTAGGTTTTGACCTCCATTTAGTTATAGTCTTTGTTAGTGGTCTATATGTGGTATTTGGTGATGTAAAAGACATGTTTTTTTAGCATGGCATATGAATGCTGAAAATAAAATGATTACATTTCACTTCCTATGTTTTGTGAACAAAATATTTACTAGTCTGTTAGATTAATTCAACTACTATAGGAAAATGCATATTGCTACGCAAGTGGTTTTTGCCCTTTACTCCATGGGATATGGCTAATAACACATGGCAAACGCTGTAGATCTAGATCACGGTGCCTATCCATATCGGTGGTTTCTTTGCAAAATTCACTATATCCGCAGCTTTTTTGCATCAGCAACGGCTATTCTTTGCTAAAAACAATGGGAGTAGAGCCTATTCCCAACATTCCAGGAACTAATATTACAGATATAAGGTATATTGTAGATCAGCCAGGACATCTGTGCCATCTGTTAGGAACTATACTATTGGCCTTTAGATCCATTATGTTATTTCTGATGGCATAGCTGATCTGGATCTACACTTATCACACATGAGATAAAATCCATTTACATGTATATTTATTGAAGGTTTAATATGATTGTGAAGTGCACACTGGCATTATAACTAGCTTTTCCTGAAAACCGTAAACTTGTTATTCAATTCTTTTATTTATCTATCTCTAAAATAATGTTATGAACACCCCTTTTTTTCATGTTTAGCCAGTCGATGGTCGCTGAAATAAATAAAACTGAATTTGTTAATTGAAACAGTGTAGACCCTGATTAGAATATGTGAATATGCAGGATGATCTGGATCTACAGGTGTCACACATTTGACAAATACTGGGCTTAGCACTTTTAAATAAATGGTTAATATATACTTCTTGTTGATTATAATGGCTAACTGGGTGTTCTGTCTGTTAGGTTTTAGATGTATCATATGAATGTTCCAGTCCAGCACCAAACTCTGACTATTGTTACCATGTTGATGTTTTGAATATTTTACTTGTACCCAAATTATTATTTACATACATGCCAGGTATCGAAAAATAATTAAGTGAGACTGGTGACATTTTTAAGTGAGATTTGAGCAAAAATAAGTGAGATTTTCTAAAGCGTGGCGAAACATGGTATATTATAAATGTTCTTGTATACCTTTACCTTTTTTATAAAAAGTAACTACAGTCAGTTATATTACTTTAATGAAGTAACAAGACAAACACATGTTTTTCAAAATCAAATAAAATATTTGTGACTAAAATCTTTATGCCACATTTATTTAAAAATGTCCACTGAAAATTCATACTATTCAAGCCATTAGTTATCCACTAAGTGCAATTACTGACTAGGCATTTAATTATGAAGAAAGTCTAGTGTTGCATTTGCTTAAAAATTATTCTTGTAGCTTTACAGAAAGAAGCGAGAAGGGCCCAAAAGTTTGACAAATCTTGTTTTTATTTACATTGGATTAATGCTTCAACATGCCAATTAAAACCAAAACTCTTGACAACACCTTCAAAGTCTAAATAATTTAGACAATCATTTTTATGCTTGATGAATTTTATTGTTGGTATTAAAGCAATATTTTCTTTAAGCAATTACTGGTAATACAAAATCTGAGTTTTCCATTTTGCTTCACAGTTTTAAGTATCCTGATATTGTTATTTTTAATTAGAGCATCTTTATTTATATGTTAATGATCTTTTTTAAACTGTAAGTTAAGGTTTGAAGATTTTATAACCTTTTATGTCTGCACTGTGATATTTGTGTTAAATTCTATGTTTTAGTAAACAAATTCTGTATCTCAGCATACATTAGTATGCGTGTGCTTATTATCAACTTATGCAATGTATTTGATTGTTAGGGGGAAGAAACAAAACATTATTATCAGTTCTATCAGAAGATTATCATGATTAACTGCAGCTTTTAAATCTGATTAAATATTTTAACATTTTGCTGATATCAAGATTAAAAGTTTACAACTGATCACAGTTAAATGTTATATTTTAACAAATATCACATAACTGTTGAAAGAAATTAAACAGTAACTGTTGTTACTACCTGGTTCTCCGTATCTGTATTTGTTCCATTGATTTTCAGAGTTACGCCCCTTTGACACTGAAACATCCTTATGCCCTCGAAGAGAGGTATATAGTAATCACATCATCTGTCTGTCCGTCCATCCATCATCAATCCAATCCAATCCCCATCTTGTCCTATCTCATCCTGTCATATCCATCCATCCTTCCCTCCATCCATTCCATAGCTCTTGAACCCTTTAAACAATTCTAAAATTACTTGGTAAAAATGTTTGACACAATGACATGTTTTGGCCTAACTTACAGTTACACCGACCTTCAAGGTGAAGGTTACATGACCTTCAAGGTGAAGGTCACATATTTGGCTTTCTAGGGGTGCGCTCGTAAGTCTCTAGGGTACAGTTTTTACGAACATACCGGAACAGGATAGTGATTTTCATTTTTAAAATCTTGCCGCCATCTTTGTTCTAAATGTTCCTCCTTTTCCAGCGGCGCAAATTGGACATGTTCTGCACAGTGTGCATTTGTGTTCGGAACACGGAACAGCTGTCCAGAACTGTTAGAACAGCGTTACGAGCGCACCCAAAATCTTGCCGCCATCTTTGTTCTAAATGTTCCTCCTTTTCCAGCGGCGCAGATTGGACATGTTCTGCACAGTGTGCATTTGTGTTCGGAACACGGAACAGCTGTCCAGAACTGTTAGAACAGCGTTACGAGCGCACCCTAAGTTACAGATCCCAAAATCATACCCATGTAATTCTTGAACCCCTTGAACAATACTAAAATAACTTAGTAGAAATGTTTGGCTTAATTACATGATGGGCAGCATGTACTACGGTGATGATGGCCTTTGTGGTCAGACTTGGGCACAAACTAAAATATTGTGTTTGCTCCTTATCTCTTATATCCCCCAAACAGATTTAAAATAACTTGGTAAAAATGTTCTACAGAACGACATGATGAGCAGAACATACAGTTACCCTGACCTTGTATGTCAATGTAACACTTTTGGGCTTCCAAAGTTACCTGCTCTATCTCGAACCTTCGTTTTCTGGACGAATTATGGGTCATGTATTATATTTATTATTTAACTATTAATAGATGATGTTTAATACGTACATCTAGTTTGACCCAAGAGAGATAAGAGGGTTACTAAAAAAGTTCAGAAAAGATGTTGTTTTGTTCAATACGTGATTTTTGTTACTTATGCATTCAAAATTATTGTTTTAGAAATAAAATGTATTGCTATGAACGTTTTTATGGGTAGAAATCTAAGTTTTTGAAGTGAAATTGTTAAGTGATTTTGACGGGTAGAAGAACTTTTCGAACATCCCTTTCAATAGGAAGGATTCACAACTACGTCATCAATTAGTGTTATCTGTACCATGTGAAACAATGTAAACAATGGCTGTTTGTGATAAGATATTTGTTGTAAATCTAACAGAAAAAGATGTACCTGGAGCTAAGTTTCGCTCATCTGACATTGCTGAGCATTCAAATGTTGAATTAAAACATTGGTTACAGTGTCGAGGTTTAAATTTGTCAGGAAAAAGGCAAGAATTAATTGACAGCGAAGCAACATCCACTTTATATATTTCCTTTAATTACAGTTGAGAAACATGACTGGTTTGTATCATTGTATATGTTGTTTGATTTTTTTAATAATATTTAAAACAAAATCATTGAAATGCATTTGTTATGTTATAGAATAATAAATTATAATACTAAATAGAATTTTCATATCAAGCAGTGTAAGCATACATTTACATAATATTGAGCTAGAGGAAACAGGTGCAGTTTCATATCTATATGATTGTATCATGGCATATCTTATCTGCATATTGATGTTCAATATTGTAAAATGAAGATCCCTGGTTATTTTATGTGTAGCTATTGATACCAGTAATTCAGAGATAATACTTAATCAAGTGTAGTAATTAAATATATTGTTCAGTGTTGCTGTCTTTGTTTTTCAAATGCTGGGCATGCATTGAAGCTGGGGGAGAGAAGGACATTATTATTTCCATTGATGTTTACTGCATATATATCCAATGTTTCACTTTGTCAATAGCATAATACTCCCGACCACAAGCACTTATCCACTTTTTGCACTTCTGTTCATTTGTTTTTGGGTTTGGAAAGGGTATAAAAATACGTCTTTCATGTCATCTTTGTCTGCATACCTCGAGTCACTTTTACAAACACCATAGCAACAATGTTTTTTCCTAACAAAGTATTTTTTAGAAGAATTTGGTTGCAGATCCAAACCTAAACACATGCAAATCTATAGTTAACTGCATGCAAGTGATACAAAATTTGTACCGCTAGCAACGGTTGCTAAGGTCAGTTCTTATCAGGGAATCTATTTTTAGCATATTGGCTACCTGTGAATCCTTCCTATAACGGAAGTTATGTTTGATTGCTCTCCCTTTGCATGTTAATATTGTATAGGAAGGATTCACAGGTAGCCAATAAGCTAACAAGAAAAGTATAACACAGATGTGTTATATGTGGACGACATTTGAAAGTAGTAAGATGTTGGGTGTAGAGTTCATGGTGATGGATTGTTTTTAAACAAAGAAAGAATTAAGTGATAATATATTGTTGTCTTTTATTGGCAAAGGGTATTGAACGTTGAAGGATGTGCGTGTGTATTACATGTAGTTGTGGAACGCGTTGTATACAAGGAGTGCGGTTTGAAATGAAATATACCGGAAATGGTATGGCCTGGGATTTATGATGAAATTTGTTTGCTGAACATTTACAAGTTTGCAGTAAATGTAGTGAATGAGTTGAAAACGAACGTTTTCATTTTAAATATAATGATAACTAGCTGGAAAATAGTGGAAGAGATGGTTGCAATGGTAACATGCATCATGATGAAGAATTGCCAAAACTATATGTGTTGTTATGTATTCATTTAGGATGCAAAATAATTCTCACAGTTTAAGGATTTACTACACTCCTCCTTACACCTTTATCGATAAAAAAGAAAAGTATCAACATTTAAAAAACGGTAAAATGCCTTTCAATGAAATTTTGCACAAATGAATGTTAATTTCGTTTAGTTTGATAATTTTCTTTTTAATCAATGGTTGAACAAGGAGGAGTTTAGAGGATCGTTAAGAGCACTCAAAATTTCATAAATGTAACTGATTTTTCATTATTGTGATTGTAGATTTTCATTGGTAGATACTCTACTGAGAGCTATGTAAGCCATTCCTCTTTGTAATATCGTTTTATCGATATCAACAGCATCTGAAGATAATGTTAGACTTTTTGTGGACAGTTACACCAACATTTAATTTTCATGAAGGAGTTACCTGGTAGTTAAACATTATCATAGCACTAACCACATTACATTGAATTTGCTCTATATAAACTTAACAGTACCTTTCAAAATTGTCCTACCACGAACATGGCAATTTCTTTCAAATTGGTACTTTCAGGATGAAAATCTATATTAACTTTCTATATTCAGACACAGCATCTTGATCCCGTAAACCAGGGGGCTGGGGGATGGGAGTGGGTGGGGGGGGGGGTGAGTCACACTGCAATACCACCTCAAACCAATTTATTCTGAACAACAGAATAAGACCTACAAAAAATGGTTATACAATTATTATTTACTTTATAGACACGAAATCGCCTTCTTCTTGTAAAACGGAAACCCACTGGAACCGTCAATTTCAACATCAGAAACATTTGTAAACAAAGAACCATCATATATAGGTCACACTCACGCGCCAAAATCAAGTCACAGGATTGCCAATATTCGTAAACTGAACACAAACTTCAATATCTGCCAGGAATAACTATCCGAACAATGTCTCTTACTACATGTACACTCTTTCTATAACTGCTTACAACAATAAACTTTTAATTCGCATATATTTTAATTAAAAGAAAACACAAACTCATCGATCTTTTTATATAATCTATATATATATATCTATATACATAGGTCTATTTATATACTCAGTTATAAATAGCTTGAGCTGGTACTTAACGTTCGCTAACGCTTTAAAGAAAACAAAAAACTCATCGATCCCTTTATAACCTGGCTTACATTCCCGATCAACAGTGATCTAGAAAACGAAACTATCTAGTAGTTATAGATTACAAAAACTTTCCGCAAACAATCCTATATGACTAGATCCACTCGCACTACCTAATCATGTATACATGCTTTACGTGATGAACGCCATCTTGAAAAACCAGTGGGGTCAGTTCAAGGTTATCACGAGAAATCACAACAATCAATTATCTGACTAAACCTACATGGAATTGCATCTTGGTCATGTAAATATTTTGTTTATATATTAAAATAAAACTTTTGTATACATAACCTACGACATAATTTAACAATAAAAGTCCACATAATCAAGCAACATAAAAAATACGTTGACATCTTCCCTCTTACTAATAAGATTTCCTTGGGTAATACCGTACCGTTGTACATACAACATGGTTCCCGTTCAGTACTCAACGATCTATATATAAAGCCGGGCCACATGGTACTCAACATTCGCTATAAACCTCTATTTAAAGCCGGGCCAAAATTCCCCTTCAGCCGGACTAGTTGTACTATAGTAAAGATCATCAAGTAATAGTTACATAGTAATAATATATTATGACCCATAATTCGTCCAGAAAATAGATTCACTGATAAGAATTGACCTTAGCAACCTTGCTAGCGGTACAAATTTTGTATGACTTGCATTCAGTTTACTATAAATTAGCTTGTGTTGAGGCATGGATCTGAAACCAAAATCTTTAAAAAAAAAGTTTAGTATGACACAACAATGTTGCTATGGTGTTTGTAAAGGTGACTCGAGGTATACAGACAAAGATGGCATGAAAGATGTATCTTTATACCCTTTCCAAAACCAAAAACAAATGAACATAAGTTCAAAAAGTGGATAAGTGCATGTGGTCGGCTGTATTTTATTATTGACAAAGCAAAAAATTTTAAAAAAGTGGACATGCAAATTCAGTTGATATTTTGTTGGAGGAAAAGGACCTACAGAAGGAAATCCAGACCCTATTCGAGCTTCTTACATTCCGCTTAAGGTATAGAAAATTAAGTCAATCGTTTAGCTGTAGACTTTTTATTTTGCATGGCAGAATAGTAATTTTGCTGCACCTATATAGATTTTCTCTTGTGAATTATGGTACTATAAATTTGGAACCATTTGCCCTAATCAATTAATAAAAATGTCCTCGTCCCCAGCTTAAATACCTGCCTTGCATCTAAAAAACAATTACAACAACAACAAAAACAATACATTTAATTTCTACATTTGTTAAAATATACTTATTGACAATGAACAACAGGAAACAGATTGGACCAATTCATTATCACATTTAGCAAAAAGTGTTTCTTTTATTTTCGGGGTACAGTTTTTATTACGCAATAACTTTTTTATTATAAACAAATTTTCATAATTTTGGTATCTAAATTACTGCAATGCATTCGGTATTATGAAACTGTGAAAAATGTTGTTAATATGTATATTTTCCTTGTCAAAATGTAATTATCCCCACCGTCCGTTTTTATTGTCCTTAAGTATATTAACTTAATTACTAGTAAGAATACCTAAATACATAATTAGCCATATTGATTTTACAATATTGTAAACATAAATATACAGACAAGATTAGTCATGATACATCATAAAGATACTGAAACTGCACCTGTTTCTGACCACCTCCAGCTCAAGATTATATAATGCATGCTTTAACTGCTTGATATGAAAATACTGCCGTCTAATCTGAATCCCCTCTGGTCACATCTTGGTCAAACATGTGGTAATGACTGACTGCAAACAGTGAAGATCTTGATCAGACAGCACATATGTGCCGGCTGATCTGGCCATGATTCTGTAAATGGCATAGAATTTCTATGAATCTTTTCAATTAATGCTTGCCTTTTCCCTGACAAATTTAAACCTTGACACTGTAATCAAAGTTTTAGTTAAACATTTGAATGCTAAGGTTATGTCAGATGAGCGAAACTTAGCTCAAGGTTCAGCATTTTCTGTTAAATTTACAGCAAATATCTTATCACAAGGAACCATTGTTTACACTGTATTGTACCACCTTCCTAGAAATGTGTATCATGTGGTACTGATAACACAAATTGATGACGTAGCTGTGAATCCTTCCTATTGAAAGGTTCTTGTTAACCTTTAACAATTTCATTGTGATCAAAGATTTCTTACCACTAATGTGGATTGCATAAAACACCTTTTTACTTTGTATCATTTAATTGCAGCATCTATTTATGTCAGAAGTTCTCATGTCTATGTTTTGTGATATCTAGTCTAATTAAAGGTTTTTACTACATTGCTTATCTTATGTGGACAATATCCGCTTCCCTCTACCCGGGGATCTTTCATCCATGCTGATATTCTTAAAGATATCATAATCACATCATTGTCAGTCATATGCGATATTCAATAAAATTTACCACTTATAAAACTACTTATACTTGATCTCTTTTTCATATCATAGATCAAACAACTATTCACTTCATATCTACAATCAGATGGATCCAACCACAAATTGGCTCAGGGACATTACATCATTAGCATGAATGTCGTCCACATATAACACGTGTGTGTTATACTTTTCTTGTTTAAAATGACTTTGTAGAAATGTTTGGCATAACAACAATGGGCTGAACATTCATTTATGCTTATGACCTTATTCAATCTTCACCAAACTGGGTCAGCATCATGTTTCTGGCCATAATATATCAATCAGGTTCAACAACCAGCCAGATTGCTCAGGAACAACTGCTCTTTATTTTACCAAGTAAAACCTTCATCTACCATCAAAACTTGAACAGAATGTTTATAGATATAATATCTTCTTGATCTCAACCAAGTTTAATAACTAGCTAGATTGCTCCAATCACTACACCAGTCATAAGGGTTAAAAGTAAAATCCGTCCAAACTTGTGTAAATAAGTTAATAACCACTTGAATGAATTACCTCCTTCAGAAATGCGGAGAAATGTTCTACCAGCCGTGTTGGGTAAAAGGTTGAAGTAAGTCATATTTTAAACCAATTTAAAAGTTGACAATAATGTAAGTTGACATCCTGAGATGTTTATAACTTGATAAACACTTGCCAAACTGTTTACTATCGTTTGTGTATTTCTCTTGTCGGCAGGTAAACAAGTTGTTTTGGTGTGTGAGGTAAGATGATTCTCCGTACTGATTATACACACTGTATATAAACCGACTGTATCATCTACCGGATATAGCGCACTGATTGTCACAAAAACATAGTAAAAAGTTCAAAAATGAAAAGATTTTGTATGTATTGTAATGAGAAATCCAAACGCCAAATACAAGTTCAACAGGCGATTCTCGTAGCACTTGTTTTGAAAGATGTTATTACCTTTTTTGTGCAATATACTTTAAAAAAAATCGCTTAAATCACTCACACAAAGTACCGTTTGCACTGTGTACTGTTATAAAATCAGCGTAAATGTTTATGTTTAAACAGGTTTTGAGAGGTATTCTCATGCTAGCGATGATAAAACATATCATTTTTATTCTTACCGTAATAATAATACCATAGCTGATCAGTTAAACATCAAAACATTAGACCAAACATGCATGTAGCTTCGACCCAGACTGTATCATTTATTGAACATGTTAACTCACTCATTTGTATGTTTCAAGTGATCTATGTGTATCAGTTATGGCGATTTTTAAAGATGATTTTAGTATATTTTTCGGATTTAAGAACAACGGCTTGATGTAAAAACATGTATTAAAAGTGCTTCGTACAGAGATATGTGATACGTTATGAAATATAAGGGCCTCCGTGTCTTTATATACTGCGGCGACACGAAACAATTGGATCTACCTGACTTCATTAGTTAACACCCAGGTTGCTCTGAGAACTACAATTTACAACAAGCGATAATTAATGTCGTCCCAAAATGTTTTGGATTTGATAAACATAGTCTGAGGTTTTTTAAAAGCAACAGTTTCGAAACTGAAAGTTCACAATTATAAATACATACGCAGGTAGGCGTGACATACAAATTCTGAGGCAAAGCAAGTTATTTAAATACTGATATTTTAAGCTGATGATAAACCCTTTACTCAATGCACGACCAATGTAGATCATCGTCAGCTGGAACATCCATGTCATTGGATCGGAATATACAATGGTCACTTGTTTTCAGAAATATTTTAATAAATGTAATTGCAAACAGTGTACAGCAAAAACAACGTACTACATATCCCATGGAGTAAAGGGTCAAATGGAACTTTAGCAAAGGAATCAATGTCTTGTTTTCCGCCCAAGGATTGACTATCACAAAGGTCTTCCCTTGAGAGTCAGGTATGTTCCCATGCTGATTTCAGTTAAAGAAATTAACGAATTCGCTTTCTAACATATTCTCATAATACATTTATTCTAGCCATTTAAAACATTGTTTTGACAACTGATTTGTGAAAACTATGTGAATGCAAATTTCAGTTACAAAACCTGACATTTTAATTTTTATACAAGATTCCAAACTAACAATAACCTATAGTCACTATTGTTGTATCATTCTGTTTTATTATTCTAAAGTTCTTTTCTTCGTGTTTTTGTACGCCATGATATATTATTTCTCCAAATATACCCGATTTGTATAGACAATATATGTAGACGAACTGCTCCATCTTACCTAAAAGCATACACTTGATAAAATCAGCAAATGCGCATTGCCATAAGTGATACAGATTATTGGAAAATCATCCAACGAAGATCGCACTACATGATACAACAGAAATAGGTGTGTTTGCTATAAATGATAGTATGATAATGCTATAGATGATACAGTCATTACGAAACACACCCCTCAAACATTTTAATAATTTACACTATCTATACATTTAAAGCAATATTTTAATGTAATAATCTTATATAAATGTCATAGAGTCATATAACTAGTATGTATTCAGAGCGTTTATTTGTAGAGAATAACAGTATTTTGATACAATCATGTGGGTCATTTGCCAGACCTTCTTGTGATTAAATGCAATTTTGCAAGTTTTTATTTCTATATATGCGCAAAACAAATGGTATTACAACCAATAAGGACTATACAAAATATAACGTACTTGTTTTTGTTGAAGGTACTTAAAATGATCCTAATAATTCCGTTTTCAATGTGTTATTTACGAATTGTTTATATCGCAGCCATGCAATCACCTCGCTATATCCGGCATATGATACAATCGATTTATATACAGTGATACAGATAACCAATAAAACTTTTATTTATATTATCAAATCTAGATCTAGCTGTTATAAACAGACAACTAAAATCTGCCTTTGGTTTTCCAAATAAGTAAATCATTGTTTTCATAACAGGCCCACCAGGGCTCAGTTTTTCAGCAATTAAGGGTATTTTGAATATTGGTTTCAGTTATTTAATTTTAAAAGAAATAATAAGTTAATTCTGTGGACGAGATTTAATAAATGAAATTTATAAGCCATTAAGTAACCATTTAACCATTTTGGGTTTATAGAAATCTTAGGGTTGAACAAATAGATTATGATCCTGCAAACCATTTGCACACCTGCAGTGGTTCATAATAGTAATAGATTCAAGTGCAGTTTTAGTTGCAGAATTATGTGATGCAATCTAATACAGTTTCATGTTTAATGCTTAAAATTGTTTACTATTATTCTGTTTACCGCAAGAGTAAATACAAGCAAAATTTAAATCTCTTCTTGGGATCTGCCAATTTGTTGGTTTGTAAAATTATCAAGGTGATCTGCTTATGTCTAAACTTCCTACTCCTTTGTACTTTTATTAGGTTTTGTTTTTTTGTTTACTTATGCAAGGTTACTTCTTTTCTTGTAGTCATACTGAATACACAAGGCAGATTAAACCTTCCTTGTTTCGGTTATGAGTTTATAGGGAACATCAATCCACACCAAAAGGCTTCACATATTTAATTTTACATAGTTATTAACTAATTATGTAGTCTGGGATTTATGTTAGAACAGAGTAAAACAATGCATTTATTTTATAAATTTCTCAAATTTCACAAATACATGAGAATAGTTTGATTACTATTTTTTTAAATTCATTCGACATGGTCACTCAACTAAGATGCATCAGCGGAAGTTTTTGAACACCTATATTTTATGCTTGCAATAATAAGATATTTTATAAATACTGTAATTTGTAGGTGTTTTTTTTCCTTCCAATTGATAAGTGTACTGGTATTTAATACTGTACATATTAATTTGCATGAAATTTTGTCAAAAAGGAGGACTGTGTTCAAGACAACAACATTGGCGAACCAGCGGTAATAGGGCTTATAGTGTAAAAGCATGCATTTAACATGCACATTTGTATTTAAGACCTTAATTTTCAACAGTCATCATTTTATGTCATTATATCCACCTCTTCTACCTAAGTTATTGCGGAACTGTACAGTGGACAGATTTTTCTCGTATATCATAGGCATCACAAGTGTTTTCATCAAAAAAAGATTGGGAACGTTCGGAAACAAAACTCCTAACACATGCAATAATGATATTGACTTTGAACACTCATTAAAAATAATCAAGTGGTCTTATAACATAGTGGTCTTATAGAAGTCTGTGTCAAAATGTATCCCATTAAGTGCTGAGGTTACTATAATTCGTAAGTAGTGATGCCCCAAGTGACTTTGGAAATCGGAGGCAAAATAGGCATCAATTACAATTTACGAAGATTCAAAGATCCACTTCAAGACAACATAATACATTGTACATTGTGAACTGTTTGAAATAATTTGTTTCATTCCATTTATATCGATTATGCATTTTATGTCGGGTGGGGTACATATAGTGACTGTCTTGACCGAATATCCGTCACAAATCGGAGTATATCTTACCAATCCCTCAAATAACTTAAACCAATCTTCACAAAAAGGCCATCATAATAAGAACGAATTTCGCATGTTAAAGTTCAAGGTTAAGGGTTAAAGGTCATAATCTAGTTTCCAGAACATAACATTGCAACCACTGAAGGTTCCTCAGCCAAACACAAAAAAAATGTTCATCACAGTGAGAAGGAATGTCGCAACCTACCTCAAAGGTCAAGGAGGAATTTGGATTGAGGGTTTAATGGTCAACATCGGTTTCTAGTTTCGGAACAAAGCTTTGCAACTGATGTTGGGATCTCAACCAAACTTCACAGAAGTGTAAACCAAAATGAAAAGGGCTGTAAGACTTGTGACCGTTTTTCAAAGTTCATGGTCACACAAGGGCTTTTAAAGGTTAACATTTCTGGAAAAACTTGTTTTTAAAGCATAACTTGCATCGCTTTGAATAAAACTTTATTTTTCAAAGGTGACGAGTGCCATATTAGAGAGTCATGACCTTGTAAGGGTCAGGGGTGGAAAAAGTAGGACCCTTCACCCTTCCCTCCCCCATGGGAATAAAAGCAAGGGAGATTCTACTTCCCGCTACTTCTCGCCCCATCCCCATTTTTATTAACAAATAGCTTTTTATATCTTCTATGGTTTTGTTATCAATTTTAATCCTCCGCTCCTACCCCATTTTTGTTCAATTAAGGATTCATATAAAGTCATAGCTTTTGAACACGTCGGAGACATTGGTCAGACTATGTTAACTTGCTTCATATTGCATTGTTGAATCTTGTTACTGCTAAGGTACATTGTTTTTTTTCTATGATAACGTAATTGAAGCTGATATTACAGTGATAACCGTATCGGAACATTGAAGCCGATACCCCACACTAGTTGTAGTACATACCAGCACCAACTTACAGTTTTAAATTGCATGTGGATTACTTGCGACCTTCAAAAACAGTCCATTTGTATTATTGGTGCTATTACTCTCTCAAACAGATGTAGCAAAACAGATTCAGAATCCCGCATCAATGAAATTTATTTATTATATCGTTGCATAGCATATAGAAATTATTCAATTAAAACAAAGCACATTTGTTTTTGCAAGTTTAATGACAAACTTAATATTTACGAATATAAAGATTTGCATTGTACTACAATTGTACTGAAATACAAAATTTCGGCACAATCCTTACACAGATTTTAAATTACAAAACACAGAAAATTGCAAATTTCGGCTCGCCCACGAGCGGCCTGATATACGTTATGAATTTACTATGAAAACAGCGAAGAAAACCAAGTTAAGCCGTTTGAACGGATGTTCGTGGTTCTCGCTTTCTCTATTGATTCTTTAATTGATGAAGGAAATCAGTGTGGGAATACTCCTTTTCAATCCTTTAAATTCAATGGATTATTGAATAGCAGCTAATCAAAATCGTTGTTTCAAAAGCACCTAGGCAAAACGCAGAGTTTCCTAGGTCCGGGTTATCTAGACGCTTAGACTGGTAGACGCTCTGATTGGGACATTACGGACCATGACAATTACTTAGGTCAGAGACCACTAAATAGTTTCCCATAGACTTACATTATAAGATTTGGTCCTCCTGTGATTTTATTTACACGACTTGTTCCAAAACTACCCCAGATTTGCATAGTGGCACTCTTGGGAAATGCAAAAATGACCAAGAATTGGTGCCTTCACCAACTCATTCTCTCAGCATTTTAAACCGAAAGTAACCACCCCCAGAATGTAAACAAATCTCTAACCCAAAATAAGGAAAGTACCAACTTCTTTAAAGTGACACAAATCACCTTTCAAACAGTGTTTTAAATAATCATTTTTATTTTTAAGTATATAATTAAAGTCATTTTACATTTTTGAAAACAAAAAATTATTTCTATTCTCTATAGTTTTGGCCAATGAATCTTTGAAAATAATTTAAGCCCGAATCGTCCTAGACAAAATTGTCCAATCCGCGACAGGCTTTTCTATTTACTGTCCTCTGACCTCTTACTCAGTCGTTATCAGTAAATAAACGACTGCTGAAAACCAAACCTATAGTCCTTTGGCTGTTGTATGACGTTTAAATTTCTGTCTGTATCTATTTAAACATTTCTTTCCTAGGCTTATCCTTCATCATGAAAACATGATATTTATTGTTTGTGAAACACAATAAAGTACAACTTATACTCTATTAAAACAAAGAACTTAGAATGTGTTAACAACGCACTGAAGGACAGGATATGGTAAACATTGTGCAGATTTTTTGCATTTTTAACACATTTTAGTATAGTAGGTATTTCAAACATAATGTAATCAGTGACCATGTTAAGTTGCACCAAATTGCTATTAGCAACCCTGTTGAGATAACAGGTATCTTATAATACGATATCCATTCATTCCATTGTAATTTTTAAATAATACTAACTGATGTTGTTTATCTCCATCAGCATGTTCGTTACCTATAAACGTGCGGAACACCACTTATACCTCAAGGAAAGATGGCTTAAACTCGCTAAGTGGGCAGGGTACAGTTTCGCACTTTGGTCCCGGTCGATTTTTTAAATATTTGGGGTACCCTTGAATTTAATGCATTAAAATCAAATTTAAAATGTGAGATTCTTTTATAATTATGTATAGTTTGTGCAATAAGAAATCTGATCATAGTGGCTAAAATGCATGGATGGTAGCTTTGTATGTTCTGAGTTGAATAGTAACCGGATGAAAACACAGTCTGCTCGGTTGAATCTGAGAATAATTTGACGGTGAGGTATTTCAATGACAAATGCTGAAAAATCAAGCTGGATGGGAGACACTTTCCATCTGCTTGGGGAATTGGGTACAGATAAAATATTAACAGGAAAGGGGTTCTATTTCAAAAGTTCGTGCAGGAAATATTTTGCAGGCTTTCAAATATGTAGGATTTTAGCCAAATTTGCACTGGAAAAATTGGGGTAGGGTGAGCTTATATGTCTTATTAAATCCTGAAGGATAATTACTGTAGACCAGTTGCTTGTTGTTTGCATGAAGCCACCCCCCTCCAACACAGAAAATACAACAACACAATTATAGCAGTACAAAATTTGTATTTTCAGTCAAAAAGAGTTCGCGGGCAGTCACAGACTCCGAAAGCCGCCTCGGAAACTGTACCCTGCGCCCTAAGGATTCTCTGGCGGCGATATCCGCCAGACAAAGTTGGTAAACTTCTCTGACTTTTCTACTGAAGTAGTGACATGCGAGGTGAAACAGTCAAACGTTTCCTGGGATATTCGCCCATAGAATGTTTTGACCCTAGTCTTAGACTTGCACACAGTAGTCCACGCACCGCTGGTAAATATTAAACGGCGACAAATATAAAAATGTAAAAACTCTCCTGGAATCTTATAAAATAAAATGGTATCTATGTTTAATACATATTATATTATGTCTTTAATCTTTCGTTGTATGTTCGCATTGCTGTTAGCGTTTTCTCGGTGTGTGTATGAAAGAAAACTCTGTTAAAGGTCTATGGGTGTAAATGAAGACATCATATGTGAACCTCAGGTTGTATGCCACAGTCCGAGAGCATTGTGTGCGCTGTGATGATAATCAATCGATATTGTCTCTATGGAACTACGAGTATAAACGAAGAATCTCTATTGTAATGTGGGAAAGTGATGCAGAGTCTCATTATGTGCCAAGGCCCATAATAGATCTAGAAGAAGCCACAATAGTTTACGAGATTGGACGTTTCTGTTATTTTTATTATTATTATTAGTTTCAAATTGGATGTGTCTTTGTATTTTCTTCACTTTTCAGTTTAAAATGCGAAAGTATAGTAAAACTGTCAGATTTTAAATTGTTGTATCCGTGTCAACAGGTCTATTTAAACTCTTTTCATTTCAAAATGTTTCGGCCATTGTCATTCTTCAGTTTAATGTCACACAAGCTTACCTTCTCTTTCACAAGACACTTTTTACATTAGATTTTATTGTAAAACATTCGATTACTTTTTGACTTTCCGCCTGATCTGTCGGTGTTCGCTTGTGTAGACCTACAGTGCAATATTTTGGCCCCCCAAAAAATATTTCATTTTCCATGCAAAAAATTAAATGAGTTACAAAGACTTCAATTTAATATGCTAAGCGAGTCGTTCTAGCTTTTTTTAAAAGCTATACTTGTTTACAACAACGTTGGACATTTGTATGACAGATACACCATTGTTGAAGGTTATAAAACTGAGAATGGAAACCAGTCTCAAAACTCAAGCACTTGATTAGCTGAAATATCGACTGGTCGCCATTTTACCCAATTAGATGCTTGAGATTTGAGACTGGACTCCATTCTCAGTTTTATAGCCTTTGGACTTTATTACACGAACTTCAAATCTCTTTATGTAAAGCATGTTAGAATTAGTTTGTCAAAACTGTGTGATCCAAAAATTAGTGCACATATTATAGACACACCTATTGCACAAGTCAGAATTTTTCATTTGAATCAAATGATCGTGTCGGCAATGACGGAACTGCGTCATGTTGGTCACCTAGGGCGTGCTTTATACGTGCCGATTTTCTTTTCTGAAATAACAAGTAAAATGACTTATATAATATTTTTATAATATTCCCGTCATTTGTAGGTGCAGTATAATTTGAGATAGTGTAATTTGTGGGAAGCCCATTTCTGCTGGCTACGAATCCCGTGTTTGTAAAAAGTGGAATGAATGTCTTATATAGAAAAGGGCGGAACATGTGTAGTACTAGTATTACCCTAAAGGACAGCTGATAGTAACCATAAAACTTAGAACATATGATTTTATTACCTTTGCCGTCTCTAAGAATCGACTGGTTAATTTCTTTCCAAAATATGTAAGCCTGCTTCCTCGCAAGGTGACCTAAAGAATACAATCAATGTCTCACTCACTGTTTAAACTCCTGCAGAAGGTCAGGAATAAAAAAGGTAACATTGTTATATAAATAACAATTATTATCTGTAGACTGTTTTTATGGAATTTGCCGACAACCTAAAATATATTGAAAGGGAAAGAGCTAAAGATGTCTTCACATCAGTGAATTAGTTTTGACAATCGGCTAAAGACACACCGGCAAAGAAGAAACGCAAAACTTTACCTCACTCAGTTCATCTGAGAGGGTCGACGCTGAACTGGAAGCTGTCAAAGAAAATGTCTGGTGAATTATTACAAGTAGATTACATGTAAACAATACGGTAATTAATGCTGTTAACTTCGTATTATATTTATTAAGCAAACTGTTAAGTTTTTACGAACCATTTTATTTGATAAGGTGAAGAAACTTAAAGAATAAAGTTGGTGCTTTTCGTTTTCAGAGAAATGTGCCAGAGACTCATCATGAAAACGTTGTTATAAGAGCACTTACCGCTTGACCGAGAGTTTCGAAAGTAGGACTTGGTGCTCTGTGAAGCAAAATACACCACGAGATAAATACTTTGTTCAGTGAATTCGCGGAGTGAGCATTTCAAGTTCAGAGAATTACACACCAAGCTAAACTTTTACACGAACATTACGCCGAATCAATAAGGAAAGGTTTTATACACGTCATAATATGCTGTGTTGTTTTTTTTCCAAGCAAAAACAAATATGATCACTACAAAACCGATTTATTTCTTTAAGACTATTACTTGCAAAATTTTACAGAATGATATATTTGCCTTTGTAAGGCTCATATTTCAAATCATACAACATGTATACATAAAACATACTTACCCTATTTCTGGCTATCGTGAAACCGTCCGCACACACAGACGGTTCTGAACGACTTCTTTCTGACTTCTTGAACATAGTTCTCAACTTAGATTTTGGTTTTTTTGGATGGTCGACAGATATTGTATCTTCATCCTTGATAGAAATAAAAACAAAAATTTAAAGAAATAGGTACTATTTCAAGAAACAAATATTTGCTTTCAGGTTCTCAAGTTCGCAAAACATACATGAACAGGAATATTGGTAACTTAGTAAAAAAAAACACAACAAACTAACATCCCCATGACCCTACGCTTCTGTTGTGACTGTAAGTTACATCCCGTTACCGATGTCAGACAAGAGCATGACACCGAATTGCATTACGGATCTCCACGTGTCTTTAAAGCAATTACGGACGCCATGGACGCTGTGGCAAGAATGCAAGTCACATGTATCATACTAAAAATTTTCATCTCGTATAATATGAAGAAAATGCGCTTAAATGATCTGTTAATTAGGTCGGAGTACTTAAGTTTTCGTGCGGACGCAGAAAACACGTTTCAGTGAACTAGTAAAGGGCGATAAAATCATCATTGAATTCTACACAGTTAAGCGAAAATAAACTGCAAAAACTGGCAAAACCTTCATCCCAAGTAAGTTGGATATGTCCTTGTGATGATGGTGTCTCTCTTGGTCGCTGTCGTCATCTGTGACAAAGGGGGAGCCTCTGTCCGAACCTACAAATATAGGCATGTGTATGAACGGTGAGAGCCTCTGGAAAGACCTACAACTGTATTCAGAACATCTCCACATTTTGAGGTAATTGAATAACTGAACTGCCCTTTGGATTTTAGTCTTAAAATTGATAAGAAATTGCGACTTAAGCATAGTGATTGTCTACCGGTAAAGGAACCGCAATTACCAGTATAGCTGGATATTACGTGACCTGTGTTATTCCAACTTCACAGATCGTTTAGCAAGATCTACTGCAGCACTTGAAATAACCAACATCATTACATCAAACGAGAAGAAACGGCTCACCACTGTCAAAGGCATCTTGCATTTTGAGCATTTCTTTAAAAGGCGGTGTTAATGTTCTTTCCGTGGAATCAGACTCTTGCCGTTGGTGACCTACAATCAAAGTCAAAATTATTTTTGAGCTAACAGTTAACATATACGAAACATAAAGAATTCTTATTGAAATATACATGTACTTTTCCAAACTAACTGGAATCTGTATTGAGTAATACCTTTCATCAGCATGTATTCGTCTTCCTCGGAGAGTTCCTTACAGTCCTCTGCGACCATAGGGATGTATTCCGAGCCTGCACGCCATCCTGATAGGTGGGGAGGAGGAGGTGCGTTATGAGCCGATAACTGGGACAGACTTGATGTCCCCGATACACCACTGTCCCGCTCTTGTTCTACATAATATACGGTAAATGGTATGATTTAGATAAAAAAATCTCACTTCTAAAAGATTCAGAATTGGTTCCAATGCCAAACGGTGTTAACTTGGTTCTCATATTACTTTTACGAGGCTTACGATTTTGAGCCAATAAAAATTTCCTGCAAAACCACGTACGAATCTCTAAAGTAAAGATATATTTTAACTTAAAATATTGTTGGTTTATGGATCGTTTCAGACTAGTGACATCATAAACCTTTCTTATTTTGAAAAAATCATGTTCGTTATAATATTTAACAGCCAATCACTCTGAAGACGTGTAATTATACGAACCTGAGAAACTTTTCAACATATTTGCCAGTTCATGATGCCCCTTTAACCGTGCGATATCGTGCGGCAGATTACCGTCTTTGTTTGGCTGCAAGCATGCGCCTCTTAACAATGGGTTGCTAAGCAACGCATCACAGAAGTTTCGAAGGTTGTATTCCGCGCCAAAATGGATTAGGGTGGGCCATATAGATTCCTCTGTAGGGAAAGGGGAAAAGCATAAATAATGTGATGATAATTAAAGTATTACCTAAACATAAAACACGCTAGGCATGGAAATAAATTTACAAAACATATAATTAAAGGAGAAACATATTAATATAATGAATGCTTATAAAAGAAGTGATGAAGAGCAGTGGGAATACCGCCTGATTACGCCGCTCGGGCTGGGTTCTTCGGCTCGCCACTATCATACGACAGCAAGCTGACGGTAAACAACATTAAAATTGAGAGAAATCCGCGAACTATTTGCAACCAGACGATAAATACTGAACAACCTTCATTGCTGTTCCGCCGACTCGAACACGACTGTACTCTGACCGACCCAACACGCTGAACCAGTGACGTCATCTTTTTATCCAGTTCTCTGATTCCCTTTTCTATACCCAGACACTGGCAAAGGATCTCTTCGGGATCAGTTTCTTCCTCCAGTAGCTCTCGTAGTTGCTCGAGCTTGTTCCTGGGACGCGATCTCTCTGATTCAGAATGAGTAGACTCTCTCCCCTGTCTAACCTCACTTGTGTTCATGTATATTGACATGTGACTTCCGCTGTGCAGGTCGGATGCAGGACTTTCACAAGTAAGATCTGAATTGCTGGTTTGAGTTTCCGCAGAAACACCATGAACCTCAAGCTTCGTTTGAAGATCGAGTTCACTTACAGAAGCTGGAAGATCGGGTTCTTGAACAGACTGAACGGACACACTACGCGAGATTGCGTTCGCTACTTTGGTGACGTCAATAAGCATGTGCCCCAAAGTCTTTCCATCTTGTATCACGGTCAGTTCAGTTGCTTCCTGATCTGTAGTAAAGGCGGACATTTGAAATTTTGAATTATTTTCTATAGGGAAGGTATAGATAACTGTACAAAACTTCCTTGGGAAAATACACAAACTTAGAAATGTAAACGAGACTTTAGGTTTGATATAAATGTTTCAGAGCCTAGAGCCCCCTTACCCCGTACTTGAATATCTTTCTGGTTTCATCCATTATAATAAAGTCAGTATAGTATCCACTTGCAGTAGTATTTTATTTGGTATATGTTATAATATATTTAGAAAATTACATTAAAATTTTTGGCCAGCCCTTAACGCAAGAATACGGAGTAATGAATGGTGTGCGGTTCGTGCCGTCCCTAATGTTTATACACATCAAAGTCCGGAAAGCTTTCGTCTTTTCATTCCCGACAGCTATCAGATAAAGGATAACGCGTATAACAAGCTATGTTTTTAAGCCAATTTTACTATACGAATTTAAAGACAGTTATATATATAAATATGATTAAATTCGGAACGGACCGCTTACCTTCATAAGGCATTTCATAGACGCCGTATTCCGTTTGAAGTGGCGAGTATGTTTCATCGTGTGTCTGTACGGTGACTTTACCCTCCGCTTTCCGCTCCAACAATATGTACAGAGTCCCATCCTAAAACAATGAAATTGCAAAAGTTTCCTAAATTTTGCGTGACCTTAGTCCGTTTTAAAATTGTCCGTTCCAAATAAGTTCACTAATAATTTGTGGACACTGGCGCTGAATAAGATTTAAAACTTGATCTATTTCACATCTATAAGAACCTGTGTGTACTTTTCTGAGTTGGAGTTATTTCATCAAGACAAATTGCACTTGTTTGTTCATACCAGAGCCTGTTGTGGCAAGTGTGAGGATTGTGCACCCTAGAACCTGGTTTAAAACACCAGTGGCGAATGTTTTGCCACTGACCATTACAAGGCGGCAATCCCAAATGTTCTGTTTTTCGTTAATTGTTTGTGCTGTCTTATTTGAAATTGACTTTCTTATAAAAACATGCTCTCTTTTCCTCTCTTCTTTTTGGCTGCCTGGGGAGACTGTGTTTTCTTGGCATAGCAATTCTCGATATGCATTTTTTACTCTTTTTTATAATGTTTATTACGTTTTTATTTCAGAAATAAGTTTTAACTATGGATGATTTTTGATGTCGAATTTTTTATGGATGCTCGTCTTCAAAAGAAATTACATACCTTATATATAATATCCTGCAAGCGGTTGACTTGTACCGGACGTGGGAGACGATGATAGATCTCGTCTCCTTTGGGGTATTTGAACTCGCTTGGCAGACTAACTGATGACGAGAGTGACCTGTGTCTCATACCTGGGACTGGAGAGGCCGGGGTGTCGTCTTCCTCGTACTTACTGATGATAAATATGAGTAAGTCTCGCACTGATTTGTCGCTCTCCTTCATCTCATAAATAAAGTAGTCTTGTATATGGTCACATTTCTTCTCTAGCACGAGCTCTAACTCTACGTGATCCGTGCCAGTCAACACGAGGATACACGAGTTTTTGTTAAATGTTTTTAACAGCGTCCAGTCTCCGCATTCCAGAAAATCTGGGGTAACGAAAAACGCGTTTACTTTATAGTTCTTTACGTCTGATGTTGTTTCAGTCGTGAAATCACACAGTTCACAGTTAATAGAGTACTCCTCTAATTTTTGACCAATATATGTTGCCCACGCGTATCCGTCTGACGGCATGTAGTGAATTGAAACATTGGCGTATTCCATTACAACTCTATATACTCAATGGAAGATACTTGAAGATTCCTGCGAACAGAAAAAAATATTTCATCCAGAATAGATCTAGTCAATGAGTTGCTTATGTGACCATATCTTTTATTTATTTGGCTTATTGTGATGGGATAGTGGCGACCGTGGGAGCGGGTCCGGTCCTTGTAATATTATACTTTGCAAGAATTTTCTTAAACAGACGAAGCCTAGTTTCATTTGTTTAAAAATGTTCGTTAGATAAAAACAATTTAAAATCGTAATTATAAACGCGTAAGATTATAATCCAATCCATTTATAGTATTACCTTTTCTTTTTTTTCGACTATAACATTTTGAAAAATATATCCAACACCTGAATGTACAATTTAGAGCAGACTTCAATCAAATCTAGTCAGAAGGATTGCACAATTAAACAAATATCATAAAATAACTGCTACAATGCATTTAAAAGTAGGAAGTTAAAACGATTTATGAAATATCCAAACAACATTGTATCTTACTAGATCGAATTCCACTACACATTGTTGAACTTCAAATTTAATGGAGGCATTTTAAGCTGCTTTCGGCTGTTACTGACCCTGACTGTTACTCTAAGGGGTACAGTAACCGTTGCGAGAAGTTTGGCTTTTCCCGCTGACAATAAGTTAACTGATGACGAAGGAACTCACCGGTATCCCAGCGCCAAAGATCATATATTGGAGACCAGTCTCAAATCTCAAGCACATTAGCTGAAATGGCGACCAATCAATCAGATGCGTACACAAGTAATGTGAGACTGATCTCCGGATTTAGTTTTATGATCTTGGGCCCAATATATTGAAGTACGAAAAAAAATTATATTGTACCGCTATACATTCTAAGTATTTATTGGTATCTTAATTTAATGCATTTTTAAAACACTTCAACAAAATTAATGATCCGAACAGAACAGAACTTGATTCAACTCTAATAAATAACACACAGGAGTCGATCAGGTCTTATTTCTTATCGTGAAGGTCTTTGTAATTCCTGGCTGTTAATGGAACCTGGGTGCCCATACACCGTAACACTGTGTTATTTTGTTGCATGTCTAAATGTATAAAAGTAGATGGTTATTTTGCTTTTAATGATCATTATTTCAACAGTTATTTTATAAGCGCGATTTAAATCTTCCTTATATTTGCATCACAAATAAACTTATCCAAATTCAATAAAGTACATTAAATCGACTTAACTCTTAACGAAATTAGTATACATTCACAATAATGTCGTATATTTTCAATGGCACACTCACTGTAAAATATAATTTATCACTGGACGGGAGACGTTAGTACTGGTAAAAAAAAACATAGTTTAAAAATGAAATACAACATATACACACACAGCAAGATTAAAGAGATTATTGATAACCAACTTTTTGAACAGTTTTCCCATCTTCCTCTTCTAATTGTACAACTGTCATTGGATGTTGCAGTTAAAATCATTTTGTTTACGGAAAGATAAAGGTCATTGTACTTCTTCGGAAATATATAGGTACTACCTTTCGTAAGCCGCTCTTTTTCAACGTAACATCATATTGTTTATGGTGGACGATTGTGAAAACCTTAGGGTGGCTTTATATTTGCCATAAAGTTAATTGGAGATATCACCTTTATGTCTTTAACGCCGAGAATGGGTCTACCTCCAAGCAGCCAATAATTGTTACTTGGTTATACCTATCTTTTCCCTGACATGTCGATATCGGTTCTAGCTCTTAAAATGACCTTCTGTAGGTTTTAGGTCGGCCTATCATCCAAATATAACTTCCCAAACGTGTAACATATATTGTTTTATATTCCCCGAAACCGAGCACATCTCCAGTCTGTGGGTTTACCTATTGCGAGGAGGGCACATTATCAAGAGCGAAACAAGGTGTCGTTGCAATCCTCTGCCTGTTATCTAGGTCTACCACCGAGCAGAAATGCGTTAGGAATTTAAGATGACATAATAAACTTGTTTCATACTTACCCTTGCTTTGTCATAGAAATAACCTTTTTCATTTCGGTTAATGAGGCAAATCAATTAAACAAGTTTTATAGAAATTTAATTTAAAACTGCACAAATAAAATTGCATAAAATAATGTGGCATTTTTCCCAAAAAAGAAATTTGACCAGCGGGAAACACACGGTATGTACCCAGATAATGAGAATCGCGGATAACGACAGATTGTGAGTATAATGATAGATCGCCAGGTCAGAGAAAACAGCATGGAGAGGTTAGCTATTGTACGAATTTCATGTTATTGTGATCTAAAATCTTTTGCGATAGACAACAATCAAGCGATGTCCTAACCTTCCTCATATACCCACACATTTGGAATCGGCTGTCAGATAAAGTAAAAAACAGGAAAATGATCACGCAACATCCCAGATTTCTACAAAAACTGCATATTATGCCCATTAAAAATATATTTAAACTTTTTTGGTAAACGACACTGCTGTTATCAAAGCCAAAACATCGGCAATCAATATGCCACCCAGCTTTAGCCTGTAATATGAGTATATTCCTTAACAAACATCTTTTTTCTGAGGCACCTGGAGCAAATTGAATAATGGGGATTAATGTAGAAATCTGGGATGTTGCGCGATCATTTTCCTGTTTTCCTTCTTATCTGACGGCCGATTCCGAATGTATGGGTATCAGAGGAAGGGTAGGATATCGCTTGATTGTTATCTATCGCAAAAGAAAAGTATTAAATCACAAAAACATGAAATTCATACAATAACTAACCTCTCCATGCTGTTTTCGCTGACCTGGCGAACTATCATTTTACTCACAATCTATCGTTATCCGCGATTATCATTATCTGGGTACATACCGTGATACAGATCTCTGCACTTGTTGCATGCTTTGCTCATAAACTTGCACGCTTTGCTCATAAACTTTTTTACATTCGTGAGCTCGTGACCTTGCTGATTTCACTCCCATTGTGCACTGATACCGGATGTTATTGTTTTTGCGTACATCACTGTTGACGATGTGGGTAAATTTAAATTAACTTACAATAACTAATTTATTTTTTGTTCCCCGTGAAACCATTAGGTACAGGTTTGTGAACTCTAAGAACCTGGGCTGAACATTATAGACCAAAAATCAAGTTTCTAATTGCATGAAATGGAGACTGGTTACTGAAATGAGTTTTGCCCTAAGATAGATTTTCATTTTACTATTTTATTGATGAAAGTGCAATGAAATTCAGGAGCAACCGCGTAAACTATTATAGGAGCTATTCCGACCCAAGAGATATTAGAGGATATTAGAGGATTCCCAAGAAAGTAGCTAAAAATGATTGGTCTGACCATCCCGGGTCAACGACCAGTGTGTCTTAATCATAGTAATACAGAGCCGAAAATTATTGGTTTGCATATTGCAACTTGTCGCAACTGTAATATAGACAGCGTGTAATTTTATTTGACCGTAATATGCTGGAAACGGCCAGGAGATGAGGGTTAACACAATTGCTAGACAGTCTTGTCACTGTAAACTATAATGTTTACTGTGTTGTTAAAGACTGTTCATGTTTTTTTCACCAACATTAACTTTGAAGGTTTACAGTTTGATTACGTTTTACGTATACATCTTCCAGATTGAAAAGAATTGTGAACGATTCTTAGTTTTAATAAAAGCTTAACAAAATTCTTTACTACTGAATTATCAGTCATTCAGTCAACGATTGAATGAGAAAGCTCACTTTTCAGCGGTATACAAAACCGTAAACAGACTTCAAGTTCAACTAGACTGTGTCCTCAGGACACTGATGCCCCCACTGCTGCAAGTACATTTGTAACAAAATTGTGTACTAGGTATTAACAATATGTGGTGAATGAGGAGTAAGAGCCACAAAATTTAATGACTAACATAAACAAAGGGCCATAACTTTGGTGAAAATGGTTGCAAGGCAATGTCCTTTACAGCAATTAAGACATCATATCTAATCATCTGTGTAAGTTTGGAAGAAATCAGCCAAATAAAAAATGTGGAGTTGATGCCACAAAATTTTGTAAGTGAAATTAACAAAGGGCCATAACTCTGGTAAATATGGCCGCAGGAAAAATTCCTTTCTTTATGATCATCTGCACATTCACCTTGATCATGTGAGCAAGTTTGAAAGAAATCCATCCAATAGTAAACGAGGAGTTGATGCCACAAGATTAAATCACTGAAATTAACAAAGGGCCATAACTCTGGTAAAATGGCCGTAAGAAAAACCCTTTCTTTACAATCATCTACACAACCTGCTTGATCATCTGTGCAAATTTGAAAGAAATCCCTTAGATAGTTAATGAGGAGTTGATGCTACAAGATTTAATTACTGAAATTAACAAAGGGTCATAACTCTGGTAAAAATAGTCTCAGGAAAAAATCCTTTCTTTACGATCATCTACACATTCTGCTTAATCATCTGTGCAAGTTTGAGAGAAATCCGCTTTATAGTTTAGGAGGAGTTGACGCCACAAGATTTAATTACTGAAATTTACAAAGGGCCATAACTCAAGTAAAAATGGTCGCAGGAAAAAATCCTTTCTTTACGATCATTTACACATCCTGCTTGATCATCTGTGCAAGTTTGAAAGAAATCCGCCTTATAGTTTAGGAGGAGTTGACGCCACAAGATTTAATAACTGAAATTAACAAAGGGCCATAACTCTGGTAAAAATGGTCGCAGGAAAAAATCCTTTCTTTACAATCATCTACACATCCTGCTTGATCATCTGTGCAAGTTTGAAAGAAATCCGCCTGATAGTTTAGGAGGAGTTGACGCCACAAGATTTAATAACTGAAATTAACAAAGGGCCATAACTCTGGTAAAAATAGTCGCAGGAAAAAATCCTTTCTTTACGATCATCTACACATCCTGCTTGATCATCTGTGCAAGTTTGAAAGAAATCCGCTTTATAGTTTAGGAGGAGTTGACGCCACAAGATTTAATAACTGAAATTAACAAAGGGCCATAACTCTGGTAAAAATGGTCGCAGTAAAAAATCCTTTCTTTACGATCATCTACACATCCTGCTTGATCATCTGTGCAAGTTTGAAAGAAATCCGCCTTATAGTTTAGGAGGAGTTGACGCCACAAGATTTAATAACTGAAATTAACAAAGGGCCATAACTCTGGTAAAAATGGTCGCAGGAAAAAATCCTTTCTTTACGATCATTGACACATCCTGCTTGATCATCTGTGCAAGTTTGAAAGAAATCCGCCTTATAGTTTAGGAGGAGTTGACGCCACAAGATTTAATAACTGAAATTAACAAAGGGCCATAACTCTGGTAAAAATGGTGGCAGGAAAAAATCCTTTCTTTACGATCATCGACACAACCTGCTTGATCATCTGTGCAAGTTTGAAAGAAATCCGCCTTATAGTTTAGGAGGAGTTGACGCCACAAGATTTAATAACTGAAATTAACAAAGGGCCATAACTCTGGTAAAAATGGTCGCAGGAAAAAATCCTTTCTTTACGATCATCTACACATCCTGCTTGATCATCTGTGCAAGTTTGAAAGAAATCCGCCTTATAGTTTAGGAGGAGTTGACGCCACAAGATTTAATAACTGAAATTAACAAAGGGCCATAACTCTGGTAAAAATGGTCGCAGTAAAAAATCCTTTCTTTACGATCATCTACACATCCTGCTTGATCATCTGTGCAAGTTTGAAAGAAATCCGCCTTATAGTTTAGGAGGAGTTGACGCCACAAGATTTGGGGACGTACGGACGTACGTACGTACGGACGGACGGACGGACGAGTGCAACTCTATATGCCTCCCACTTTGTGGGGGCATAAAAAGCGTATATGTATACAACACTGGGATAACGATATTTTGTATTTTTATTTCTTATTGTTTAAGTTAAATTTGTAATTTTCCTACCTGTACACTCTCGCTTGAAACCAAAGTATGTTCCTGGCTCAGACGTTTCATGTCATATATCACTCTCTCTAATGATTTTTAAGTCACTAATTATTTCTGTGGAAATATACGATGCTTAAACAATCAAATAACAAATTTAATTTATCGAACTATAATTCCGATTTATTAATTACTCGTATTCTTTTAAATTCATATCCTACATTTTAAGTTTGCACATTGAAGCAAAATCTTATAACTTTGTCAGCCTGTGTCAACAAAACTTTTGTCAGGAACACAAACGTTTCAACATTAAAAACAAATACCAAAAACTTCCTGATCGTCAAGATAATACCTTTCTTTCGACACAGCTACCTTAAATGTTACAAAAAACCCCGATAACCTACAAAACAATTTACTACACATTGAAGATGGCTGTTTAAGGAAGGTGACTGTTGAACGCAGGTGGTTGTTAAGGCAGGTTCAACTGTACATAATCAGGGAACAAAAGGATCGCAGAATAACTTCCATGTTTCCGAGTACTTCACTGACCGAATAAGACAATTGTTTTTGGGGATTTACAACACAGATCAAGCATCTTTTCACATTTGAAACCTCTCCGTGTAGTTTTAATTTGTTTGAGACTCCTACAGTACAGCCAAAATTTTAAGTGGCTTATAGGTGTAAGACCTGTAAATAAACTCCCCTATATAAACTATAGTAAACATGACATGTTTCAAAAGGCTGGCAATCATAGCTGGTACCATTTGAATAAGGGCTAACTTACATGCTTTTGAAGCTAAGTGTTTCTACTGTCCATTTCCAGCAAGAAAAGTAGGGGCCATGTATCAATTAACAGAGATTTGACACATTGAAACCGGTGGTCTGTTTTTTTCACTTCTGTGTGAACTTCAAAACTGTTTTACATATGCCATCCTAAAACCAGGGCCTTTTTTAATATACTGCATTTCCAAACATAAATATGCTATCAGTGTGTCAGTAAAAGCATCTCTTTACTTAACATGTTCCTTTCAGGCCATACTAGCCATTTACTTGCCCCAAAAGGCAAAAAATTGGGACTATTTAGTGTCAGCCATTGTCCGAGTAGGAACATCCGGTGTACTGTTTCCAAGTAATTAGCCTTAAAAAGCCAGTGAAAAGGATGTGAATTACCATGACGCTTTGTTATAAACCGGAAATCAAATTACGGAATTCACGAGTTCCGTTTTGAAAATATATAATTATGTTACCAAGCCATGAAAAAAATGACATATATGTACAATATGCATGGGAGACATTTTGATGGAAATGAAGAAAGAAATGGTATAAGTCACTATTGTCAATCTCCCAAAATGTGAATAAAGCACCTAAAGAACAATATTACGAAGATAAACAATTATTATGATAGACAAATTATTCTTTAAATTCTTGAGTTGGAGTTATGGTTCCTGTATACTGCCTGGATTATCTCTGTGTACTTAAATTCTTTAATAACTCGAGACATAATTTATGGTTCCTGTGCACTGCACATCTTCTCACTTCCCTTTTATCAATATTATGTAGTCATATGATTTAAAACAAACATCGTCATTTGTCTGAAACACACGAGTTTAATATAACACAACTGCAATTTGCATCTTTGTAAGAGATGTGTGAATGGTTTTCATTCCGATTTTATTAATTTCATTCTGAATTTTACGTTGTTGTTTGTACAATTTTTTCCTCGTAAATCAAGTTACAGTATACTCTATACAACATGCAAGTTTCGCTACTGTTCAATGTAATTACCAAACAGTACACCAGTACTTCAACAAACTACGAAACTTTTCATTAATTAGTATTTTGAAAGCATATGAAGTCATTACACTGCTTACTTTCCGGTTGAAGCGCAAGTTCCTGAAATTATATATCAAAACACACCTTCACAAATCTCTTTTTGAGGCAAATCACATGCGACTGTGTTTTGTTCCGGCTCACGCTCAGGCAGCCGGATATACGATAGGAATTAACTGAAATCAGTAAAAACCAAGTAAAACTTCTGAATAGAAGTTCGTGGTTCTCGTTTCCTCTATTGATAATTCGTGGAATAAGGAAATGCTTTAGGGAAATTCCCTTTTCAGTCCTTCAATATGATTGGATAATTAAACAGCATCTAGTCAGTATCATTTTTTTCAAAAACAAAAACCAGCTGGTCTTGATCTGAAGATATTGAAGCTCTGGGACTGATCAGTGCATTGACGGTGATTTATTCCGGAATCTATTGATATTCCGTGATTTCTTGAAGAAACCGTTGTATACCGGTGTAGATAAACCGTGGAAACATATTTGTTGGAAGATGAGTAAAATATCCTAATAAAGTAATAATGCCTGTGGCGATCTGAGACCATGAAAACGCGAAACACGATGAAAAATCGCGAATGTACGATGCGAGGTCGCGATACTTTTCTCATCTCGCATCACGTTTGCGTGGTCTTGCTTTCCTTAGGGCATGAAAACGATGACAAACATGAAAACACGATACTAGAAGGCGAAACAACGATGCGAGGTTGCGAAAGTACAATGCGATATTAATATCGCGTTCTTGCCTAGTACATTCGCGACCTCGCATCGTGTTTTCGCGATCACGCTTCGTAGTTTCGCGACCTCGAATCTTGTTTTCGCATTTTCATGGTCTCGCCCAAGAAGTCGAATGAGCGAAACTACGATGGCTCCAACGGAACAACGAAGTATATGCTGTTAAAGATTATGTCAGTCTTTAAGATGCTTACGCATCTTGGGCATTTAGCTTCCCTGAAATCTATCAGTTTCAATGATCTGAATCGAGGCAATAAATATGATGTCCACTTAGAGGTTTTCGGCTGTACAAAAACATTAACATAAATTGTTATATTCCTCTAGATGCTAACATAAGAACAAACGGTTTTATTGACTAAAATATATTTCCGAAAAGATCTATAAATTTGCATTGTAAATTGAATAAGAATACACATTGAACGACACACACAATTACATCACATTGACATAATGTCATGAATTAGTACTGGGGTACGCTGGGAAGATGTCTTGGTGTATTCGTTCATAAAATCGCACACAAGTGAAGCCTTAAGCAAATAACAAGTACACAACAAAATAATGCCACTGGATGTTTGTAATCACAAGCTACTAACAAGTGTATATCAAATATTTATAATAAAGTTTTACATACGGGAGCTTAGTAAAAGATTATCCAGAAATGGACTGGAAATAGAACTCTGGCCACGTAAGAAACACATGTAGAAGCTGGATTCTTGCCATGCATCACTGTTGACACGCTACACTATTCACATTACCCGCTTCACTATCATCACAATTATCATCACAATACACGATCCTTATATTGAATCCATAGATCAGATCCGTTTATTAAATCGCATCTTTCAAAAATGTTCACTGGCGTCGTGGGTGACGGCTAAACGTGGATGACGTGATGGTAGTCCTGGTAAAGAAGGAAGTTCGGCGTGCCTGTCGTCCAAAGCGGTCCTGATTCGAACTGATTCGCGGCGCTGTAAATGAGAATAGAAACCGGGTGAATCGATGAGCGGGTAAATATAAATTTTCGAAGAAGGTGAAATTGTTTTTTTATTAAATTTTCATTTCAAAGATGTTCATTTCGAATAAGGAGATCGATTATATGCCAATTTTGAAGAAATAAATCGATTAGATGTTCATTTAAAAGAAAGAATTCGGTTAACAATTATACGATAATTTGTACATTTTATTTATTGCAAGTCAGCACAATTTTGTTTGTTTCATGATGTGTATGTATGATATATCAGAATTTAATCTAAGGCAACGAGGATGTACTTAATTTATTATGTAGGCTATCCAAACATAAACACGTACTTAATAATTTATTATGTAGGCTTTCCAAACATAAACATTTTATACGTTTTGCCCAGTGCGTTTACTATTTTGCAACACTCTTTTCACAGACTCGGGTTGTCCAACAACTTCAATTGAAATTAAAAGATTACCTTGGCATTCTTGAGAAAACCCTTTGTCTTTTTCTTCCCAAAAAATGTCTTTTTGTTCTTTCGTGTTTTAACCTGAAATTGGTGCAAATTTAAGGTTAGATCGGTAATATCTTTGTTTATCCTTCTGGCATTTTTTATTTTCCATTTGTACAAGAATTTTATTTATCGTATGTAATGGACAAAAATAAGATCTGGCCTGTGGATGAAGTGATAATGAACTTGCGAAGTATACACTTTTCTTAAGTTCTAATTTGGCATCAATGCTATATAAGTGTACACTGTATGCTAGTTTCGTTTCTTCCCTAACCTTTGCTGTTCAGATATTGCCATTTCTGAACCCTCACCAATGTGTTGACAAAATATATCTAGAAAAAAACCAACAAATTAGCGTACCTCTGCTATATCTTCTTTGTCAGACAGGGTTGATGCAGTGCTCGAACCTGGAACGATAAACACCCATGATTATTGTATTCACTATCCACTTTCTATATGTAACAAAACATTGAATATCTTAGTTTTCTCATTACTCTCGAGCTGCAACGTGGTTTGAATTCCGAAACTAATAGATATATAGTGAGTAAATCAATCAAAAAGCTATCGACCAAACACAGTACGGGTTATGTCAGCATTAAAAATCATTTGTTACGCAAATCATTCAACGATTCACTATCCTATGTCGCATATTCGCTATCCCGAAACACTTGAAGATGTTCAATCAATTTCTGAAGTTTAGCTCAATGTAAACTTGTTTTGATATACACGATAAGGATAGTGAAATTCTTATATGGTTCTTAGTTATTATGCTGGCAATCTGTGAACTGTGTTAACAAGCTTGTATCCTGCCATTCGGAGGCAATATTGCTACATGCCCTCTCATTATTATGATCTGATACCGCTACATGTATAATGCATAAACAAACTTAAAGGACGTCCCCATCTTAATGACGTCTGTCCTCTAGTAACCTCTCATTTGTTTTATCTATCCTCTGATGAAAGCTTTTGACATTTTGACATTGGAAATTTTCTTTAATTATTGATGACTACCTACTTGTGCTGCTGGAACGTGCCGAGTCTCGCTGCAGTGAGGGGTGCTTGTCCTGCAAACATAACCGTCTCACCATTAATAACTGTGATGTTGTTAGTAGAACACTTTAACAAGTTAGCAGGATTTTTAAGTTTGTTGACAAATACATAATAAAGAAAAAAGGTGGACGGCGGGCCGAAACTGATCCATTTTTGCTATTTCACAACCCTACTGACACATGTAAATATTGAAGAAATGAAGAAATGATAAATCTGTGAGCAACGTTTCATTATAAAAAAATCCAAGTATAAAACATGACCGTATCATTTTCTAATGTGACAATGACCTTCAGATCTTTGCTTCACCACATCCTGTTGTCATTAGGAATTCATTTGGAAAATTTGATATAGACAAGACATATTACGAAATGCAAAGTTATACCTCACGTTAAGCTTTCATTACGAACGAAGGAATGGTCAAAGCGATCCATTCTTAAAAAAACGACAAAATATTTAACTGTTTTTAGCATTAAACGGATATGCTCTTCAAATCCGTAAACCTCAGTAGGCGCTGTGACCTAATTCCACCTTAAATTTAGTCCGAGCTAAATTTGGTGCTGGCGTCACATTAGTCCGCTCGAAATTTTGAAGTCATACACCCTAGCATTTTTCATATACTTGAACCCACCTTTGACCTTAGAACGGTAAGACCTTCAACAGACACCATCGGTTCAGACTTGCTTCGTCCTTTCTTTTGCAAGAACTTGTTCAGAAACGACGGTTTTGATTTCTCTTTAGCATTTTCGTCCTAAAATAGAAGAAAATAGCTGCACGTGAGAGAACAAGTCCGGGTCAAGTGCGAGGCAAACATTTCACGAGGGAGTCAAGCTAGGTCAAGTGTATATAATCCACGTGTATTTCGAAGAAATGTCATTTACGATCATCGGAAAATAGACACACTCTGGAATATATTAAAGTACATGTAGATTGAGAGAGCACAGGTTTATAATATAAACAGGCGCCAGAAATGATAACGAAAAAGATAACCCACAGGGGCACCGCCCCTGGACAGTAAATGAAAAACACATTTGCCACGTATGGTTTAAACCTGGTTGATGGTATCAAAATAGACACCACAAACAATTAACGAAAATGAAAACTCGGAAGGCTACAGTCATTGGCAAATCAATTTGCCACCGGAAGTTTAAACAAGGTTTTAGGGTGCACAAACCTCACATTAACCTAAACAAGTTCTCGTATTAACAAACAAGTTTAACTTGTCTTTGTGCATTAGCTCCAACCCACCCATCAACTCGACGACAATGTTGCACGAAAAAGCACACAAACATATAAACATATAAAGTTAATTGTCAAGCAAGCAGGTGGGTTCTCAATGAGCCTCTGGAATAAAATCAACACGATACAAATCGAGCTTCTAGTTTCTTTTACAAGATTACCCTATAAACCGTAAAAAACTCTTAAACCCCTTCCATCATCGTAAATACAAACAGGTAAGCACAACAATCAACTGAAGATAAGTTAATCACCAAGCATCCAGAGCGCTGTCAAATATATGTTGGTAACCTTTCATTTTTAATCTAAAGATGTTTTTATGAATATCATGGCCTTTTAACATTGCCTTTTATTTTCTTAAGTTTATAAATAAAATCTCCATTAAATACTGGCTGAATAATGCATTGTTGCAGCAGTGATTTTAAAATGCACCTGTATTAACTTTTAATCGAATCTGGGTATCGGCGATAACACTAGCAGCACAAAATGTTTTCCTCCGCGATTTGTGGTACGACTACGTTCATTGAAATCTTATACATTGTTACAAGTTCTTGAGAAACGAAGTGCAAAATGTTGCAACTGTAAGCCAACAAAAAGTATTTTTGTCAAGTTTTACCCAAGAACTTACTGACCTTCATACCCAATAGTTTTCCAATGTCCTTCTTTTGATATTGTTCTGTCTCTGGTTCAATATCGCTGTCTGTTGCTACTATCGTCCTTCTATCAGCTTCTTCTGAATTAGACAATAATTTAGTGAGTTAGAACATTTGTTTTTCAGTGTGGTCGCGTCAGTGTTATTTAACTCCTATAAATGATTTATATAATCTATCAGATGTGTACATGTATAAACAGTAACATTTTGCAGTGGACAAAGTAAACGCTACAGTTGTTTTACATAAAGAAATAACAGGAACATTGTTGAGATAGAAAATATCGAAACAGGGGCGGTTCAGTGGGGTAATGCTCGAACCACCGTTTTGGGGCAGCAATATTTAATGTTTATTGGGGTTGGAAATTGTCATGTAACAAACCAAACCATGCCCAAACGAACCCCTTTTCTAGAAATCTGGCATCCGTCCCTGTCGAACATAATGAATGAGAAGTCGTTACTTTTCAGGTACTTTAGTTACACATATATGTGTGCAAGGAAGATGGAAACGTGAAACAGATACTAGATATACAGTCAGACGAAAAGATCTAAAATTACAATAAAATGAATAAGAAGAAAAAAAACAGAATTATGAAGTCAGACAAACCAACCGAGAATATAACAAGCGTTAAAATAAAGAAAAAAAGCAATACAAGCAAAGTACAAAAATAATCAATGGTAAACAGAAAACAACAACAACAATAACAACAACACAAACTAGTACAAAAAAATAAGGAAGGGAACTCAAAAGCTTTACAGGATGTGTTACATTTGCCTCTCAGATTAATGAACAAGCTGTAAGAAGCTTTGTGCACGTTAATGGCCATAACTTAAGCAGGCAGGGTATTGCATCAGAAAAGCATCACACGGTAATTGGTATGACTACTGCAGTGCCTAGCTCACCGATGTCGGATACATCACGGACCCCTGACATATCCACATAGAGAGGACTGGACGGCCTTGACATAGAACACGACCCTGTGTCTTCTTCATCGAGTCCTACCGTAATAAGGAATTCGGTCAGAGTGACCATTCCCTCTATAATTCATATCTACTCGTAATTAAAAGGGAGTTCAACACGATTATATCCTATTTCAGTTATACCGGGTGGGATATTAAAACAGCCCCTGTAAAATCGGAGCAAAATATAAAATCGGGTTAAATATTGAACAAGCAGTTTGTAAGCAAATAATATTTCTAACACGAGTGTCATGCTCAACGGCCTTGTCAATAATGGTAACATCACCGTCTTAATGTACGGGAACACCTTTTAAAGCCGCCACACGGTCGCATTACGACACAACCTGCCCTACTGTGACATTGTTTTAATTACCGTATTATGCTAGCAACTTGTTTGCAAAACAAGTTAATGAATAAATTGAACAGGAAAGCTTAACAACATAGAAAACATTTATTTAGAGAATGTCAATACCCATTTGCACGTAGCCACTTGAGTCTGAGGTCCGATGTGGGGTTGGGGGATCGCTACTCATAGATGACAGAGAGAACCGTGGAGTGCTGGAGAACCCCGAGAAGCCGCTGTCCCTCTCTCGCTCTGCAATATTAGATTTATGCAGAGGATTATAAAACTGAGATTTGAAACCAGTCTCAAATCTCAAGTATCTGATTGGCTGAAATGGCGACTGGTTCGGGGCCTGGATATCACACACGATTCATATATAGATAAAGATAGGTTGCTACAGTTCATTCTACATTAAATCAATATCTATTGAAATTCTGTTCCAAATCAAATTTATCTACTGTTCATCATGATCAAGAACTAATGGGGTCACGGATTTGTTACAGTCAAAGCTGACAACTCTTCAGAAAGTAGACCGGCTTAGACTAAATCTAACTTACATATACTTTATATTAACAGTACAGCAACGACAACAACAACAACAACAACAGCATCATCAACAAACTGTATTATTATCAGCTGTGCCCAAGATCATAAAACTTAATCTGGAGACCATTAGCAAATCTGCAGCATCTGATTGGTTGAAATGGCGACTAATCAGATGCTTGGGATTTGAGACTGGTCTTCAAATTAAGTAAATTTATGATATTGGTTCCTGGAAATAACACATTGCTTTAGCTAATGTACGATAAAACATTTTACAAAACAACAATAACGACATTAAATAAACATTAAGTACCATTTTTGACAAATTCTGTGAAGCGTCTGAGGATATTTGCCAGATCATGATGTCCTTTCATTTCTGCGATATCATGCGGCATTTTCCCATCTCTGTTTGTGAGTACACACGAGTCCCACATCAAAGGGTTGCTAAGCAACACATCGCAGAAATTTTGCAAGTTAAATTCGGCGCCAAAATGGACCAGTGTCGGCCACACAGAATTCTCTTTCCCTAGAAAGAACGTTGGATCAATCAGTGTTTAAATACCTCTTTAAGATGTTTTAATAGGATCATCTTTTCAAATATTTTAACCTAAATATAACAAAACAGATGCACGGAGATTTAATGTACTTTTAATATCTTCCTGTTTGCTAACTCGTTGAGTTACCGGGCGGTTAACCTGTTATCATCCTTGTTCGATGTATAAATAACATTAATTTAATTCGGCGTTAGTATTGGAGAAAAGGATATTTACGGTATAAGTAACCAGTTAGTCAATTGATGGCTTAATTAAATACGATTTTATATGGAATATTCATGGGTGTCAGGTAAACACTCGAGTACAATACACAGTGTAAAACGACAGAGAAGTGCAGATATTTCTGGTTCTTACTGGTTCCTTTCTAGTTCCTTTGATACTGATTGTTAATTTCAAGACCAGAAATTCAAATCGCCTTGGTGTAGTGGATCACACTCGCCTCTCAAGCTGAGGCCCCGCAAGTGCAGATATTTCTGGTTCTTACTGGTTCCTTTCTAGTTCCTTTGATACTGATTGTTAATTTCAAGACCAGAAATTCAAATCGCCTTGGTGTAGTGGTTATCACACTCGCCTCTCAAGCTGAGGCCCCGCGCTCAATACTCGGGAGGGACACTTTTTTTTTAAAGTTGATTTACGTAAAAGTTGGTAAATTTCGCTCTTGTAACAAGTTGTTATTATTTTCATTCATTGTATGTTAATGACATTTATTCATCATTAGTACTAACTCTACAAGAGGTATTTTATTGGAACTGAATAAATAAATGTACAGTTAATGTTAGACATTCTTCTTTAATCGACGTATTATCACCAGACGGAATTTTCGCACGCTCTTTATTTCTTTCTTTCTTATATATACAAATCTTTTCCATCAACGCCGTTTATCTTTTTTTAAAGATATTTCTTGTTACAGTCTGGAATATCTTTGATGACAACAAATTATCATCCGCGACGCATAATATTGGGAATTGATGAGTATTGGGAATCCCCGGGTTTTTAAGTCACTGTCGCTATACATGTTCTATGTATTTCTATGGATTGAATACTCGTTTGTGGCGGGGACATTTATCGCTAAGTAGGATTTTCGGATTAGCATACTGTTCATAATCTCTCTCTCTCTCTCTCTCTCTCTCTCTCTCTCTCTCTCTCTCTCTCTCTCTCTCTCTCTCTCTCTCTCTCTCTCTCTCTCTCATTCTATGTGCCATACCGTAGAAGTCGTTAAATCGTGAAACGCAAAATGCCCAGACAATTAGACAATTACATTGTACATTTTAAAGTTATGACACTTTCACAGTCAATTATTATGTTATGTAAGATATGGTTACAAAGATGAAATTTCAATTTTTAAATTCACAACACGATTATTCGTTAACCTCGACAGCCCTAGGAAACGGTAAACCATGTTCAAATAAGCAATTTAGTAATTGCGCGTAATTTATAAGTTACATTTCTTTAACTTGAAAACATGAAAACGAAACTGTAGAAGGTCTGAGACATAAAATATGCAGGCCTACGGGATTATATCACTTTCAAGATATGAACAAGGTTTCACACATAATCAAAGTGACACGTAGATGGATTACATGATGATATGCTAACTTTATCTAGATCTTCCCATAGTGTTACTTGCATCGTGAAACTAGATCTTATTGAAATCGCTGGAACCTGAATAATTTTCCATCAGAAAATATTCAGATCCCACAGATATACTCAGGTTCTATCCATAAGTCCTGGATCGTATTTTGAAGTCATTTATCAGGTGCATAAAATTGGTATGTCCTATCTGAATTCAAAGTTTACGTGAATGTTACAGCATCCAACAGACCATTTGCAATGCTATAATTTTTACTAGTTTCGGATGCAGTCACTTATGTAGTACTAAGATTTCTTGTGAACTTAATATAAGAGTAATTACCTTGTCTAGAGAGTTGTCGGCTGGAGTACGACAGACGTCGGAGAGTTTCCATACGTTGAACCATTGACGACATCTTTTCATCCAAACACTTTATGTCATAATCTATACCCAAACATTGACACAGAAATTTCTCAGGGTCCGTTTCTTCGTCCAGTATATCTCGTATTAGTTCTAGTCTATTCTTCTTTAATGGCGTACTTTCGACAATTTCGTCGTCGCGTTCGAAGTCGTCAATGTTCACATAAGTAGAATCATGGGTTTGTTTTCGGCACGGGGGTGGGTCCGCTGTTTCAAACCATGGATCAGTCTGGTCGGTTTGAGTTTCTACGGTCACTGTTCTAAGCACTGAATCAGTCACTAATGTTTTAACACTTTTACTATTCAGATCTGATTTGGGATTTGTGTTCTTATTTGTGCCAGATTTACTTGATTCTGTTGATTGTAGGATCTTAATAACTGATTTTCCAATCGGATTCCCGTCGTGTAAAACCGAGACTGCTGTGGAATCATTCCCTGAAAGTAGAACACAAGGTTTACTTCTTCACACATACAAAACAGACTACGTTTAAAGCGAATCCACATAAAACACTAAAATATTGTGATTACGAAATCTTCTCTCTTTTTTGTAATTGATCGATAGTGCTATAGTGTGCGTGTGAGCAGTGCGCGCGTGCGATAGTGTTCTTGTGGGTAAAAAAAAAACGTGCGTGGACGCTTGTGTAAAAAAGTCTTAAGTAAACCCGAAGTAACGCAGTAAAGAGGCGCATAAACGAAGACACGAAAAATAAAGGTGGCAACACGAAGTTTTATACAAGAACTAGATGGGTGTTTAGTTGAACATTTGTGTTGCCTTCGTGTACTATGTCAGAAAGAAGGGCATAAGTCCATCTTGACATAAAGAACTTGGCATACTGATGAGCATGTTGTCATAAGCAAAATAATTTAAAAGTTTAATGAAGAAGTATTAAGAAATGGCAGTTATAGTCAAAGTTAAGTTTAAATTCAAGTACAAAAGAGACTAAACTCCATCAAATGTGACCTTGACCTAAAACTGACATCATCCCAAGCATGTTGTCATAAGCAAAATAATTTGAAAGTTTGATGAAGAAATATTACGAAATGGGAAAGTTAGAGCCAACGTTAAGTTTTCGTGTCAAATCCAAGTACTAAACGGGGCATAACTCCATAAAATGTGAAATGGACCTAAACAATTTGGCATTATCATGACCATGTTGTTATAAACAATATGATTTTAAAATTAAATGAAGAAATATTAAGAAATGGCAAAGTTAAAGCCAACGTTAAGTTTTCTAACGTTGTCGAAATCCAAATACAAAAAGGGAAATAACTCCATCACATGTGACCTGACCTAAAGAATTTGGCATCATCACGACCGTAATGGCAGTAATCAGCCACCATACGTAACAGAACTTATTACCGAGTCGGGAATTAAATTATATATTTTATTATATTCATATTACAAATGCTGGCATGTCATCATACTTCTTACTTTTGTAATCAGTTGAATAATTGTAATAATATGTACTTAGACGACCTATTGGTTACTGCCCACTACACTACTGCTACATTAACGTCTTAAAGGACATTTAAAAAGAGTAGTATGACGATCATAGCATTTGTTTTATATCAAATATCAAATAAACACTGGTGTAAGTGTTATTGCTTAATGTTCGTCGTATTGCTTTTCCAGGAATATCAAGTTATCATTGGTTGATGAAACGGGAAAAAACTTTTATAATTGCAATTTGATGTTAACACAATACTTTTGTGTTTAATCTGCTTTTTTTCAATAATGTATGATCATTTATCAACTTGGGATTTTAAGTTTCAATCTTGTCAATTGATCGTTGAACGAAAGAGGAAATGGGGGATTTTTACCTTCACCAACATTTTTATTGTTCGTGATTTAATTCATCAACAAAAGAGATAGGATGGTTTCGAAACAAAATCAATAGCTTCTCTTTCTAAAGGATGAGGAAGTTTTGCAAATTTTACGTTGCCAATAACTAATCTAAATTTCTTTTTTAGATAACACGAACGTGGTCAGCATTTTCTGAGTTGATTAATTTGGAAATGACTTCCTTATTTTTCAAATAAATTTGTTATGCATCGCAGTTAATCTTTGACACGTATCAGATGTTGACATTGGTTTGCCGTATCCATGCATTTGCATAGTGTCAAAGCATTAGCACACTTCTTTGCGATGTCACATAATTATCTTGAAGTTTGATACCTTGCACATTAACATCAGTTAGTCCCGTCTGACCTGTTTCCTGAACCAAACTAAGACCCATTACCCCACCCACACACTTCCACGACCTTCACTGTCCCTGCCGAATCCCATGTCGATCAAACAAATCTTAAGGAAATTACATTTGCTTCTAATGAGAATACGCTCGCTCAGGAAAATTGTTTTTATTTCTCGCTGGCCGCACGCATTTCGTAAATGATGAAAAACAAAACGCCCCAGACCTTATCCAACAGTCTACAATTTGTAGTACAAACTTTACGGTATAATGATATATTATTACCATCTTTAAGCACGTGACTATTTTTCATGGTTTTTAGAATAATATCAAATGTAAAGTTTGAAATTTGGTACTAATGAAGTTGTGGAAATTTATTTCATGACGTAAATTAAAGTGTGTTCTAAGTGTGCAAACCCTACCTTCGTATGGGATCGTATATACAGCATATTCTTCACAATGAGGTGAGAAGTTCTGGTCCTTGATCTGTACGGTTACCCGGCCTTCTGCTCGCCGCCGCAATAACACGTACACTATACCATCCTGAAGTCAACAATCATTTACACATCTATAGCAGTTATATACTATTATTTACTTTTTTAGCACTTGGCAAATGTTTGCCTTTGGCTATTTAGATATTATAAATGAATAAGTTTATAATAAAACAGTTGAACCATCCAGCTGCTGATTTGCATATAACGTATTTGTTGAGATTAAAATAAAATAAATAAAATCGCGTATGTGTGACAATGCCGTCCACACAGCAAAAAAAACACACCAGAGTTTGACCGAACTTGTTGATAAGTTATGATTGTTGGAATTGCAGAAATTGTTTGGAAGAAACACTATCTGTAGCTCGAATTATAAGCCATTTTGATCATTTTCGTCAACAATGCTTTTTTTTCAATTTGGCAAATTTTTGCATAACAACCACTGTAACAACGACTACTACTTCTACAACTGCTGCTGTTACTGCTACTTACACCACTAATACTACTATAAGCGCTGCTGCTGCGACTACTACTACTACTACTACTACTATTACTACAACAACCACCACCACCTCACTACTCCCACCACTACCATTACTACTTTCAAGTAACTTAATACCAATATGCAGTGTACTATTATTGTTTATACCGTCCATTATGAAACAACGTAGAATATTGCGATAATGATACCAATCAACTTGTTAAAAATAAGATCGGGAAGTCAAGGGGGATTTACCGGAAGAAAAGAATTCTTTCTGAAACAGTTTCGGACAGCGCTGACCTAATTGCGGCTAGTCAAGCTGAACAAGATCACAGTTTAACCCCAATGTTAACATGTTGGCACCTGTATAGAGACAGCATATTAACTTTTAGGTCATCGGGATATCTCTTATTGAAAAACAAGTTAAAAAAACAATGTTGCTGCCTAGTCTGGAGACCCCGTTTAATCATGTTAGCATGCAAGTTGATCTCTTTGATAATGAGACAGTATTGCTCGGTGACGCCAGTTATCGGTAGTTTGTTCTGATTTATTCACCCGTTAAAGTAAATATCTTCTATACCTATTAAAATAATTATTTGACGTTTTTATCTTATGGCAATATCAAAACATCATGTTTGTAATTAGAGAATTGTTTACCACTGAGTTTCTAACGGAATCAACCATGTCCGTTACGGCGTTAAAAAATGTCCACGACGCCCGTTGTAGAGACACGATTTAACCATGATATTAGTTATGGAAACAACATTTTACGACTGTGTCGATTACCAAGCGAATACGTGACCATGATGTCCGTTTCGGAGACAATATTTGAACATGATGACCTTAATGGAGACAAACTTTAGTCCGTTGTGGAGTCAATGTTGACCATGATGCCTGCTGTGGAGACAACATTTAACTTTATGGCCGTTATTTCAACACTTCTGGCCATGGTGTCCGTTATGGAGAAAATACGTGTCCGTTATGGCAACGATTTAGCCATGATGTCCGTTTTAGAGATAATATTTGTCCATTATGGCAACAATTTTTGACCATGGTGACCGTTATGGATTATAGTTGTTATGAAAACAAAATGTGACCATGATGTTTTGAGATAGTGTTTGACAACGATTTCCGTTATAGAGACGAAGTTTGACAATGACCAGTGCGAGATCTTGTTAGAGAAAGAGACCGCTTCGCTTTGCTCGTGTTGTCTGTATTAAGATTTATGAGAGGTGGGTTGGAAGGGGATTTGATCTTGTTGTCGACTTTGATGACAGTCTTTGATGACATTCAGTTTCAAGAAACGCATGATAGTTTTGGTCTTTGGTAATCGGTCATAATTTTAACCTTTTTTATCAATAATCATCTGGTTTTGATCATATAGGAACAATGTCATTCTTAATAGTTAATTACTCTTTGAATTATAAAGCCTCATATCAAATATCCAGAATTGGCTATGATAAAAATGGCAAAACAATAAAGAGCCGATCACATCTAATGGGTTTTTGTTCAAATAATGAATTGCCTACCTTATACAGAACATCTTGAAGACTGTTGACTTGTCTAGCCGGTGGAAGGGTGTGATACATGTCTGTCTCATCCTCAGTTACCCTAGAACCTCTGGGGAAAGTTGCCGAGTGTGTCACGCTCTGTCCCGACGATTCAGGGAGATGCCCTTTCAACATGGAACAACTTGGAAGACTCGTTGATACTGCTATGGTCTGTCTCGGAGAGTCGGCAGTATCTTCCTCTTCATACTTACTGATGATCAACACCAGCAAATCCTGCACAGACTCTTCTGTTTGTTCCATTTCGTGGATAAAGAAGTCCTGTGCATTCTTTACCTTTTTATCTAAAACAAGTTCCAAGTCCGCGTGTTCTGTACCCGTCAAAACTAAAACGCACGAACTACTTTTGACTGTGTGTAGCACTTGCCAATTCTGGTGTTCTAAAAAGTCTGGCGTTATGAAAAATACGTTTACTTTGGAGTCCCGGTGATTTTTGCTTGGCATTACAGTGAAGTCACACAATTCGCAATTTGTAGAATATGCTTGTAGTTTAAGACCAATGTATTCTGCCCATGTTTGTCCGTCCGAAGGCACATAGTGCAGCGACACTCGTTGTAATTCCATCATTAAATCATGAAGGTACAAAAATCTGTAAGGGAAACATGTTTTTGATTTTGATATCATCTCTGATACAAATCCTATTTCGAAAATCGACTTTTTGTGAAATTCGTTTCTAATCACCATTATTATTATTATTTGTAGTAGTAGTAGTATTGTTATTATTATTATTATTATTAGCTGGTTGTATGAAAATATAAAAAAAACAAATTGTAAACTTACAATTGTGTTTCACTCTTTTTTGTTAATTTCTAACTAAAACTTTTTTTTAAATAAATAACCCACGCATTACCGAATTAAATACATAGATACACAATAAACACAGAGAGAAATAGAAGGCGAACAGTGCAGGTTATCCGCATGTTAACACTTGTGGTATCAAACTCGATTTTAATGACTGCGAACTCGCATATATTTTTTGTAGATGTTATCATATTTCATCTGCACCTTTATTAGTGACAAACAGAAATTATACACCGCCGAGCTCATCATCAGAATAATTGTCCAAGAACTATAGAGGCACAATATATATTCTAACTAAGAGAACAGTTCTGTTCTTGTTTATTAAATATTCGACATTCTTGCAATCAATTTTTAATTATTGTGCTTACGTTTATTAATAAAACTGACTTTATCTTATCTTGGAAAAATATACGGAAAAGATATTAAAACTTACTAAAACTAAAATAAATTGTATGAAATAGAAGGGATTTAAAATAAACTCAAACTGTGGCTCGAGTCTGCACTTTAAAAAGGAAAAATACGCACTTAACTTGGACAAAGTTAAACAATAATGTCACTTTCGATCATTAATATTTTTTTCGATTTGAGTTTACATGGCATGTTATCGATGCTATGGCATGCCAAAGTAAACGCAACCGTGTTCCAATGCAGAATAATAAAGTAGTGTAGACTACAATTGATAAGAATGAATTTTTGTTGTCTATCGAAAATACTAATTTTACTGTGATACAAAAACAGCGATACAAAAACAAATGTAACAATGATACATAGCCTGGGATTGTTCGCAGCCTGAGTACTAACATGACCTGTATATAGAGATCTTATCATCCTGTAAGCTGAAATATTTTATTAGGGTATTACAGTTCAACGAACATTGTTTTCTTTGGTATATGAAACACAATAGCCATTGTTTGATGTGACATGACATGGCGTACGACACACGGAAGAAAGGTACCAGTCAATGAAATTTCAATGATCTCATTTTTTAAAAATGTACATGACTAAGTGACCAAATGGGACGGTGTTTAATGACCGATACAGACGTTGATTTATTTTCACTTTTTTTACTGATCTCATTTCAGTAACCAAACCTTCAACAATGTAGTAGAAGTTTATAATATAATGATGTATGTTAGTAATTCGGAATGATGTAGCGATACTGAATCATGAAACGTGATATTGACACAAGATATTTTCGATTATTGCTGTTGTTAATGATGTTAATTGTTGCTGTTGTTGTTGATGATGATGATTCTGCTGATGGCGTATGGTTATTGTTGTTAGTGCTCTATAATTAATGATGTTGTTGCTGGTATATGAATCTTGTTGTTGATGATGCGCTTTGTTGTTGTTGTTGTTGTTGTTGTTGATGATGATGATGATGATGTGCTATTTTTTGTTGATGTTGTATGAATATTGTTGTTGATGGTGTTATTCTTGTTTTCAATGCTGTTTATTTGTCGCTGTTGTCAATGCAATTCAATTTTTGTTGCCAATGATCTTGTATGATAATTGTTGTGTCAATGCTTTATAAAGTTTGTTGTTGTTAATGATTTTTTTAAATGTTGATGTAAGTTTTGTGTGATTATTGTTGTTATTCGCATAATCTTGACAGTTTTTGCATCGTGTATTGCGCATCATGTTTTCCACAATACTGCCTAATATGTTTAGCAGAGACATTAACTATCAAGATTACATTTTGCAAGCTCAGTCATTAAACTAAAGCACCTTAATCTTGATAGTATTTATCTTTATTTGTATGTAAAACACACTGAGAACGACTGTTACTTGATGTATGTATGCGTTAAATCGAAGGTATTGAAGTTTACTAAACAAATATAACGGTTCTTTTCAAATGTCTTCACTAATCAATATGACAATTATATAAAATCAAAAATACATCAATACCGCAGCAAGGTTGAATCACCACATCATCATCATCATCATCATCATCATCATCATCATCATCATCATCACCACCATCATCATTATCACCACCACCACAACAACTAAAACAACAACTAAAACAACGTCATCATCATCATCATCATCATCATCAACAACAACCAACACTAACAACATCATCATCAACATGGTCTCATCAACGTGATCCCGCATTGATTGATAACCTGACCATAAGATTTCAACCTAGTATAACGACGTCTAGTCGTTTCCCTCAGTAACCCGTCAGGAGATCGCCTGGGGTTACATAGGCTGTCTACCAAATGATATTTTACAAAAAGTTAATTTTCTACTTAAAATAATGTATAACTTTGTTGCCGTTATCGAAATAAATAAATGTAAAATTAATTACCTGAGTAAATGTTCCTAAAGTTTGGAAGTTGTGAACACTGTATTTGAAGTCAGTTTATCGACTGTTAAGATAACCGATATGTCAGCATTGAGGTAGATATTCCCTTTAAAACTTCCTGATCGGGGTTTTCCCTCAATGAACCGTTTCAAAATGCAAGATTTATATAAAACTTTTCTTCCTTCACGCATTGTTAACAACAAATGTTGATGACTAGGCGACGGTAATAAAAAAGTTTGCTAGTGCATGTAGGTCAAAAAGAAATAACGTAAAAGAACGATAGAAAATGAGAACAGTCATGCCATCCTGTGTCTATGGTAGCATATTTCTGATAAAGATATTTAAATAAATATCGCAAAGACATGTATTTATAGCAACAAAATTCAGTTTCAGTTCGTTTTTATTCAATCCATGAATTCTCACTTTATTAACATCAGATAAAGGGACCTATTGTTATCAATTGGATCAAAAAGAATGTATAGCGTGATATTGTCAAATAAATATATTTAGAATTATTTTCAATATTTTCAAAGTTTCATTACATATTGGCCAATTCTGTAGGCACAAATGACTGGGGGTTGAGGGCAACTTGAGGGCAACTTTCGTGTACTGTTACATGCGGGACATCACGATCCAAAATGTAAAACAACAATATTTGAAACAAAATCATCTCTTAAATTATAACTATGCTTTCATTGGGTATTGGTCGTAATAAGTCTAAAGTTCTTAAGGGTAAACTTTATTGGCAACATTTGGACAAACCGTCAAGATAAAGATACGTGTTGTTAAAGGCTGTGATAGATTCATCCTAATGTTAGAAAGAAAGAGATTACATAAAGAACCTTCGTAGCAGTGTAGAAACATATCAGCAACAATGTGTGCAACAATTAGAACCCATAGGGGTGCCTTGTATTTGTTTATAAATAAATGCACCAAATCTAAAGCAAAATATTATCCAGTCCTATTAAATAAATCAGTTTTTATAAATGTTCAAATAACATGGCTGATAAAAGCATGTGAGCTATGTAAATAATGAACTAGTTCGTACAGTAACTAGCAACATGGAAATTCAATTAATCTGTAAATTAATCTATCTCTTTATCATGTTCTTTATCGTCATCTCGTTGTTTTAATTTTTTAAGGTTTAAACACTTTGTGATTTAAAATTAATTAGTGTTATTAATATATTTTTTCCAATTAAATCGCGTCGTTCTGTTGTCTTTCTTTGAAAATCGGTACATAATGTATCATTGAATGATTTGCCCAGTAAGTGAATTGATTTACCAAATTTGACAAGCAAAGTAAATTGTCTGCTTTAATTAAATACGATTAGCTGGAAGCCGTAATGGTTCAAAACCGGTTTGGACCAAATGGTTTAAAAATGAGTTGCCATGACAGGAAATCATTCAATAACATACATTTAATTCCAAAATAAATCGGGGAAAGCGGGATAATCAAGTCAGTAAATTATCCAAATTGATAGTTCTTTTGTCTTTACACAGAGACTTTATATTCAGAGAAAAAAGATGTTTAAGACAACATTTTCGCAGTGTTTGTTGGTCACAATATTTCAAATTTGTATGCTGTATTAAAAACAAATTTTGATAAGTTTTATGGTTTTGTGACCGAACACATACGGGGGTTTCCCACACACCAATCAAATGCGTTTTCCGAACTAATAAATCTGACTATTGGGAGTTATCATTCTTGTTGACATGCGTTGTGCATGGAGGAAATCGCGCGATACGGCCCCTTTAGGGTAGTAGAAAATATGATGCAAAGGGAAATTTGTAAGGAAAACTGCATGCTTTTAACTCTTTACTTACAAAGCTTAACAAGAAATAGAAGGCGTGGGAGATTCGGATTTTGCTGTTTAGACGTAGATCAATTGGAAAACAAAGAGGAATAAATCAGCATCAACAACGTCAACAACACGACAACAAAATAGTGCACCTTAATTGAAGTTTGTCCTCAAAAAGCCCAGAGTGTTCTTTTCTTTTTGTGGTGTGATCAATATGTGTGTCCTATGACAAGTTTAGCGAGATATCTACTCCAAGATATTTTGCCGAAAATGCCGATTGTGTTAAGAGTATTATGTAGGAAGTGACTCGCTGACTCGCCATGTAAAAGAACTATCACAGAAGGTCCGCGTTTTCACAGCAACGCAGAACATCAGAAGCATCGCCGCAGCAACGCAGTGGTATCGCTAGTAGAATCTAGAACGCATTGGCATCACATAGAACGCCGATCGACAGCGCCCCCTTTGTGCATGCACAAAACAAACGCCGTAGCTCGGCATTTTAAAAAAGAGCACCTTGGGGTCGTCGTTATGTCGCCGTTGCGACGCGGTAAGGTCCTCTTCAACGCCACAGGAGCTCTGCAAGCGCGCAGTGTGAACGCTTGCACAGAGATTGTAACGTTACGGCGATCTATTAGATATCACAGCGTCTTTTCTGCACATATACAGTACGGAGATATCACAGCGATCATTGCGATCCCATTGCGCTTCTTCCGCGTCCATCGTCGTGTGCATGACAAAGGCGAACGAATAAAATGGAATTAATTCATGAGATATGCTAATAAACATTAATTTCACTATGGCTATTGTAGTCTGTGAGAACGCTACCCTAGTGTGACAGAGGTTTAAGCGAGGGGTCCTGGGTTCGTCCCTGTGTGACTGCACATTTTTAGCTACTTACATAAGTTTATTTTCTGTATTATTATATTTTTTATCTATATGTATGATAGGGATAAGATGGAAATATATTGGTATAAGATGTTCTGGTCCGAGACCACATTTTCGCCCGATTATCGCTATAGATTACCTCCCTTAGTTGCAATGACGCCATTAACATTAAATCAAATATGTTTGAAAGTACGTTTTTATTGTTTAAAGACCGACAAGTGTTTTTCATGGATGTATTCTGTAGCAATCACTGACGGGGTTTCGTACTCTAAATTTGTATAAAATCAATAACATTTGATCTCAATTTATTCCCAACGCAGGCCAGACAAAACCAAAATTCACCTGTGGCTGTGACTAAGTTTGACATTTTTCACTGTATTTCAGGTTTGGTGATATCTTAACCTACTGGACGGTTAGCACCATATGAAGGCTCACATGTGACCTTTATTGGCCATCATCATGAAATGTAATAAAAATCTTAAAGTTATCGGAAATAAAGTCATGCTTGTGCCTTACATGGAAGCACATGTTCCCAAGTAAGTTTATTATCTGTTTAATAGTTCACAGACTGAATCATCAAATTTTCAGCATATGAAATATAAAGTTGATGCCATAAAGAGTTGAATGGCATGAAGTAATTTGTAAAAAGATGACAGCTTGATTGTAAATTCATTACAAGACCAAATGTTATATCTGTTCCATATTCTCACTATACTTAGTTTTTCCGAGACCATTGAAAATGCAAAACTATCAAGAGAAAATCTCAGCCGCTGATTTATGATTCCTGTACTAAAAGAATAAGGAGAGCCATTAAACTCACATTGGCACTAGCATCAGTCACATATTTATGCACTTGGGCTATTATTTTGAAACAGTTATTTCCCTTCTTTACTTAGATTTTGTATCAAAGTTTATTATGCAGTTGGCCTTTATATCTGCATGTAGGAGCTATGCTTGTTTTATGGACCTATAATTATGTAGAAGTTGCACTGCTATATAGATCATCATGTAGTAGCATTACCTTGTAGATATCACACTTGGATGCAGAATGAAGAGCTCCAGCAGTTGACAGCCTCAGAGCCCCTCACACTCTCCCAGGAATATGAGATGCAGCAGTCATGGAGAGAAGATGAAAAAAGCAAGTGATCCTTGTTCATATTACAAGTATCTTGACAAGACAAGACCTTGTAGGAATGCTTTAGTCAATGATGTAAGAAGTTGAAAATATTCTGATCTTAGAAAGGTCGCTGAGATATGGCCAAAGCTAAAAGTACTAAACTGACATACTGGTTATCCTGATGAGTCATGTAGGTGATCTTGGATATCATCACTTATGTAAAGGGGTATATAATTATGGTAACATATTGTAGCAAATGGGAAAAATAACTTGAAAATAGAAATTTCTCTACAAGATTTGAAATTGTTATTTTGTTTTCAGTTTAGTTACTATTTATTATAAACATTGTTTAGTCAAAATATGGTGCTAGGCAGGTATAAAATTATCGTTTAATGTACCCTTTTTTAGCAAAAAAAAGGCTTAAAACTGCCATTTTTAGACCAAATAATTATGAAAAACACTTTTGGACCCTGTGGACTCTTTAGATATTCATACTGGAAGTTAACTATTATGGATGTTATTAAAATTGCTAAGGAGTTCACAAGGTCTGAAGGTGTTAATTTTTTATATAAAACAATTAATACAAATAGCCTTTCTGTGTGCCTAGGATATACTGCACAATTTTTTTAATATCTCCTGCTATGTAGTGACTAGATTTTAAAGACCGAAGTGAAGGAAAAAAACACATTGATAGCATAATATCAACTTTTTATTTATCAGATTTTCTCCCATAATCTCTTGTTTGTTACCATACTTAACATTTTCTATTTTATTTCTCAGTGGTCATAGAAGATGGGGGCAGAGATTTTCCCCTGCAATATTCAAAATAAGACCCACAATATAAGTGGAACAGCTGCTATTTGTTTGAACCTAGAATCCACTTTTATTTTCATTAAAACCTCTTTTATAATAAAAAATAATGAAGCCACTGTTTCTGTTAATAAAAATATATAAAAATCATAATTGAAGGTAGATATCTTGGTAAAGACCAGGATCTGCACTGTTTGCTTTTTGGACAGAAATAACCTAATAAATCAAAATACAAACAGTACAGATCCTGATCAGGTGGCACGAATGTGCCAGCTGATCTGGATGTACAGTGTTCGACAATGCCCTAAAGGCATATAATTATATGGAGGAATGGGATAATTTACCATCAAACCTTCTGTTCCAGAATGTACATTTATAGTTTTGGACAGTGAAGAATATCAAAGGAATGGAAATAATGAAAAAGGTAAGCTATTCAGATGTAACAAAGTATGCATATGTATTTCAGTTATACAATTTGTTTTATCTTAGCCAAAATCTCAGCTTAATCATTTTAAAAATATACCAGTCAATTAGCTTAAGGTTAGCTATTGTGATACACTTTCATCCAGAATCCATCAGTTTTCCTCCATATGAACGCATTTTATCACGTGTGACAAGCGAAGATCGGATCATGTAATAAAGATGTATATAATTTTGGAGTAAAGGGTTAGCTTGTTGGAGGCCTCATTTGCATCCAAGTTTCATCAGAATTGCTCATAATATTTATTGTGAAGATACTTTGATGTAATTGATGCTGGTTCATACTGGGTCAGAAGTTGTCTACAAGTAAAATCAAAGTGAAATCTTGATAACACAGAACCCTATTTTCATTTGATTGTAACCAAACTTTCTCAGAATGGTTCTACAGTAAAACACCCCTTAAAGACCGCAAAGATATTAAGACTATCTGACTATTAAGACTAGTCTTGTTCAGTCCCAGATATGGTCTTAAAAAAGAGATTTCACTTTATTGATGATACTTTGTAAAAGATTAAAATTGAGTATCTGGGGTCAAAACTAAGTCAATATATGGAATCAGAGAAACAATTATATATCACAAAAGGTGCCATGATGACTGAATCCATTTTGATTTTTTCTCAAAAGAAGGTCACTTATGCAATTCAAACAAAATAATATTAATAGAAGTGAGACATTTTTTTCATCTGATACTTTGTGTATGGGCCGGCATCTCGGAGTTATTCACCAGACTAACTTAGATTGTTTATCTTGATATCTAGGATGTTTATAAAACTTCAACATCTGGAGAGGTAAACCAGGTTGCATACTCAGATAAAAAACAACATCAAATATTTTTAACACTTTAGAGGCCACATTTGTCATCTGATAATCTAGAAACATGCTGAGAACATGTAATGCTGTAACCTGATGACTTCTGGGGCTGTCATCTTGAACAAAAACTAGGTGACATACGTCAATATTAGGATTACTTTGTTGGCACATACAGTCTACATTAATTGATAACCACACATGCTCAGAAAATTTTCCTTACATGTTTCCTCCAGAATAAGGTAAGCGATTCTGATGGTTCTTAGATTGTAACGATTCAAGGAAGTGAAGATAAGGTTAAAACAAGCATTTTGCTTTAAGAATGAGTGTTTCTATATTTATATTTTAGATACTTTCGACTGTCAGTAAATGCTTTCTCAGATACAAAAAAACTATTTTTGCTGTACATAACTGTTCTGAAAATATTTATGATCAATTTTTCTCCCAGTCTGTGTAGTACCTCAGTGATATTATACACAAGAGTACAGAAAATGCAAGTTATCAGATTGGTCCTCATCAGACTATCTTAGTACTTTGTAAAATGATGCATTGATTTCCCGATTTCATATATGTTATCACTTGATATATGTCTTGTAGAGAGCATGGTTGGAGATGTGAACCTCTTCCTGAATGATGAAGATGATCCACACACTGCCGAGATCGAGATCATGATTGCAGGTAAACTATGCCATGATCATGATTGCTGGTAAACTATGACATGATCATGATTGCAGGTAAACTATGACATGATCATGATTGCAAGTAAACTGTGACATGATCATGATTGCTGGTAACTGACATGATCATGATTGCAGGTAAACTATATGACAAGATCATGATTGTAGGTAAACTATGACATGATCGTGATTGCGGGTAAACTATGACATGATCATGATTGCAGGTAAACTATGACATGATCGTGATTGCAGGTAAAGTATGACATGATCATGATTGCAGGTAAACTGTGACAGGATCGTGATTGCAGGTAAACTATGACATGATCATGATTGCAGGTAAACTGTGACAGGATCGTGATTGCAGGTAAACTATGACATGATCATGATTGCAGGTAAACTGTGACAGGATCGTGATTGAAGGTAAACTATGACATGATCATGATTGCTGGTAAACTATGACAGGATCATGATTGCAGGTAAACTATGACATGATCATAATTGCAGGTAAACTATGACATGATCGTGATCACAGGTAAAGTATGACATGATCATGATTGCAGGTAAACTATGACCTGATCATGATTGCAGGTAAACTATGACCTGATCATGATTGCAGGTAAAGTATGACATGATCATGATTGCTGGTAACTGTGACATGATCATGATTGCTGGTAACTGTGACATGATCATGGTTGCTGGTAACTGTGACATGATCATGGTTGCTGGTAACTGTTACATGATCATGATTGCAGGTAAACTATGACATGATCATGATTGCAGGTAAACTATGACATGATCGTGATTGCAGGTAAAGTATGACATGATCATGATTGCAGGTAAACTGTGACAGGATCGTGATTGCAGGTAAACTATGACATGATCATGATTGCAGGACCGTGAATGCAGGTAAACTATGACATGATCATGATTGCAGGTAAACTGTGACAGGATCGTGATTGCAGGTAAACTATGACATGATCATGATTGCAGGTAAACTGTGACAGGATCGTGATTGAAGGTAAACTATGACATGATCATGATTGCAGGTAAACTGTGACATGATCATGATTACAGGTAAACTATGACATGATCATGATTGCAGGTAAACTATGACAGGATCGTGATTGCAGGTAAAGTATGACATGATCATGATTGCAGGTAAACTGTGACATGATCATGATTACAGGTAAACTATGACATGATCATGATTGCAGGTAAACTATGACATGATCGTGATTGCAGGTAAAGTATGACATGATCATGATTGCAGGTAAACTGTGACAGGATCGTGATTGCAGGTAAACTATGACAAGATCATGATTGCAGGTAAACTGTGACATGATCGTGTTTGCAGGTCAACTATGATAAGATCATGATTGCAGGTAAACTATGACATGATCATGATTGCAGGTAAACTATGACATGATCATGATCGCAGGTAAAGTATGACATGATCATGATTGCTGGTAACTGTGACATGATCATGATTGCTGGTAACTGTGACATGATCATGATTGCAGGTAAACTATGACATGATCATGATTGCAGGTAAACTATGACATGATCATGATCACAGGTAAAGTATGATATGATCATGATTGCAGGTAAACTATGGCATGATCATGATTGCAGGTAAACTATGACATGACCGTGATTGCAGGTAAACTATGACATGATCATGATTGCAGGTAAACTTTGACATGATCATGATTGCAGGTAAACTATGACATGATCATGATCACAGGTAAAGTATGACATGATCATGATTGCAGGTAAACTATGGCATGATCATGATTGCAGGTAAACTGTGACAGGATCATGATTGCAGGTGAACTGTGACAGGATCGTGATTGCAGATAAATTATGACACGATCGTGATTGCAGGTAAACTATGACATGATCATGATTGCAGGTAAACTATGACATGATCATGATTGCAGGTAAACTATGACATGATCATGATTGCAGGTAAACTATGACATGATCATGATTGCAGGTAAACTGTGACAGGATCATGATTGCAGGTAAACTGTGACAGGATCATGATTGCAGGTAAACTGTGACAGGATCGTGATTGCAGGTAAACTATGACATGATCATGATTGCAGGTAAACTATGACATGATCATGATTGCAGGTAAACTGTGACATGATCATGATTGCAGGTAAACTATGACATGATCATGATTGCAGGTAAACTATGACATGATCATGATTGCTGGTAAACTATGGCATGATCATGATTGCAGGTAAACTATGACATGATCATGATTGCAGGTAAACTGTGACAGGATCATGATTGCAGGTAATCTATGACATGATCATGATTGCTGGTAACTTAGACATGATCATGATTGCAGGTAAACTGTGACAGGATCATGATTGCAGGTAAACTATGACATGATCACGATTGCAGGTAAACTCTGACATGATCATGATTGCAGGTTAACTATGACATGATCATGATTGCAGGTAAACTATGACATGATCATTGTTGCAGGTAAACTATGACATGATCATGATTGCAGGTAAACTATGACATGATCATGATTGCAAGTTTTAAAATTGAGGTCCAGTGGGATTGAGACCATTATTTTGCCAGACTGAGATCCTGAGAGAAGGCCACTTGCTGTTTTACCAAGTTTAAGCTAGCTCAATCAATAATAATGTGAGTCTTAAATGCAATGTGGTTGAGGCAATAGCTGTAAAATCTGAAGAAAGTGCATGTTATGGTAGTTATTGTTGACCTTTACATTCAGCATCCAACTAATCTTACAGAAGACTATTGTATGTTTGCAGAGTCATCAGCTCGGGGGCGAGGTCTTGGAAAAGAAGCCCTCTGCAGTATGATGAAATATGGTATATAAGTAAAACTTCATAATTTTATTGTTGTAAACAAGAATTTTAATGTCCCTTTTCCTCTTTGCTCAATCAGTTGAATACACTGAATCAATTGATTCAGATTTGTCCAGTAATACTTCATTAAATTAAGTTATTGACCCTGTAGAAATATGTGCAATACACATTCAGACTAATCAGAAGCTGTGCTTTGGCTCAATCTTGTGAATCTTACAGGGATTAGACATGCATTTAGTTCTGTAATGATTTCTATGTTTTAGGTTTCTTTGACATCAATAAAAACTTGTCATGTTTGTAGATTAAAGTAGTGTTGTTGCTGCTGATGATGTTCTCTTTGTTTTTAATGGTGTAAACAGCAAAAATTAACAGTTATAAGTCCGAATAAAGTTTAAGTGTCTGAAGATAGACATCAGTAAAGATGGGCATTGGGTTTGTCATTTGACTGCATGCAATAACTGTCCACATTTTAACCCTTGCCTCGATATATACGCCTTTACGGCATGGGCAAACAGTGTAGATCCATCATCCAGATCAGCTGGCACATCCATTCTGTCTGATCGGGATCTGCTCTTTTCGCTTATTGATTTATTGATTTATTATTTTCTGACCAATAAGCAAACAGTGCAGATCTTGATCAGACTGCACAGATATGCCATCTGATCTGGATCTACATTGGTTTCACATGTGATAAAATGCTTATATATGGAGTAATGGGTTTAGAGCTCGCAAATATTTTCCACTTTCATCAGTCATGTGCCAAACCTTACCTCATTTTTTGAAGTGTCTTCTTAGGAGATTTTCCAATTTCTGTAGGAGTTGATCCTGTTTTGCAGGTTTTGAAGATCTTGATTTAACTTCGTACACATCAAAGATTGGCTACAGCAACCAGCCCAGCATTAACATGTTCACTAAGTTGGGCTTTCAAGAGGTAACACATTTACAATCACATTCTTCAACAGAGATCATTCTAATTTTGTTTAGCATCATATTCGTTTATGAACTGATTTTAAAATTAATCAGATTAGATTTACAATGTTTCCTCCTGGTTCAACTAAATTGTGCATGTTAAAAAGTTGTTTTCTATGTGTTTGTTTAAGTCAATCTTACCACAACTTACTGTTGTCCAACAACCGGTTGTTTCTGGCTATACCACTGTTTGACTGATAGTTAAGATTGACTTGTAGGTGTCAAGAAGTGATGTGTTTGAAGAGATAACTTATAGACTCGAGTTGACAGATGATGTGAGGAAAGCTATACAAGAGTCTACATCTGGTTACACCAAAGTGTGCTACAGATAACAGTCATGTACCAGATACTAGCTGCAAAACAAACATATGAGGATCTATAGAATTAACACTAGTGGTCCTAAATGTTAAACATTGTTTTAATACAGGTGCATGCTAATTGGAAATAACATGGTAGAAATGTTTACTAAACAGTTGGTGTAATGATTGGCTGTTGCAGATGTCTTGTTACATTTGATTGGTCATGAAGCTGAAGGGAAATTTGAATTCAGTAGCTAGCTGCTGTTAGTTCATGACATTGACAGTGTTGTGTTATCTTTATCAGTAACAATTTGAAAATGTCAATAGAGATTGTGACTGAGTGTGCTTTACCTTTGTATCTTAATGTAGAGAATTTTTATCATGTCCACAAGTGTAATGAATGTCTTTAGTCATGTCATTTATTTTTCTGTCAAAAATACCCGATGAAAGATGCAGTGTGTTTAGATTTTGTTAAAGATATATTGTTTTTTTTATGGAAGGCATTATTGTTATCCCACCACTTACCACTGAATAAACTTATAGCTGATGCATTCCACACATCAGTTTTTAAAGGAATTATGAATATTGTACTTAACCCTTTCCTCCATAGATTCACCTTTATTGTGTAGGCGAACAGTTTAGATTCACATCCATGCCTACTGATCAGGATCTAAACTGTTCACTTATTAATTCGTAAGGTTATTTCTGACCAAAATGTGACCAGTGCAGATCCTGAACAGACGGCATGGATTTGCCTACTGATCTGGATCTACACTGGTCGGACATGCGTAAAAATGCGTATATATGGAGGAAAGGGTTAAATGAGTAGACTGAGAAGCTAAGGAGTAATTTATTCGCAACTGTTTTGTGTACATCATGTTTTGTCTGTTATACAATATAGTTTTATTTTCTAACAGAAAATAAAGATTATTGTATGAAAATTTAATGAAATTTGATAATTTGTTAGAGGGCAAAGAAGAAATTATATACACTTGTACACTGATTTTGTCTCATTTATTTTAAACATGTCTGCCCTGCCCTCTCTGCAGGCAGGACTTATTGGTATAGTTCTGAAGACGTTTGGAGACATGACTGCACTATATGTATATTCTTCGACATGTTTGCCTGGGCAGTATCACTGTCTGGTTGGTGTAGCTCTGGATACATGTGAGGCCTGTAGGTACTGGTATACTCTTGAGCTCTATCTTTGGCGTGAGATCCTCCAATGGGTATAATGTAAGTTCAGAGATCTGCACTGATAGGTGTGTTGAAAAACAAGCCCTTTTTTATAGATCGGGTATATTCCAAACATAAATGGAAGAGATCTACGACAATTCGTCGAAAGACACTTGAGTACGACAATTCAAAGAATAGACATCGTGTGGAATAGACGATAGAAACGACACAATGTCGAAAAATATTTTAACCTGTGACATTTGACCAAATAATTGTTGTTAGTGTTTTGTTTCGACCAAGTGTCACATTAATTTTCAATTGCATATCAAAAGTTGTTTTCCAGATCATTAATCGTTGATTTCAGGAGCAGAAAACCAACGAGAAACTGCTTATATGATGTTAAGGACTTTAGATCTAGACTAATACTCGACTTTTTCAAAGGTATTACATTCAACTTCACCTACTACAAAAGGTTTTCTGATTAAAATCATTTTTAAATGAAATTCTTTTTTTTTAAACAAATATAGTTCAATCAGAACTAATTTTGAACCTAGCCATTCAACTGTTCTGGTACTTCCACTATACAATTTATACTCCGCTTATTTTCAATTCTGTGAGTTTTTGAACACTCGTCGAAAGTTTTCGACAATTCGACGGAAATACAATTCTATCAACTGTCCTTTCTTTAAACTCGCATTCTACCACGTTTCCTTTCTATCAAGTGTCTTTTGACAAATTGTCCTGCACCAAAATGGAAGGGGACTATTACAGGAAAAGGCTTTCTCATTTTTTACACATTTATTTGATGAAACAGACATTGAGCTTCGCTACAAAATTTATTTATGGCACAATTTTGACACATAAAAGACCAAGTGATCAAATAATGTGCAGAATGTAATTGTTCATTAAAGTAAAATTTTTTATTACAAATGTTACCCTAACTCTCCAATAAATGCAACAATGTAAATGTATTTAAATATGTGCATGAGCATAATGCACCAACTAAAATAATCATAAAAAATGTCCAAATCATAAAACAGATGGGTGTTCAGTTGAACTCTTTGTGTAAACCTCAGGTATTTTGTCAGAATAACAAAAAAGTTAACAAGACTCCTTAGGGGATGACAGAATGCTCGACTAAGTACAAACATAACTATTTTAAAAGTGACTTTAATTGGAACCATGCTTTTCATAAGCAAAAAATTTGATGAAGAAATATGAAAAGGCTAAGTTTAATGCCACATTAATTTTAAATGATAATATTTAAGTGTCAAAAGGTTCATAACTGTGTCTATGTGACCTTGACCTTTAGGTTCACAAGCAATATAATTTGAGAGTTTGATGAAGAAATGTTAGGAAATGGCAAGTTTATAGAAAATGTTAAGTTTTCTTGAGAGACAGACTGACAGAACAAGCAATCCCTATGTATCACCCCTTTCTTCTCGAGGTTAACCCTTTCCTTAATAGATACACCTTTATTGCATGGGCGAACAGTTTAGATCCAGATAGCCAGCACATCATTGCCATCTGATCAGGATCTAAACTGTTCGCTTCTTGATTCATTAGGTTATTTCTGACCAAAATGCGACCAGTGCAGATCCTGATCAGACGACACGAATGTGCCGGCTGATCTGGATCTACACCGGTTACACATGCGTAAAAATGTGTATTTATGGAGGAAAGGTTAAACAAAAATACAATGTAATATACAAACTTCAGCAGTAAGAACTTTAAATTTATAAATAAGCTCAACTGTTGGAAAACCAGTTTTAATGAATAAACTTTCAGTTTACAACATTTTATTTAAAAAGAATTATAAAAAAATATAATCACATTTTAGTTAATGAGGTTTAAAAATGCATTGCATTAATACATCCATCATTACCAGTCTTTTGGAATATATTCTGAAGTTTAAATTGAAATAAACTAAGTTATCTTGTAGCCTAGCTTAAATAAAATGTTATCGCAGATACCTCATGCTTAAATGATACCTGTAAGTAACCCAACAAAATACCATATTCAATTTAAATAACAAACATATACAGAGTGTGGTTCAAATTGTTCAAGGTATTTTTTCCCTTTTTGTTTATTAACCCTTTAATATCCAGAGTGTGACCAGTGTAGATCCAGATCATCTTGAGCATCAGTGATGTGCAGGGTGATGTAGATATACACTTGTCAAACATATCTATGGAATTAGAGTTAAGATTAAATTAATATCTTTATTGTATCAAATTCTGTCAACATTAAAAAATCTAAAACAAACAAATGTCACAAATTGATGACTGCATTATAGCATATAAGGTAGTGTTATTAACCCATTACTCCATGGGATATGGCTGTTATCCCATGGCAAACAGTGTAAATCCAGATCAACCAGCACATCCATGCTTTTAGATTCATTAGGTTATTTCTGCCCAAGAAGGGAACAGTATAGATCCTGATCAGAAGGCATTGATGTGCCTGTTGATCTGGATCTAAACTGGTTGCAAACGTGATAAACCTGGGGTTAAATGATAAATGTTTTTAATTATAAAGGAAATTTCTACTACAAACTGTGTAAAGATAAAATCATCAGTACAAATAATTGCTGACATGCCCGAATACTGTTTAAAAGCCATTAAGATAGTTCTAGAAAATTGCACATATCTCCATAAAATAACTCCATACAAGCAAGACCGTCATAAACAAGGTGATTCTTACAAGAATAAGATTAGAATTATAGCAAAGGCTATTAACCTTTTCCTCCATAGACACACTCTTTATTGCTTGGGCGAACAGTGTAGATCCAGATCAGTGGGCACATCCGTGCTGTCTGATCAGGATCTGCGCTGGTCGCATTTAGATTCATTAGGTTATTTCTGACCAAAATGCAACCAGTGCCGGCTGATTTGGATCTACACTGGTCGCACATGCGTAAAAATGCGTATATATGGAGGAAAGGGATAATATACAAAGACAGGAGGTTATTCACCAATTTATGTTATTTACCTACAACAAACTGCATGTACCAGGCAAAATTACCATTTGGTCGTCTACAAACTATCTAATGATGTTCAGTAACAGTCTACAGTTGTTGATATTCTTCACAACATGAATTTAACATATTTAACCCATTACTCCATGGGATATGGCTGTTCAATGTGTGAACAATATAACCCATATATATGGATTAAATATATAATTGTTTACAAATACATGTATACTAGACTTTTTTATTCTTCAAGTTGAGTATTAATAACATCAATGGTATCTTAATATCACTCGTAAAAAATGATAAAATGAAACATAACTAATAATAATTAGAAAAGAGAGAAATTAACAGAGTTTAAAGATGAATATCCCTTAGGATAATTTAAAGATAACTCTTAATATCAGTATAAGTTGACAGCCCTTGGTAAGACTATTAAAGGGCTACATGTTTGTCTCATCTGCCAAAATGATCACTTGAGTGAGCCAGGTACAAGCCTCGTAAATGAGAACAATATTTTGATTATCATCAGTAAAAGCTATAAAACTTGAACAGAAGACTTCATGTTCTTGTATTATAAATATAGTTCATGATAAAACATTAATGGTCATCAACTTTAAAACAAAATAAAGAAATAAAAACTCTTTGAAAAGTTAAAAAAATAAAGAAAAGATTTCATGCATTGTGGCAACATTTCAAGGTGTTTTGGTGTTGAAAACAATATAAATATTCAACAAATATCACAGCATTCATCAGGATATATACAGAGTTACAGGATGTCTCGACATGTTATGTGAGAAAACAGTGACAGACAATAGAACAAATGAGACAGGAACGCTTCCACATATGGCGTTTCAAGAAACCATCGAATCATTTTAAAATATTGCAAAGCCTTTCCTTTGATAGGAAAACCACAATACGATCTAGTATGTCTGATTGCTTCTGTTTCTAGTATAAACCTCCCATTGTGAAATGGAAAGCCCAAAACATTATGCACATGATTTGTGTGAATCATTGTTTTAGTGGAATGTCATCCCTATGATAGAGAAAATGATCTGATTCGATTGTTCCAGTCTTATTTTTAAAATATATGAAATCAAATAATGTAAACTTCAAAATCTGAACCAATCATGCATGCATATTTAGGTTATGGTTAATTTACTTGACTAGTGGCATGAAGAGCTTTTATTGAAAATGCCAACAATATGGTACATGATCTACAACAGCCAGAGGCCAAAGGCAAATTCAGGAATTACATAATTGTATATATAGCTGAATGTATATAATACATAATAACAATAGTGGCCCATTATATAAATAAAGGGTTAATGTGTCTTAAACATGTATCACACTAGCGGTTGGGATGTACTCCCTCTCTTTTAGCTGGTCTAAGGCTCGCATAACAGCATCAGGAAAATGATCAGAGAGCATCTTGGGACTGACAATCACTCTGCTGTAGTCCTCTACACTGGCCCACACGGCTCTGTACTCCGGTATGCCGCACCAAGATCTGTGTAGAAAAACAAAAGAAAAGTTCATAAGAAATATAGAAGCCAAAAAAACCATTTTACATCACACCTTAAGAATGCTAAATATAACAAGTTTTGAGCCTAGAAAACGGTAAATGGGCATGTGTCTTACACCAAAAAACATATGAAGATAGTAAAAAGCACACTTCTGAATGTTCCAAACTCAAAACATCTAGGAATGCTGTATAAAATCTGTCGATAACTTTTATGAGATGATAACCCAGTGGTCTGAATTCTATAGATGAAGGTATACCCATAGACCCATAAATAGTTTTCTTCATTTTATAGACAAAATTTGTTCCATACTCTTTAAGTAACCTGAGCATTTCATTCATCTTTACTGGCCACTCAGTGCTGATTTTTTCCTGTTTTGTGAATTGTTTTTAATTATATTTAAATAATATGCTTTAGCAATAAAATAAAAAAATGTGAAAAATATGTAAAAAAATCGATTTGTAAGATATTTTTTAATTATATAAAAGATATTTTTGATTATATTAAAATCAGAAAGAAGCATGGATGTGCTTACGGTTGTTTGTCTTTCTCAACTATTTGCAGGATCTGGCCTGGTGGGTACATGTTCGAGAAGGTGATCTTACAGCGCTCCTTATGTCTTTCTGCCTCATATATTGCACTCTACAATCATACAGGTACAATTAAGTCAGAAAACACAGCATTAGTAAACATGAGGACATCTTTGAAATTTCCTTACTGTTAAAAATCAAATTTTTTCACAAAATTCTAGAAGTTCTACTTGTCATTTTTTAGGCAACTGTATTTGGTAACTGCCAAAACCATAAAACAAAGAAAGCTTATAGTAACTTATTCTACACAGATGACAGTTACAACATACGAAAGTACAGCTATCATCATATCCAGGCAGTACACTGTTACTGCTTAATAGACAACATAAATAAACACTAGAAGACAGGATTTGCACTCTTTCCATACAATGCTATTTCTTCCAATTTTTTTCTAGATGTATATTTATATTTGATAAAGCTATATTTTTTGTTAAGCAGTTGTTTACAATAAAGCTACCATTATAACCAGACAATTTACGGTTGCAGCCTAAAGCATTGCATTTACAACATTAGAAATATAACTAAGTGCATGCACCCTATCCCATCATGCACTAGAAGACAGGGTGTGTACTCTACCCATACAACACTGTTTCTGGTTACTTTTCCAGATACATAATGATATATGTAAAGTTATATTGATCTGGTTTTGGTAAGCAATTATTTATCAAGTATACAACCAAGTCCACTCATGCTAAGGTCATGCTATAATAACCCTTTACTCCAGATAGTATATGCCATTTTATTGCATATACAAACAGCGTAATCCAGATCAGCTGGCACATCTGTGCCATCTGATCAAGATCTGCTCTGTTTACTTTTTGACTTATTAGGTTTTTTTTCAGACAAAAAATCAAACAGTGGAGATCCTGATCCAATGTTTTAGATCTACGCTGCTCACATATGCGATAAAATGTGTATATATGAAGTAAAAGAATAAAACACTGGAAAGACTTCAATAAATGACATTTTTATAAGACATTTGGGTGATTGTCTAACCTCTACAAATATTTATGCTGTTATATCTTCTGATGCAAAACATGGACAACTTTAATCTTTATTTCTTTGTGACATAGTTGTTGTTTCAGATTATAGTTTTAGCACAAGCAAAGAATACTTAAAGAACAAAAAATATCTAACAAAGTAAGTAAGCTACTTTCAAAGAAAGCTGCCCCTGTTTTTTATCTTTCACAGTTAGCTGTGCTTAAGCTTTACCTAACGAAGTCAGCTGTCCACATTTTATCTTTTGAAATAAGCAACCCTTATTTTTGATGCTACAAAGTAAGCCCATCTGCTCAGACTACTATGACGTGGCTATGGTAACAGTAGAATATACATTTACTTCAATGATGTATGGGTAAACTGATAATAGCAATCAACTGATAACTTATTATTATTTTAGCATAAACAAATTCTTATAAATGCAAAAACATATTCATTCTTACTTTAAAAGAAACACAGTAACTAAGTAAAAGTCTTTTTCTGAAACAAAAAACAACACAACAACTTTTCTGACATGCTAGATGACTGGGCAGATTGGCAGAAAAAACAACAAAATAGAAATAACATTAAGCCAGTATATATTGTTATTACCCTAATTCCATCTGCTGGCTGAAATATTGAACAATGTAAAATGAAACCAATGTTCACTTTCTGTAAACATTAAAAATCAGCTATGAATAAAAGCTTAAACATTCTGCAATTATTTAAAATAATTGTTGATAGGCTATTTGACAAACACTTTAAACATTTAATTATGTCAGTAGCAGTCCTCGCACTAAATCAGAGACCAGTCTCCAATCTCCAGCAGATGATTGGTTAACTTCAGTAAAGTATCAAATCTGACCAATAAGGAGCTAGACTTTAACCGTTTACTCTGTATCAAAGACACATATGCCTTTTGTCACAAGTGGGAACTGTAAATCTAGATCAGCTGATGCCATCTGATCAGGATCTAAACTGTTTACTTTTAGATACAGGATATTTCTGACCAAGAAGTGAACAGTGTAGATCCAGAAAAGATGGCACAGATATGCCAGATCTGGATCTACAGTGTTTGTTTATATGATAAAAGTCCAATCCCAGTCCTATTATCTCTGGCTTTGCATTTTAGAGATTTCGATAATGGTAGAAGCTTAAAAATTCATAATGTACATTTTAGAAATTACTGATCCCCATTATGTTACCTTGAGTAAAACACTCACCTCTAAATTCTGCTCTCCAGTTCCATAAGAGGTAGATGATGATCGGGTCCCAAGCAGCGGGCCATTACTGGATTGGTTTGTTTCTTTCAGTATTGACTCATCAAGACCACAAATCAACTGCCATACTCCACTGGCGAGTAACTTGTACTATAGTAAAAATATAATACTCTTAATTCTGAAGGAACAAAAGGACGCCACAATGTGATAAAACCAGGTTTTCTTCTGGATTTTAAGTGGAAAAAGGGCATAACTTTGAAAATACAGTCAAGAGTTATATGAAATTTGTCCCTATAACTGCTTTTGTGATGTCAGACAACTATGTTGAGTTTCACAGCTCTACCTTGAATGGCTTTGAAGAAAAACAAATTTAAGCAAAAAATTAATAAAATGTTGATGACCACCCATTCAATATATGAATATCTATCTACTTTCCAGATATTTGTATCAATACATCCTAAACATGCCCTGACAAACTTATGCATGGAAAGATAATAACCCCTAGACAAGAGTAGACGGTAGCAGCTGCTAACAGTGACTATTATTATTATTAAACACCAATTTTCCACAACTTAGAATCAACTTCCTCTAAAAGAGAATTTCCTCTAGAAGAAAGTAATGTCGACCAGGTTCAACAGGTTGACTTCTTTTAAGATAAGCAAACGCTCTGCTTTGCTGTATCAGCTGAATTGCCACAAAATGATGTAGCTGTATGTATCCTGACTAATTATCCATTTACTCCTTATATACACATTCTATCACATATTAAACTAGAAATGTGTCCATAGGACTCGGATGCCCCCGCTATGCATCGTTTTCAGACACTCAAGTGCAATTATGGGAATAATAGCATTTCAAAGACAGTGATGTGCCAGTAATTATAAGAATATGCATTAACTTGAAGATCAAGTAAACTATTTGTATTTGTGGCACTGTTGTCTGCTCATTACGGAAATGTCTGTGAAGAAGTTGGTATTAATGCAATAAAAATATATAAAACAAGATATATTCCTATTAAAACTAATGTAAATGGAATTATCACAGGGCCATAACTTGTGAACGGTACATGTAAGAGCGAAACCCCACCTTTATGCACAACAACATATCAGGCCAAGCATTGTGGTAAAGTTTATTAAATTCCCACCAGAAGTGTAGGACGAAATGAGTTCACAAGATATATTCCTATTAAAACTAATGAAAATGGAAGTATCAAAGGGCCATATCTTCTGAACGGAACATGTAAGAGCAAAACCCCACCTTTATGCACAACAACATATCAGGCCAAGCATTGTGGTAAAGTTTCATTTAATTGCCACCAGTAGTGTAGGTGGAGTTGCGTTCACAAGATATATTCCTATTAAAACTAATGTAAATGGAAGTATCAAAGGCCATATCTTCTGAACGGAACATGTAAGAGCAAAACCCCACCTTTATGCACAACAACATATCAGGCCAAGCATTGTGGTAAAGTTTCATTTAATTGCCACCAGTAGTGTAGGTGGAGTTGCGTTCACAAGATATATTCCTATTAAAACTAATGTAAATGGAAGTATCAAAGGGCCATAACTTCTGAATGGAACATGTAAGAGCGAAACCCCACCTTTATGCACAACAACATCTGGAAGTATCAAAGGGCCATAACTTCTGAACGGAACATGTAAGAGCGAAACCCACCTTTATGCACAACAACATATCAGGCCAAGCATTGTGGTAAAGTTTCATTAAATTCCCACCAGTAGTGTTGCGTTCACGAGAAAATCGGACGGACGGACGAACGGACGGACAGGAGCAACTCTTAATGCCCGTTGCCATTTCATGGCAGGGGCATAAAAAGTGTAAATCCTAATCAGCCAGCATATCTGCATTGTCTAATCAGTATCTGCACTGTTCGCTATTAGGTCAGAAATAACCTAATAAATCAAAAAGCATTAAGTGCAGATCATGATCAGACAGCACAGATAAGCTGGCTGATCTGGATCTACACTAGTTGCCCATCCCATAAAAGAGGTATAGAAGTATGGAGGAAAGCACAATGTACCTTTGGTATATCACAGTCCTGTATGGCCTGCAAGAGGTGTGTTCTCAGATCTTCCATTGTGTGGATTCCGAGACGTGGAATGATGTCTTTACCTAACACCACAGAACAGATGAACTCCTGACAGTACTGGCTACCACACAGGCTGTAAAACAGAATTATATAAAATACAAGGAGACCAGATCAAAACCAGAGTTGATTGGTGCAAGGCAAGCACCTGAATAAAAATGATAGGCAACAAGATTAAACCACTCATTTTGTATTTAAATTCAATATGCATCAGTATATCAAGTTAAAATTTGTTAAACTGGGAATGAAATAAATGTATTTAATTCATGTAAACATTTTCTTTTTAAAATAAACTATAATTTGCATGTATTTTTATACCAATTAGAAACCAAATTTGGCAATCATGAGGCCTTATAAAATGTTTTTAAATGTTTACCTCATGAGACCACCGGGAGGGGAGAAAGCAAAGCAGATTAGATCTGGGTACTTGGGTTTGAGCAGGACAGCCAACAAAGCTGCTGTGCCAGCACCAAGACTGTGTCCTGTTATCACTAATTTAGCACCCTACAAACAGATAAATCATCTTGCAATTTGAAACTGGTAAGTTAGTTTAACTCTACCGAATGGGATATGACTTATACCCTATGAGCAACCAGATCATGTGCAATCTGATCAGGAGCTAAACTGCTTGCTTGTTGATTATTTCTGACCAAGAATCAAATAGTGTAGATCCAGATCAGATGGCATTTACCTGCAGACTGATCTGGATCTACACTGGTTACCCACGCAATAAAAGCATATACTTGGAGTTAAGAGTTTACATTAAATCTTCAATCAATATGCTCAACTTTTTCTAGTGTTCCTTGGTTTCTAATTTAAACAAATTAACTGTTTAAGAAATATGAAATTATGGATATTAATTATTAAAGTTTTTATTTAAATAGCAAAACAAAGATTTCATAGTCCAACCTATTCATTTATTCTTTACTGGTCTGTGCATGATTATTTCTCTCAAAAAGGAAGCCTTGCCTAATAAAGATTAATTTTCCTGTGCTAAAATCAAAATTTCTACAGAACTGCCATATCCATGCAGAATGAAACAGTATCAGAGTGTCTTAAATCACAAGAAGACAAACCTGAGCTCTTTCAAATGCCTGTTCCAGTATCTGCAGAGTTTCTAGAGTGGACTGGACATACTTGGCAGCCATGAGGATACCCCTGTGAGCCTTACAGTTCTGTAAACCATCCACGTCGAGGGAGTCACACTCTGCTGTCAAATCTGTGATTACATCCTGAAGATAAACATTTTACATATGCTGTCATTCCAAGCTCGACAAGTGTCTAGTAAGCATTAATCCTTTACACCATATACACAAGTTTTAACGCACATGCGACCAGTGTAGATCCAGATCAGCTGACACTGGTCGCATCTTTGTCAGAAAAAAACTAATATTTACATTCCTATTGATTTCTTCGTTTAAAAAAATTCCGTTCATTTTGCATGAACCGCATGACCCGTAATGACGTCAGTAACGTCATGGCTGTTACTATTGAAAACTCCCACGTATTACTCCCCCTTTTCACTTAATACTAATTTTTGAAAGCGTTCCACTTAAGTTTATTTAAAGAAAAAAAATGAATAAAATGTAAATATAAGTAATGATTCTTATTTTGGTGCGGTTCATGCAGATTGGACGTGCACGCGCGAGCTGGCAAATTTACCATAAAGCGCGAGCACGCTTTATGGATTTGCCAGCTCTCGCGTGCACGTCCAATCTGCATGAACCGCACCAAAATAAGAATCATTCCTTAAATGAATCTAACAGGGATTAGTGTAAATCCTGATCAGACAGCAACTACGTGTCAACTGATCTGGATCTACACTGTTCGCCAGAGCAATAAAGGATGGAGTAAATGGTTAATTGCAGTTACAGACCAACAAACGTTAGAAGAAAACCATGCTCAATTTCCAAAATACTTTCAACATTTTACACTGTAACATCAAAACTTTCTATATCTTAGAAGTAGGGCCAATAGTATTTTCCAAATAAAAACCTTCATCCTTTTTAACGCATACAATTATTAAGTGGTTTTCATAAACAATATCAGATCTTCTTTGAAAAATAATTTGTCTTCAACTGAGCGACCAACTAATTGTTCATAATTTTTCACCAAACAAAATTTTACATGATAAACCATTACGCAGGTTTTTTTGGGTTTTTTTGAAGCCCAACATTGATTTACAAATGTAATTTGTATTATATCTATAAATGCTCTGATGGCATTATGAAAACTGTATGTACATTCAGCTATGGGAGAGTTAGGAAACTACAAATGATATTGTTACTTACAGTCAATGACAATGTTCCTCTTACAGCTACAACTACACTATCAGTGTGTCTATCTATGCTAACAAAGAATGGAATCTCATATATCTGAAAGTAAACAATATAAAAAGTCAGTTGTTTAGTAAGAGGTGTGTAGTGTAGTGTTTATAGAAGTACAGTCGAACTTCGATGGCTCGAACACCGTTCGCTCGAACACCACCCTTCTCTCGAACAGTTTGTCTGGTCCCAAACTAGAACTCTATATGTTCTATATTGTTCAACCTCCGATGGCTCGAACTACCCATAACTCGAACAGTCGAACATCAGTCAAGGTCCCGACAGTTAGTTTTCAATGTTTTTGACACCGCTTGGCTCGAACAGAAAATTATCGGTAATCATGAAAGGTGCGAACAAAGGCGCAAAAATGTCTCACCAATTAGGACAATGCGCTATTGAATTAAGATGTGTAAATAACACATTAAAGCGGATAAAAATATTTTGATTGTTGTGTTTATTTATACCACACTAATGATAATTATAAACAAACTGTTTGAATATAAGCGAACGAATTCTACAATGCGCCCTCAAATTCAAAATGAGTTTGACAGATGATCAGTTTTATGTTTTTTTATAACTGTTGTGCATGTATATAATATCAAGGCTCTAAATTTCTTTCTTCATTATCATGTAAGCTTGTCCTTTGTATAAAATGAGAAAATAATTAAATACATTAAAATAAGAAATATTAGGCCTATAAATAAATATGTGTTAGCTTAGTAAAGTGAACACAAACCCATTCTCACATACCAACCACGGATCGCTCGAACTACCGATGGCTCGAACAAATCTCCCGGTCCTGTGGAGTTCGAGCCATCGAAGTTCGACTGTATTCTAATATTTCAAGAACAGCCGAGACCAGACTGATACTGCTAGCTTCTGAGACTGTGCTCAATTTCAACTTATCAGCTGTATGTGAGCGTAGATTCTATGTTTTGTCATCTTTGGCTCAGTACACCAAGTCTGCTCAGCCCAAAAAATATTTTATCAACATCAAGAAGGTTGATAGAATGGAAATGTTTATGATCAAAACTCTGCAGAAATATCTGAGCAGCGGGCACTGAAGCAGCGGTCTTCAGCTCTATCCAAACAATCTGAACGCAGTAACTCTTACTAGCAGAGGCTGTAAAAAGTCTCCTTGTACATTCAATCAGTATTGTTATCAGTTACGTCCTTTGAAGGTCATCGAGCATGACACGTATGTACTATGTTAATAGTACATCTAAATTTACATTTGTTTTCAATATTTCAGCCAGTTTAAAGATGGGTGTTTTCAATATTCCAGCCAATATAGATTTGGATATTGTTCAATTACCCCAAGGACATACTTCCTTCTTTTTAATTTTTGCCTTTAGCGTTGTCTGTGATATGCAGGATTTATATTCTCAGGGTTACACCTGCCGCTTAGGTAATATTGTACCCAGACCAGCAATATACCCTTACATACCATGTCAAGTAGCCAAATAACCATACAGTATTAAGGGAATAAAAGTGACAATTAAATCTCACAAATGGTTCAACAATGAATTTCCATACGGTTTAGCAAGTATTACTTTGTTATGGAAGCTGGCGTAGACTATATCATCAGGGTGAACACCTGTAGTTTTCCTGATTGAGGCAGTGTTACATCGGCAGCAGTTGTCCTTCTGTATTTCTGTTGATGTCATACAACATGCACAACATCTACAATTAACAACATGTCATTAACACTGACGTTTTTCCTACATTTTGTACGGTATAATGTCTACCTAGATCTAATAAATTGATGCTGACACAAACAATATTTCACTTTTAAATGATAATGACCCATTTACCCTAAAACATTTGGAAGTGTAACCATTGCCTTTGAATGTGTAACATGTAATGCATATAATGTAAAACTAACTCTATATAAAATTTACATTTACATTGCTGATGTATATACTGAACACATCATCCCCTTCGTGCAAAAACAGTACAAGTACCAATAAAATAAGGAGTTATACCATTTTTGACCAAGTTGATGACATCTCTCTTCTTGTCAATCTTGCAAAGTATTCATCAAACATTTTGTATAACGTTACATTTCAATCAGAATATTTATATTTGAAAAATATAAACTAAAGAAGCATGTATTTTTTAAAAAAAAAGCACATACTGTTGTTCAGACACAAACCAATAGAAAACAATTAACATTTAAATATTTGGGAATAATGCATTTATTTTTTAAATATCTTGTACATGTATTTTGAGACCTTTTGAATCTTATTAAAAATCAAAAATGTAAAGTCAAATGGTAGATAACCAAAGAAGAAAAAAGTTATTTTTAACAGTTCCTGTTTGTTCAGTGTAATTTCCACTAACTGTGCAAATGAAGGTTGTAACATATTGACATTGGTGTGCAATTATTTGCAATTAGCTAAGAAAATTGTGTTTTCCATTGGTTTGTGTTTGTTGTTTGGTTGTTATATTTTTTCAAAAATAAAGGTCTTTTAAGGTCCTTCTCCCTTTTGTCATTGCAAAGTCATCAAAAAAGATGTTTATCAAATCAGGTCCTTTTGTATAACAAAATTTTTCAATATGATATATTTGCAAAATTGTGTTTGACCTTGAATTTCCTGGTCATGTAAATAGATGACAAAAGAATAAAAATGTTGATTTCTCTTTTCACAATTAGAAGTTCTTTAAATTAAAATGACCTCACTTATTGTTGCCAGTATGTATAACATTACTTATGTGGGCATTTAAACTGATGTTTTGTGTTCTTTAGTTTTTGTGTTGGGTGTAAAGGGAATTTGGGGGAATTTTAGGTCAAGCTTTTAGGTTTAATTGTTCAAATTTTATTAACTTAATTTTGTAAATGAAAGAAACATAAGTTTGTTTTTTATTGAATTGCATTTTGCTGTTAGAGAGATTTTGATGATTTTATTTTTTATCAATGACAGTGCAATAACAAAAGTAGAAGTATGTCAAAAAATAAACTATATAACCTACAAAGAGGGAATAAAGAGTGTGAAATTGTTAGGATTTGAACACAATTACATACTGACATGAATAATATCTAAAGGAATGTCATGCTATTAACAATGAAAGAAGTATCCAATCAGAAACTTGCAAACAACTCTCCTTTCTATTTTATAAGTAAAAAACAAGGAAGAAAGTGAAAAGCTTTGCTTGTCAATAATGATGCCACACAAACTAAACTGAAGTTCAAAATCGCAAATTAACAACAACAAAAATCATGTAAAAAGAGGTTAATATAGTGATGTGGAAGAACTTGTCTAAAAGATTTGAAATGTTGTTTTGTTTTAGCTCAGGGAACCAACTATTCATTTCAAACATTATTTTTTTATATACGGTGCTACATGGGTAAAATTATCTTTGAATTTAACTATTTAACTGTTCAGCATGTTTTAACATGTTATCATTCTTTTTGGGCCTTTATTATAAAAATCAATGCCCTCAGAAACCTTGAATTCAATAGATATTCATACTGGAAGTTGGTTATTGGATATTAACATTTTTATGATGGGCGAACAATATAGATCCAGATCAGATGGCACATTTAACTTTTAGGTTAATTAGGTTATTTCTGACCGAAAAGCAAACAGTAAAGATCCTGAACAGATGGCATGGATGTGCTCAGCAGCTGCCTAATCAGGATCTACACTGGCCACATATATGTATGCGTGAAAAGGCATGTATATGGAGTAAAGGGTTAAAAGCCTGTGTGACTATGAGTTTTGAAATTAAAACCCTGTGTGTCTTAAAGTTTTGAAATTAAAACCCGCTGCGAATATGAGCTTTGACGTTAAAAGGCCTTTGTGTCTATGAGTTTTGACATTGAAACCCTGTGTGACTATGCCTTTTGACAATAAAACCCTGTGTGTCTAGGAATTTTGACATTTTAACATTGTGTGACTTAGAATTTGGACATGGGAAGCCTGTGTGACAAAGAGTTTTGACATTAAAAGCTTGTGTTACTATGAGTTTTTAAAATTAAGAACATGTGTAAAAATGAGTTTTGACATTAAAGGCCTGTGTGACTATGAGCTTTGACATTAAAAGCTTTTGTGACTATGAGTTTTGACATTAAATGCCGGGTAATAAAGAGTTTTGATATTTAGAGCCTTTGTATCTATGAGTTTTGACATTGAAACCCTGTGTGACTATGCCTTTTGACAATAAAACCCTGTGTGTCTAGGAATTTTGACATTTTAACATTGTGTGACTTAGAATTTGGACATGAAAAGCCTGTGTGACAAAGAGTTTTGACATTAAAAGCTTGTGTTACTATGAGTTTTTAAAATTAAGAACATGTGTAAAAATGACTTTTGACATTAAAAGCCTGTGTGACTATGAGTTTTGACATTAAAAGCTTTTGTGACTATGAGTATTGACATTAAATGCCTTGTAATAAAGAGTTTTGATATTTAGAGCCTTTGTGTCTATGAGTTTTGACATTGAAACCCTGTGTGACTATGCCTTTTGACAATAAAACCCTGTGTGTCTAGGAGTTTTGACATTTTAACATTGTGTGACATAGAATTTGGACATAAAAAGCCTGTGTGACAAATAGTTTTGACATTCAAAGCTTGTGTTACTATGAGTTTTTAAAATTAAGAACATGTGTGAAAATGAGTATTGACATTAAAAGCCTGTGTGACTATGAGTTTTGACATTAAAAGCTTTTGTGACTATGAGTTTTGACATCAAAAGCTTTTGTGACTATGAGATTTGACATTAAAACCCTGTGTGACTAAGAGTTTTGATATTAAGTCTATGTGACTAAGATATGTGAAGGAACAACTGGCAAGGTAATCAAGATGTAAAATAAAACTTAAGCTAAGATAAATAAAGAAGAATAGAAGTTACACAATTCACAAAGACTGAAATATGAAATACTACACACAGCAAACAGACTATTAGTGAAAGTGGTCATATTAATATTAACCATATGTGAGGAAATGGTCTTTATTATTAAACAGAGATCCAGTTGTTATTTAGAACAATGTCATGAAATGTCTTGACAGACAAACAGTTCTATACCAGAATCAAAACTTTCCATTGGCAACACTGGGATTGGCTTAGTCTGTGAGAACAGGGAGAAGTTTTTCCAATTTTAGGGATAAGTTTTGGAAGTTTCTAGTTTTTTTTATAAAATGTATAGGAAAAAACTTCTCCCTTGGCTCAGTAGATGGAGAAGTTTAGCAAATTGGGAGACTATTTCTCCCAAGTCTCCCTCTAAGCCATTCCCTGCAACAGCTGCAAGATTACAGGGTACAGCACTATTTTGTCATAAAAAATATTTAGGACTTCTTATTTCCACAGTTAATTTCTACAACAGTTAACCCTTTACGCCATAATATAGGCATTTTCATGCATGTGTGAGAAGTGTAGATCTAGATCAGCTGGCTCATCTGTGCCATCTGATCAGGATCTGCACTGTTTGCTTTTTTTTCTTTTTAAGGTTATTTCAAACTAATAAGCTATCAGTGCAGATCCTGATCAGATGGCAAGTATGTTGATCTGGATCTACACTTTTTGCTCAAGCAATAAAGGCAAATATGCGGAGGAAAAGGTTAAGATGGGTTAAGGTGGATTTCTAAAGACTGGTTCCTCACACTTCCCTACACCAAACTCACTGTAGTGACAAACAAAGCTCATTGAACTCCTTCTCTGTTTCTATAATGGTCAAACTCTGGGATTTACACGTATGAACAGTATCTAAACAGGCCTTCCAACATGACATCCCTTTGGATTGTTTATTATATCTAAAGCATCCTGGTAAACATGCATAGCTGAAAGAAAGCCAGAATCCACACATGCATAGATTTACACAGGGTATTAAAATGGACGTCACCACCATCAAGTTTCATGTAAAATACTTATACTGGAGATAATTTGATGATATAAATGTTTTGTGCAGCTTTGTTCATGCTTATTCTAATTATTTTTTCACTTAAACTATAAGGTCACTTAAAAACAATGGTCTGGGGCTGCTAACGTAAATATGTTTTCTAATTCTTTGCAAAAACAAACCGCTGTCATGCAGACATAAAAACTGAATGTACCAAGCTAACACATGCTCACCCACCACCGTTCAACAAGAAATTTTTTTTTTAATTTTACAACAACTAGAAGCAGACAAACTCAGGCCTGTCACATGTGCAATCAGTGTAGACCCAGATCAGCACATCTGTACTTTCTAATCTAGATCTACACTGGTCACTTCTTGGTTTGAAATAATCTAATGAATATAACCTTTTAAGCCCCAGCCCTAAACTTAAGTAAGTATATACTATTAAAAAATCATATTATACAATTATTTACTTATTAGCTGGTAAATATGCTGTGATATTGACCTAAAAAATCGTTATTGACCGAGGCGATAGCCGAGGTCAATAACGATTTTTGCGGTCAATATCAACAGCATATTTCCCAGCTAATAAGTAAATAACTGCTTTATTACATGAACTATAAATAATATATATATATTATATATATAATAGTTTATTACATGAACTATAAATAATATAAAAGATGGAAACTTTCGGATTCTATTTATAGACAGGTCAGTATCAGCGAAAGCGGGTCAATATCTAGATTTATTGACTCGGTTATTTTGGGGGTGTGACCAATCGCGTTGCGTCTATTTATAGTTCATGTAATAATTGTCCATATAGACTCCAATATATAAACTCTCTAACAGAACACAAAAGGACCGATCCAATTCTTTCTTATAGATGGGATTTTCAATGATATTGTTAAATTATCATTAACGAACTTTTAAGAAACCAAATATAATGGAGCTATATTTAGCACCTATTTTTGACGAAGCAACCACTTCATGCTAGATCTCGATTTCTGTGATGTTTTTTATCATAATTAAACCTATTTCTACAAGGTGCAGGAACTTTAAACTCGTTTTGCTGCTGAGTTATGATATAATGCTACATGTTCAACGGCCATTTAAACATAAATAATGTTTTCCAGCACTGTGCAAACCCGATGATTTTTAAAATTAAAATAAAGATAAGTGAGATAATTCAGAATTCAACTAATCTAAACATGATTTCTGACAGATACCATAATTCAACCTGTATTTGTTTAATAAACAAGACTATGGTAATAAAGCACTGCTTTTAGTTGTTGTTGTGTAACATTTTTTTAAATATCTACGTAATGTTAAATGATAATAATTATACATGTACATGGCTTCTGAATAACTATCATCTTCTCACTACTTGCTGATCTCACCCTGGACTAGATCTGAATGAAGATCTATCAAATATAAAACTAGTTTCCTTATGTTCTTTTAAACACATTAACCACTTTTTACTACAAACAGCAAACCTATTAATGATATTTAATATTTTCAATCATCCTATGCTAGCTCTTTCAGATGCTGATTTGATAAAGTGAAACCCATTAAGACCAGTTTGGGACTTTTTTGAAGTGCTCTTAATCTCAGGTTGTCTTTATCACAGGCTGGAAGATTATGCAAAATTGTTATAAGGAACATCAAAATGATGGTCTCATAATAATGTCATTATCTAGCTGGAATTAATTTCAGAGTGTATTTATATGGGGTTTTACTGTAATATCAATGAAAATGGACTATTCATGTAATCTTACTTGCACTGAGACCAGAGCTGACACGTTCCTGTCATCAGATGTGTGAATATATACAGGGGCCAACCATAACTAGCCATGGCAAACTTCATATAGTGAGCCATCTTTTCTATGGTCATCCATGGTTTTGGAATGGGCAGGGGCCGGGTGCCAGGTATACAGGTAACACTGGAACCTGTCACTGACCTGGAAACAAATAGTAACACCAGCTGTAAATTAAACAATCTGTTAATATTGATTTTTAATACATGTGAACAGGGAAAAAAACCCTACATATAGTTTCAAAAGGTAAAGTAATATTCAAATTTCAGTTGCAAGTCAATGAATGAATCAAAAAAAAGGTACACAATAGTGATGAGTAAAGGCTGAAGATGTTAAAACTGAAACTGTAGAACGGTCTCAAATCTGGAGATAAGCCTCCATTTTAGCCAATCAGGCCTTGTGATTATAAAACTTGTTTCATGCTCAACTCATTTTGAGCATGAAAATTTGATGACTTCTTTTCCTTTCATTATTTTAAATAAAACAAACCATTTTAAACTGAAAATATAACAAAATTTACTTCAATAACACCTGTAAAACAGACAGTTTGTTCTTGTTTATGACGATTGTTAAGGTTTTAGAACAGTAATATGCACTTTTGCAGATTGGGATATTGTTGTTTTCATTTCCAAGTACATCCATTAAGACATCTAAAGAAGAGTTTTAAAAAACATTTACCGCGCGGAACTCGGGAAATTCAGTATTTTAGAAAGGGACCCTCTCTTTCGAAAAATGGGCTGTAAAATCAAACATATCAGAAGCTAAATTCATCTGTATTTCTTTCAAACCTTGTAAAATTTTGTAAAATAAAGGCTAAATGTAAAGGACATCATACCTGAACAGGAAAAACGAGCATTATGTTTAGAATTTATTTCTAACACTTTATAAATTGAATTTCTTTAAATGCACCCCAGCTTCGGAAATGCACATTTTTCCGAGCTTCAAAAATTAAGCAAGTTTTTATCTGTGATTTTTGTGCATGTTTAATGCAGTTAAATAATTATGATATACGAGGGGTGATCCAGAATTAACCGGACTACTATCACCGTTTTGAAACGGTTACTGTTACCTGCATAAAATGAAGATGGTAATAACATGAATATTTAATCTACAATATCAGAAAGTTTCATGACTTTTGTACATAGAACAATCGAGTCACACTTCAAAACATAATGTCTGTAACTGACGACCGGGGACGCTGGACGTCATCAACGACGTCGCACTTCAATTTCTGGTCACTTTTCCAAATAATCTCCGCCGCACGTTAAACATTTTTCATGAAGGGCTAACCACTGCTGAAACATGTCAATATACCACTCTTCGTCCAGCTGTGATACTACACGCTGAGTTGCATTAGATAAATGTTCAAATGTCTCAAACCTCGTGCCCTTCAATGCCGACTTTACGACAGGCAACACACGAAAATCCATAGGCTCCAGGTCCGGCGAATACGGGGGATGGTCAACAAGGTCGAATCCTAGAAGTCCGGTGTCGAGCATGGTTGTGTCTGCTGTATGGGACGGTGTGTTGTCGTGATAGAGTGTTATGTCACCCATGTTCAAAAGTAAATCCAGTTGCGGTACACATATCCCGAATGGTGACACGCCTATCCCTGTCAACGATGTCTTTTACAGAGCTTACAAACGTTAGGTCAATAGAGGATTTTCGGCCCCTACCCCCATCGTCTTCTAGAGAAACACAACCCTCCTGAAACCGTCTGTGCCATTCAAATACTTGTGTACGTGAAACACTTTTGCCCGCTGATGTCTCCTGGATCATTTCCTAGGTCTTAGTAGGGGAATATCCAAGTTCACAACAAAACTTAATTACGGCGTGCGTTTCTGTTGCATAAAATGACGAAAATGTAGAAAATACGAAGTTACGTAGAAATGAAGTTGTTTTTCAGCCGTTGCTTCAATGACGTCAAATTTTTTACAAATGATGCTGAATGATGTCATCGACGTCATAGTACAATTAGCGCCAAATTAACGTGTTGAAAACTCACAATTTTTAAACCAAATCAATGCTATAGACGAAAGTTGTGACACCGTCCCCGCATTAGCGTTGATGGGTTACTATAGCAACGCATTTATCGTTAAAGAAAATATACGTTATTAAAATCGTTTTGATTTGTTATTGCAATATGAATAAGCAACAACTAGTGAAAATCTCATTATAAAATATACATAATTATTCAAACTACAACCATAATCTGGTTAATTCTGGATCACCCCTCGTACATAAAAATTATCTGCAATGTGTATAGAATCAAGTAATAAAAAAATCAAAGCACTTCACCGTCTCGTTTTCATTTTATTCGCCTACAAAATAGGTACCTAAGGCCCAGACCAAACGGTTAAAAATGGTCATTATTTTTATACCAACTCAATTTTTTGGAAAAACAAGAAATACGCAAGGAATCAGCTACGCTGGTTAAAATTTAACCTAAAAAAGTAATTTTGGCAACCGTTACCATAGCAACCAAAGCATTCTTTGAAAGGAAAAAATCATCGTGCAAACACATAAAATTACTTTTATATTTTACTTTTATAAGACAAGTATCACAAAATTACTGTTCAAATATAGAAACAATAAAATAGCAACATTCTCCTAAATGAAAGTACAGATTCCACAATCATTATAGTTTCATATCGTGATTCTGTTGCTGTATGATAAAAGAGTCAGTATTTTGTAATAATATCATTACAATATTTCATGGCTACTAAATGAAGATGAAGAATAGTAACAATTATTTCCGAATTTTAAACCTATTGGTTATACTATGTTCTCCAAAAATTACCTCACAATAATTTAAAAAAAGGAAGAAAAAGGGAAAAAAAGTTCCTTTCCCGAGAATTGAACCGGGTCCATCAAAATGAAGAGTCTTGATCGTTACCATTGCGCCACAGAGGATCGATCGGCGTTAACAATTTCATATAAGCTGTATTCATTGCTGAGTGTTGTTCGTCTACAGTCTTATTTTGAGTATTTGTTATGAAAATATTTATTTACTTTAATCAATTTTATATCCGCATTTTTTTTATTATTTGATTTAGTTATTAATGACGTCATAAAGAGTAGACTCCTTTTACGTAAACTTGTATCAACCGGAAGCGTACGAATCGGCGTTTCGAAAACACGAATTAGTGACGGCACAAGTCGATGTTTGGCGGAAATATTACAGTTCTAAAACCTTAAGGTTAAAGACATTTAAAGTTTGAGCACAGAACTGAGTTGAGCATGAAAAAAGTTTTATAATCACGAGGCCAGATGCTTGAGATTTGAGACTGGTCTACATTTCAAGTTTTATAATCTTGAGCCAATGTCTAGAAACTATCAGGAACCATATTTCCCCATACCTCTGTATATACTGATTGTCAGCATCAGCATCTGTGTGATCAGCACCTTGCCTGTCTTCTGTCCTGGGAGGTTCTACACGTATGGAGGACAGGCGGTACCGCTCTCTCTCCTGGTCTCTGTGTACCAGTATTAGGCCACAAGCTATATCAGTAGGCACAAGGTCAACCCCCTGAAAACATACCAACATCCAAATTTTAATTGCTATATATCTTTAGTTATATGCCATAATTGAGTAAAGTTATGACTTAATCAATTGTTACCCTTAAAGGTAAGTCAGCTACATTCACCTTGGTATATACTCATACTTGATTTCTGAGGTCTCTTTAATCTCGGATATTCAGTTTTTCATGTTGATTTTTCTGCCATTTAAAACTTGTCTCATTTATGTCATGACAGTGGTACACTTTAAAGCTACAGATCAAACTTGAAAAAAAGCTTAAAATAAGTAATTATAAAACAAACTTTTCAAACATTTAATTAATGGTAAATGAATAATATTATATTATGTTTATAATGAAGTTATAAAGGAACAACAGTAAAACATGTAAATATTCTAGACCTGAATGAGTGGCAGTTTATATGTTTTACATTACATGGGTGAACAGTGTAGATCCAGATCATCTGGCACATCTGTGCAATGTTTTTTTTTTAGTAACTTTTTATTACAGTAAAGCAATATACATGTACAAAACAAAATGTCATAGTTCATAGCAAGTGTGTTAGTGTTCTGTTCTTTTATTACACGTGTTAGTGTACAGTTTCAATGTTCTTTATAAGAAAGTATAACTAGGTATGGATAAGTTCTTAATTGATCTAAAGTACATTTTTTTTGGATTTATACAGTTTTGGTGCCTTTATATATGAAGAACATAGTAATAATAATACATGAAATAGAACCAGCACAGAATTATCAACAAAACACAATAAATGTATTTCAAAATGAACGGCTACTTTTAGATGTTCTCTCTTATATCACTGTGGAAACATTCCATTTTGCGTGGACCTTATTTTCGCATATTTTATGCATTGGGAAGTTTGCATAATTAAACCCTGGTGAAATTAAGCCTTTAGTTTTCAATCATTAAACTTAATACAAATTCTAGAATTTTTGCCGGTATGAAAATGGCATTTTTGATTTTTGCATAAAATTTTGTCATCGCAAAATCAAATGATACCACAGTACATATTATCTGCAGCTAAGCATTACCAAATATGATTGAGTTCTTAAGTTATCTAAAATAAAAATTTATTTTGTTTTGATTTATTACATACAGTTAAAGTGCCTCAATCTAAAAAGGTCAAATTAATAATGATATATGAAATAGAACCAGAACAGAATAATCAACAAACACAATATATGTATCAAAATGAATGACTACTTTTAATATTTCTCTTCTATCACTGTGGAACGTTTTATTTTGCGTGGACATTATTTTCGCATATTTTGTGCATGGGAAAGTGTACATCATTAAACCCCAGCCTAATTAAGCCTTTAGTTATCATTCATTAAACTTAATACAAATTCATGAATTTATGTTGGTATGAAGAATGGCATTTTTCTACAAACGAAAATATGTCCTCGCAAAATAAAATGATACCACAGTACATCTTGTTATGCTAAACATTACTATAATGCAAGGTTTCTGTATCAAAATACAATTTGACAATGTTTAATACATCAAAATATCCAAATTGGATCTATACAGTTGTTAAATCATGTTCAATATAGTGTAGAGTATAAATGTAATTGCTTTACCTTTTTAATAATATGTGCAATGTTATCGGGAACTACACTGTTCACTTTTTATTCATTAGGTTATTTCTGAACAAAAAGCAAACAGTGGAGATCCTGATCTGCTCGGTTGTGCCAGCTGATCTTGATCTACACTTTTTGCAAATGTGATAAACAATTTATATGGAGTAAATGGTTAATAATAATAACATGTGTTTTACCTGAAAGAAGTTGGAGAAGATTTCAGCAATGCCACTGAAGGCATTGTTACTCTGCTTGTCACATCCTACACAGCAACACAGGAATTTACACCTGCAATCAATGTATACATGTTCTAAATTAATAAACATTTACTGCTGCTTCTATTATCTATTTGAGAATAATGACAATAGATTTATTAATAGTTAGAAGTTCAATATAACAACAGACTTACAGTTCTGAGTATTCTAGATTTATACATTTTTTTTTAATCTTAAAAAATCAGCCCAACTTTGGCAATGACAAACTGATTACATCATTAACTAAAGCCATCTTCCAAAATCTGATGACATACAATTATATTATTACTATTTGAGGCATGTTCAAATAGTTTCTTATTCACTTTAAACAGACATCATGCACCATCGCAGTTGGTACAGTGGTCAAGGAGATTATAAATCCTACATACCTAGTTTCCCAGACCCGTTTAGCTGAATTGGTAATCTCAACATCATGATGCCCTCCTGACTGTTCTGCAGAAACTCTAGTTTTATGCAAGGCTCCAAGAGGATCAAACACAATGCCTATTCCAGCAAGCACCACTAACCCAACCGCCCATCCAAATATAACTACTCCTTTTACTGTCAAAACAACATGTTTCTCACACCCACTGGACATTCCAAATACCCAGTATGTTCCCAGAATGTTCCAACCAAGCTCCACAAAGGATATTGCTAACTTCAAATAAAGTAATTTGGCCAATTTTTTCCTGGGTGTTATATTGGTAATAGTTCCTCTGGTGCTGATGTAAATGATGCCTGCTGTGACAACGACACTGACAACAAGCAGGGTGAGAAGACCAATGTAGTATGTATATAGGAGGTTACCACCATCACAGTCAAATGTGTCTTTGTGAAGGTTAAATATCGCTGAAACTACCGCTACCCTGCAATGTAAATATAATGCTAGCATAATGATATCAAGATATTCCACCCATACTTAACAATTTCTACTTGAGCATGAGCATTGTGGAACACAACTTAACTTCCCATTAAACAGTTGTGTTATTTGTAAACCTATCTCAATACCTGGCCTATAACCTTGTGCTTCTGTGACAATTTAACCTAATCCTTTACCAAATTCTTTTGTTTTATTATTGTTTTGATCATTTTCATTTGCTGTCACTGGATCATTTTCATTTGCTGTAACTGTAAAAAAAACTACACTTAATCAACTGTTTTTTCTAAATGAAATTGTTGTATAGATTCCCAGACTGGACTGCTTACCATCTGTCTACAAGGCACTCCTATTAACCATCTTCTTCAAAATCAAAACACTGAGCACTTCACTTTTTATAGCAACTAATCAAATCACAAAACCATATTCAGTTGAATTTCTATTAAAACAAAATCTAGAAAGTGTTGACATCATTACTAAAACTAAAATTAACCCTTTACTCAATATATACTCGTACCTGTTTTATTGCATGGACAAACAGTGTAATCAAGATCACTTTGGCATATGTCATCTAAACATGATCTACACAGTTAGCTTTAAGATTGATTGTTATTTCTGATCAAAAAGCAACTGGTATAGATCCTGATCAGATGGCAATGATGTGCTGGCTGATCTGGATTTACACTGATAACACATGAGATAAAACTCATATTTGTAGTAAAGGGTTTATTAAAAACTAAATCTCACCATGTCAGTCTTAGCATGATCTCTCCAACACCTGGGTAAACAAAGTCATCACTCCCAACAGACCATTTTCTGTTAAAGGCAACTAGTTGTGGCATCTCTGCTAACTTGATCTGAAATGTTAAATTAACCTTTAACTGCACAGATCATGAAAAACCTGGACCCTAGATTTGTTATGCCTTACAAAATCAATTGGGCCTACAATATCACTTATTCACAAGACTGCATACATCTTATGTGTAGCTAGTGTAGATCCAGATTTTGCAGTCCTTCATGCAGTCTGATCAGTATCTACAATAGTTTGTTATTCATACATGAAGCAACTGTTTTGACTCTCAGCCCTTAAAGCAACATTTCTGCTCTCGATTAAAATAGTATAATTTTTAATTTGTCAACCCTGCAGGTAGGTTTTCGATATTTTGATTGTCCGTCCTTAAAGAAATAAATATGCACTTTAAAGCGTATTACTTTTTTCAGTTTCTCAACCACGTTAGTATCTTAAAACTATAAGTAGTTCCTTCCTGTTTTGACATGTTGTTTAGGCAGTCGCCATGTTGTCGTTTCGGACGTGAGCGTTTTATCACATGATATCTGATTTGCTGATTGTAATTTTTAAGCCAATCAGATAACATTTAACAAAAACAGCAATCTCTATGTATTCTTCGACTATCCATGTGTAATAAGGACCCTAACAGCTGTTAGACTGCTTCACAGCTTTTCGTCATATTGAAGATTGGCCCTCCGTGGCCGAGTGGTTAAGGTTTGGTTAACAACCACACGCCCCTCACCGCTGTGCGTTCGAGTCCTCCCGGAGTCGAAATCTTTCATGTGAAGAAGCTTTCCAGCTTACGGAAGGTCGGTGGTTCTACCCAGGTTCCCGCCCGTGATAAAAAAAGCCCGGATGAAAAATGCCCAGAGGGGCACCTGGGGTCTTCCTCCACCAGAAAATAGCTAGAATGGCCATTATATTCGGTAACTGAATGATCGCCATTATAATCGAAGAAGAAGAACATTGTCGTTTTACATATGGACACAAAATGGTCACATGTGGACAAAATTGTTTGCATTATGTAAAAATATGTTTTAAAGGAATCGTTAGAACAGAAAAATACGCCGCTACCTGCCACGAAAAATGATACTGGTTATGCATATAATTTTACAGAATACTACGGCAGAACTTAATATCAAATCGTGGTTAATGTTGCATCAAGTCTACTTCGAAAGCTGGGTTAAAAGACGTATTAACACAAAGTAGAGTTTTAAAAGGACAACGTATATATTTTTAACTATTTTTGTCAAAGCCAATACATCGCGACCATGTCGACACCCATCCATTCTCGCCCCATTCTCTGAAGTTATGTTGTCGTGTAACGTTTCTCCGCGTAGCATCTTTTTTGCGCTTGGTGTTATGTTGCGTAGCGTTTTTTTTTTCAGCTGGCCTCTTTTGATTTTATCGCTTGTTATTGACAAGTGTGGAGTTTTCTTTACTTCGGATTTCGAAAAGCATTTTGTTTGCTTGGCGTGTTTGTGTTATTTCTATTGAGATATTTTCGCTGAGTGTTTTGTTTTTTTTTGCGTCCGGCGTTATTTCATTATTTTGCATGATGTAGTTTTGCTCTGCGTCTTTCCATTATTTCGCTTGGCGTTATATAGCCGCTCCGCTTTGTGTTAATTTGCTGTCTTCTCATTTCGCTTTTTAGTTAATTCGCTCGGTTTTATTATGGTATTACACCGTCTGTAGTAACTCATCAAAAGAATGGTGGCTGATTTATGTCATCTTTTGTTTCGCTATTGCGTGAAAAGACGAAATTAGGAATCGAAAATCCCAGGCGAAAAGAAGATATACTAGTAACGAGGAAACGTAAGAGGAAAGGACGAAACAAGGAAAAATATCGAAAAAAATAACATCCGTTTTTGCGCAAAAAAAAACACGAAAAGTTGGCATGCAAAATAACGTAATAAAGCCAATGCGTCATTTCATGATATTGCCTGGCGTAATTTTGCCCGGAGTTATTTTGCTTGCTGTCTTTTCGCCTGGCTTTTCTTCTGTCTTTGGATTAACGTTATTCCGCTATAATTATAAGAGGCAACTAATTAAGCAATGAGTGGTCCCTTGGCGTAACTTGCCATCTGGAAGCCCGAACTGGTTCTCCTCCTTTCTGCTCTCCCATATATATAAAACCCATTCGCCAAACCGTTTCCGACGCAACGCAAGGCATAGAAGGCTGTACAGACCAAGATAGCGAATGATGTATATATCAGTAAAATATTGAAAAAGACGCCATGCAAAACAACAACAACAACAACAAAACGCGAAGCGAAATACCACTCTCTTACACTATCGGCTCATTAAATTCACCTCTGTTATAGGCTGGGACTACTTTTACTTGAATTCAAAGAAATAGTTCACCAATTACATTTAAAATAGCTTGGGTTACGTCGGTATTAATGAAAGATAGTGAAGATTTCAGTCATTTGTTTTACTTCAAGCTTTCAAATTCATAATTTATGACTGTATAGAATAAGGCTGTCGAGTTTGGTAAAAAAAAATCTTGACATTAAGCCTTTCGCAGAGATGTAAAGTGAGTGTAAAGAACGACAACTCTGCGAATGAGATTGGCGAAATACGCCATGCAAAATAACGACCAAAAACAAGAAAAACGATGCATTCTTTCATTTCGTCATTCCGTGTGGCGTGATTTTGTTATTTCATCTTAAAAGTGGCGATTTCATTGAATTATTTCGTCTTTTAGCTTGGCATTATTTCAATGCGAAATAACGAAAAAAATGAGACGACTGGTTATCATAAGTGACGGTAAATAGTTGGAAGGTCGTTTTAGAGCAGATATCATTGATTTTAAATCCAAAAGTTCATCTCTGCCGTTATTGGTACCATCAATTGAAAAAAACCACAACACAGTTATTTTAACAATGAGAGAAGACGATCTGGTATCAATTGACGGACGAACTAATGACCAACCAGACTAGATAGATCGGCGACATTCAAAACTTATCGGAAAGTTGTTACTGTTTTATTTAAGTAGATCTAAATCATGTGTCCGTGAATTTTACGAATGTTGAATCCATAAAGCGGGTATCGACTGCTGCCATCTTTTGCAGAGATATTTTTTTTGTTATTAAAAACATTGTTTCCGACTCCGCTCGATGCATTACACATGTTTAGCACAGCTAATGTTTGGGCCACGAATATAGCCGCAGACGCCTTGACATCGGCATTAATCCACGCACTCAGGGTCTATCAATCTAGTCTTAAAAGACCCTGACGCAATAAAGAAAATATAAAATCTTTTTATTTGTCGAATGTTTTTGTAATCTCATTATTTTGAATAAAAATAGTTTAGCTGCAACGAAAACGTACTGACATGTTTCAATTATTTCAGTTTAAGCTTTCGAATTGATTTTTGTTGTAACATTATATTTAATACCTGTCATTGATTTCTTATTTATTTGAATTAGTCTGTATTCATTTCTATACAGCAATATATCGTATTTTGGAATAGAAGGAAAGATTAAATAACTAATCTTTCCACTGTGTATTATATCGTCAAGTCACTCCAATTAATCACTATACTGTCTATACTCTACCACTGCGTCCTTAGTAACCACGTTTAATGCTTAAGCTAACGGGTAGTTCGGATACCATATTCTGTCTATATTATTCGTGTATTTTATCTATTATAAGCACAGTTGCTTTCAATTTAGTTTGAGCTTCGGATTTTGTTTGAAGGTAGGAAGCTTTGTCATCTATTTAACTCAAATCCCTTTATCCTTTTATTGAAATGGTGAAACGATGAACGACTTTGATTTCCATTTAATGTAAATATCGTTTATTTTCATATTATTATGACTGATACAAGAATAAATTTACAAAGGGCAAATTCTGATTAGGTATTGTTCATTTTTCATATTTGAAAAGTAAATAGAATCGTTAGGTAAACACAAATCTCAAAGAGTATGAACACAATTTAAAAAAAATAAATTTCATAGATATATCTATGAAAAGATAACAACAAACGTCAAAATGAAAATATTGCCATGCGTATTGTTCGAATGTTCAAAATTGTATATAATGAAGATTGCCATTCTTAACTTAAAGTTATTAGTGTATACTATTATGTGTAATTATCAGAAAGGGCCTTTCAAAATTACTATTAATATTCTTCAAATTCAAGGATAGAAGTGAAGGGTTTATCGTAAATCATTGGAAATAATTATGATTTTAGTAATTGTGCGTGGTACATTTTTTGAAATGGTGGAGCACTAAGGAAAGTTCGTTTAAAACTTTTTTATAGTCGTACAATCATGAATATTACGGTATAACATCATGGTATATGGTCCCCGAGGATTACAAAAGATATAGATTATCTACAAGATTATGTGCATGTATACTTTATAAATCGGTTAGCTATTCCAATACACATGTTGAAACTTAAGAAGTCTACATTTTATAGCTGTATAAGAAGATTACAGATTAAGCATTCATTCTTAACAAAACATGCAAGTTGTTATGTATTTTACAGTGTTATTTTCCAATAAAGCTAACAAACCAGAAATCTTAAAATTTTCAAACACAAAAAAGTAAACGTTTTTAAAACATTATTCATATCGCGAACAGTAAAAACTCTCAATGTTAAAGATTTGGTTCTATATTGGATCTTTTTACCTTAAACAGCAGGACTTATGATAACCTGTGAAAGAAGAGTATAACTTCTAAAAGAAGAGTGTTAGATAAATATTACAACCTTTAAAAACTATTTGACGACATTTTCAAAATTTGACACTTGAATCACATATCTCAAATCTTTAGTATACAAATTTTAAATAGTTTATGAGGGAAACGGTCCTTAAAGTATATCTTGATGTTGTTGGTGACAAATGACCAGGTTTTGAATGGGTCGCTAGCAAGGAATCTGCCATGAACATGATTAGCTCTGCGTGAGATTTACTTCTGTATGAAGAATTTGAATGATTACGCTGTTGGCGCAGAATTGGCATATTAAGCAGGTCTCATGCACACTGAGGTCGGCGATAAAGAACATGTATCAGTTTGATTAAATTCATTGAACGCGAAACAATCTCTTTTCTCTCAAACTTATTAAACAAAATCGAATATCTCGCTCAAGAAACGCCGTACTTTAATTGCTATATTTTTAGTATGAACAATATATGCGGTGTTTATAGAACTCCATCTGTTTCTAATACATGTTTTGACGAACCTCTGTTTAAATTTTACATAATAATTAAATGTATATGACTTTTAAATGTTGCTTAACGATATCGAGACTGGGCAAATATTTGCATGGTTTTAAGCTTTTCGGTTGACACTAGGCTAGGTAGGCTCTGGCGGTCGGAATATACGTATTGCTTTGCTAGAACTAAAGATAGTGTGTGTTGAAATTTGTGCCATATTAGTTCTATCTGTGGACACTATTCTTCTGTCACTTCGGATATATTAACACTAGCCTCATGTCCGCATTTTAAAATTTGGTTTAAGGCTTACTTTGTGTTATGTTCCATAAAATACCAATTTACTATTATGTTCCGTAAATTGACAATTTACGGAAACATTTATATGTTTATTTCGACGATTTTAAATCACATTGAAGAGGAATAATACTATACCTATAATTGATTTAAGTAAATTGGTACTTAACATAAAGTACAGCAATACAACGCTGACTTGACAGATACCAATGTAGGTTGGCTTTTTGATTAAAATTAAACATTAGGACATATTATGAGGACCTTTGCTCTCTCTTCTTCCGTCGAGGTTATTTGTTACACTTGTATTGCACCTCACTCACCGCACCGCATGACATGGCATCACATTGCATGGCATCGCATCGTGTATAATCATCCCGGCTAACCTGGTACGCTTCGCGAACGGCACTACGCCGCGATCACGGCATATGCAACGCTTTTAACCGGCATAACCGGTGTCAATGTAGGAGATTTTGTGGGGTAAGGTAAGAAAATCGCAAAGTTTTTGGTTAGATATTTAAATAATACCCAAACCAATAGGTCTGTACGGCTGTCAAATCATGCCTATTTATGATTCTAGTCTTCTCTGTGTCCAGAATACAGTAGTTTGCTCAATCATTCGTGAAAATGGACCACTTTGTGCTGCAAAACTTGTAAATTTCCTGTTCAAATGTATTTTTCTTGAGCGAAACTGAAGTTCAGTGAAGGATTATGACTGCATAAAAACTGTCTGTATTGGAAGACAACGCAGTGTAAAATTTGTGTGTGTTTTATCTATATTTTACTTACTTCTTGCCAAAAAATGAGAGGCCACGCACCGTACACCGGCACTTGATTTTTGCTACGCTGCGTATCACGGCATTTTATTCAATGCTGGTATTAAACTTTACTTTGGTTGTCAAAATCTTTAACTGTTTCTTCACATTTAATTGAGCTGTAGTTTGTTGTGTTGGCGTACATTGCAAAACAAAGTTTGATATACTAAACAATTCTTCCATCAACAAGCAGGAGCGGATCCGGAGGGTATTCTTTGGAGTTGCTCAAACCCCCTGTTTGCGCATCAATATTTAATTTTAATATGGATTATGGCCAGAATGTATGAATTATCACATAACTACCCCGTGACTGACCCAAACGAACTTCTTTTGTGGAAGTCTGATCCGACCATGAACAAAGCTAGCAGAGTATTTCACGCAATACCCGAGTCCGCTACCGATGAAAACCCCAAAAATAATTTGTGAAAGATAGATTTATCTGACGTTGTTTCAATAAAAGTTAAATTGAATCATAAAAATCTACCCCTTGTTAAGAAGCAGTAGGGTGTGGGCGGGGCAAATCAACATTAAGCATTGTTTCAAACTTTGTCTATAACATGTAAAATGACCGAATATATTAATGTTTAACATACTTAATGTTTATTGACAAAAATCATTTATAGAAGTCGGTTTAAAGACTAGATTTTGAAAGATCGTATTGAAAAGAATGCAGAGTTTTACAAAAAGACATTGATTTATGTTATATTTGTGCGTTTGTCTTATTTTTAAAATACTAATTAAGGAATTATCCGTTGTCCGATTTTGTCCAATTTTGGATAGGTTGTTGTTTATTCTAAATGTGACGGGTATTGAAAATTTCATTTCTGTTGCAATTTTGCCTACGTTTGACGTATTTGTTCGTTATGTGACTGTGCTAATTATGTTTATTGCAAGTAACTGACTTGACCTTTGATGTGTGGTGAGAAATGAAATGTTGTACATTATGCTGTAATCACTTTAATCTGTGTACCAATTGTATGATATGCAGAATCATTTTTTCATCAAAGGTCTAAGGTCAGGCATACATAAATAAGAAAAAATACTTTCATAACTTTAGAAGTAGTCAAGATCATTCATTTTAATGGCAAAATTAAAATTAGGCACAGCATTTTATTTTCACCAATGGTCTGCGGTTAAATAGAGAAAACTTAATATTTCAATAACTCATAAAGTAAAGTAAACAAGATACAGTGATGACACTTGGTATACATATTTGATGTAAAGTGATTACAGCATTATGTACATTATTTCATTTTTCATCACAAATCAAAGGCCAAGTCAGTTATTTGGAATGAACATTAACTATCTTTCACAAATTATTGATTGGGGTTTCACCCCTGTTTTGCGTGCAATACTCTGATAGTCTTGTTCAGGGTTGGATGAAAGAAAGGGATTCGATTTGGTCAGTTTTATGGTAGTTATGTGATAATTCCAACTTTCTGGCCATAATCCCCATGACAATTTAAATATTGTTATTAAGTAAACATAATCACAAATCTTTCACAAATTATTGATTGGGGTTTTCATTGGTAGCGGACTCCTGAATTGCGAGGCTAGCTTTGTTCAGGGTCGGATCAAAGATTTCCATACAAGAAGTTCGTTTGGGTCAGTCTTAGGGTAGTTATATGATAATTCCAACTTTCAAATTTATAATTCCCATGAAAACTAAATATTGATGCGCAAAAGGGGGTTTGAGCAACTCAAAATAACACCCTTTGAATCCGGTCCTGCTGGTTGATGGAAGAATTTTTAAGTACTTTGTTTTGCAATGTACACCAACACAAAAAACTACAACTATATTGATGTGAAGAAGCAGTTTGATATTTCGATAACTAAAATATTTTTAATACCAGCATCGTATAAAATGCCGTGATACGCAGCGAAGCAAAAATCAAGTGCCGGTGTACGGTGCGTGGCCTCCCAATTTTTGCAAGAAGCAAGTAAAATATAGATAAAACACACTCAAACCTTACACTGCAGTGTCCTCCAGTGCAAACATTTTTATGCATTCATAATTCTTTACTTTGACTTTAGTTTAGATCAAGAAAAAATAGGTTTGAACAGGAAATTTACAACTTTTGCAGTACAGAGAGGTCCATTTTCACGAATGATTGAGCAAACTACTGTGTTCTGGACACAGAGAAGACTAGAATCATAAATAGTCATGATTTGACAGCCGTACAGGCCTATTGGTTTGAGTATTTTTTAAATATCTAACCAAAAACTTTGAGATTTTCTTACCTTACCACACAAAATCTCCTACATTGACACCGGTTATGCCGGTTAAAAGCGTTGCATATGCCGTGATCGCGGCGTAGTGCCGTTCGCGAAGCGTACCAGGTTAGCCAGGGTGATAATGGACTATATTATGTTTATGTTGCAAATCTTCGCTTCCACCACCACAAGAACCACCGTCACAAACAAAAACACGCATGTGATTATTATAACATAAGCTATGTACCCGTCTTAACGCTTCTTGTGTTCCCAGTCATTTACTCAAAGAAAATATTTTGTACTTTGTTAAGCCTAATAGATCAAAATCACAGACATATATACAAATGCAGAAATAAATATCGAATTTGAATCAGGTATTTAAATATTTCGATAAATCTTTAAGATAAAAACGACTGGAAGAGATAAATGCACACGGATTGCGAGATCAAAAAGCTGTTTTGTTGTTGCTTTTATTTATTAGTGTTCCTTTCAGTTTATTTAAAAGCCCAAGACACCTGATTTGTGACTTTTAAACCGATTTTAGATATGAATCAATCAATCAAACTCTTAATCGATAATTGAATGAATACAAAATATTACATCATACGGTAAGACGATTTTACATTAAACTTAATGTGATGTTTATATAATAAAACATGCGCTAGCGGGGAAATGACCATGGGAAAAATGATAATTCGACTGCTTCATAGCTAAACATCATAGCTAAACGGACTTTCATAAAACTGATTTCCAAAAAATAACGCATACATACATCCTGTGTTCACAATCTTAGGGTATCGTTGTTGTTGACTTTGATGGATCGTTTTTGTTAATAAATGGAAATGAAACGGATAATAAACCATTGCTCAATGTGATAAAATTGAGTTTAGAAACCAGTCTCAAATCTCAAGCATCTGATTGGCTGAAATGCCAAATCAGAACCTTGAGGTTTGAGACTAGTTTACAATCTCAGTTTTATAACCTTCAGACCATGTCTAGCCTGTGAACATGATCACTTCAGATAAATTATATTGTCACATATAATCACTAAAACAAGTGGTAACGTGAAAACACATTTTTCTTACCAAATAAGTCAAAATTAGAATGTGCAACAAAACTGGCAGAGACTGTGGAAACGGTTTGGGAGAGATAAGAACAAAATGAATTATGAATTTATTCTCGTTGTTCAAATGCCGAATCTCGTTAAATGGCATGATTTAACATCGTTCTAATATTGTAACCCCTTAATTGCATGCACTTTAGTATGGTAAATAAATTGTATCGAGTGTGGAAGACCATCTTAATTATTTGTATAGACGTAGATTGGTATGTTTTTCTTCTGTGAAATGAAATAAAAATATTGACATTTGTACTGTTTCCATTTTATTATAATTTTGTGAGTGGCATTTAACATAGAGGCTAAATAACTCTTGTTTGAGTGAACACATAAAAAGTACCAGTTGCTAGCAGGAAAATTCAAAAACGACAAAAAAAATTAAATTTTTAAGTAAGGTCTCATATTAAACAATGATCTTTTTTAAATGAAATTTAAATGTTCATTAAGTACATCCAACATCCATTAACGTGTTCTTTTGAAGCTTTGTGTCTTTTTGTAGGACGCGTGGAATTCATTCTATAACATATTGATTACAATTGTTATCTCTGAATTGATGTTTTATGTTTATAAAAGTCTGTTTGCCAAATCCATTTAATATATTAAGCTGAAGTCGATCGCCCAGTACGAATAAACATGGTAGTGTTGTCATAAACCCTTCTCACTGTTGAACGTAATCAAAGAGCAAACCGCCTCTTATTGAACGTCAAGTTTGACATTCATATAGTGGAATGCTGCAACTGTCATACCTTCAAGTCGCTGCACCATAGCATTCAAGGGTTTCTTCATTACAGGTGGCGATTTTATCGTTGCTTATGACATAATTGTCATTCCGTGTTGCGGGGTCAACTTAACGTGTGGTAGTTTTACTCGGGTGTGTGACCTTTTATTTAGACATGTGTCGGTATTATATTTTCATTATATGTGACTTGTCACTTACAATGTGACACGTAATGTTGACACCACCACTCAGAATTACATTTCTGTCACATTTAATGATACAACCGTTCTATTGATGCCATCTGGCGAATACAAGTGTCACATATCAAAGTGAATCTGGAATGACGATTCTGTCTCATATAATAAAACCCTCACATTTATTAATGACGTCATCACATGTGTTAATAGTGTCACATTTATTATGACGAATCATAGTTTTGGAGTTTTTGACGCTTATTCAACTTAACAATAACAATTCTACTCGACACCATCAAAATCTATTTCAGTTTTACGAACGTTGTATAAATTGTGTGTCTTCATATTTGATTATAAATTATAAATACGACCGAGGCTGACATGGAATTTGACGGGGCACAAAGCAGAATAAAAGAGCAAGTGTTAGAAATTAAATGAATATTGACAAGCATGTTGGACATAAAATTAGAATTTTAAGTAATTTCAATGATTTTCTCCACCCTCAAATAAAGGATCCGGAGTTAAATGGCAGTATCGTTTGTTCTGCTGGATTCTTCAAATAAATCAGAAGTTTGGAATTATAATTGTACGATTCTGAGATGTCACTGTCTTCTAAGGGCATGTTATTATGGTTTCCAATCTGGTTTCAAAAGATGAAAAGGGAACTTTGAAAGCCACAGAACACAATTTAATACCATTTTTAATTGGAAACTATTATAGAAATTACTTGTAACTGGTTAGAGAATTCGGATATTTGTTGGTTAACATGAAATTTATGCGCCGACATTATCGCTCAAAGGCCTTAGCAAATAACATCACTGATTGAATGTACGGGGTAACATCTAAGAGAACATATGGAAGAGGAGATATATTGATGAACGAGGCACATATAGAGACATATAAGAATAGAAGTCATAGTAGTGAACGAGATACATTTTGGTATGTGCTGGAGGATTTTGGAAGATGTCGTATTGGTGAAAAACACAATGCCCTTCTTGGGACATTGTGACTGGATTCTTCTTGGAGGAAAGAAAAAGAAACGTTATATTGATGGAAGAGACACGGACATGGGAGAAAAGTAAGATACAGTGGTGAAAGACATTTATTGGTACAAATGAAAAAAAAAATTACAGTGGTGTAAGAAACACATAGTAGAATATAGGAGAAATAAACTTTAATGGTATAATTAATACCTGTTGGTACAAATCATAGTGGTTGAAAAGACAAATACTGGAGCCTAAGACCTAAATATTATGTGAATTAAACACTTATAGTGGGACTGATGAGAAAAAAGAAAGAAAAAGTTAAAGTGGAACGGTAATATAAAAGGAGAAGTCCTTGTCATAAAAGTGATTACTATTTTAATTCAGATTTGAGCAAGACTTCAAGTGTACAGATCAAAAGTTTATCTATCAATTAATCTTATGTGTGTGGGATATGTATATGTCTCATTTTTTGTTAATAGTAATTGTACTACAATAGTGTAATATAACTAGAGAGATGCCTAAAGTGACTGGAAAGGAGCGAGATTTTCCGAAATTTTGGACTAATCAATACAATTTAGGGGCGCTTGTGATTGAACTTTACTGCCGTAGTAACGCTATAACAAATTTGGCTTTAAAATATTCACAAGTACGTTTACGGTTAGAATAATAACATCACATTTAATTTGTTAACTGATCTTCTACAATAACAAGTTATATGATAAATTTTGATATTTGAAAACAATTAATATTTTCGTGGCCAGGCACCTTTAAAATATTTTTGTAACAATACCGTTTAAATTTGACAGCAGATAGTTATGTCGTATCGAATTTCTATCTACAGAGTTTTTTAAATGCAAAGTGATTCGAATATTAGATCCCGTTTTTTATTAACCGGTTTTGATTGATAGCACAACTTCACGTCACCTGAATAGCTTCAAATGGTAAAATCATCTGAAGATTAACTTCAATTTATCTAAGTAAACAGAAAAATTCAATATATCGATACTTGTTAACTCCCGAAACTTTAAAATATACTGATCTAGAGTAATCGAATATGAAGGCATACTAATGATTTCATACCACTCTGGTATCAAAACTTTTTGAGGTGGTTTAATTTTCGCTCGTTTAGCGCTCCAGTGCCCAAGGTTATAAAACAGACCAGTCGCCATTTCAGCCAATCAGATGCTTGAGATTTGAGACTAGTTTCCGTGCTCAGCTTTATAACCTTCAGCCCAGAAAAGTGCGCGAAATGAGACCTTCTGGATATCAAACTATTATAATATAGTCTTATGAGAATAATACAAGTCCGCGAATTAATGCCCACACGAAAATCGCGCGAAAATGTTATTTATTTCCTTTCCTCGCAATTAGATCCCCGCGAAATTTAAAAATACCATAGTATTTAAACTGTACAATTTTTTTTACCCCCGGAATACTCCCAATGGGTTTAAACCATTAACACAACAGTTGTATGGTATTTTTCCAGAATGTCGACGGAGGTGTTCAAACCCTCCCAGGGTGAACTGGTCACCCGTAGCGCTCTCGGAGAGGGGTATGCCGAGCCAGTGGATTCCTTCAAGAAGTCCACCAACAGCAGGCCGTCCTCACAGGGAGGTTACAGGTTCGGAATGCTCAGCCAGAACTCATTCTTCACCAGACATAATCCACATCCACACAGAGTCAGACATTTAAAAGGTAACATACATGACACAATACACTTTTCATTTTCATAAACATAAGACAAGACTAACATCTAAGAAAGATTTGTAGCTTGTCGAAAGGTAAACTCAGTAATTGCTTTTTTTTTTCAACCAATCAAATCGCCGACAACAAAAAAGAACGATCTCATAACTCAAGTTTATTAACTTGAGACATGTGTGTTTATGTTAAACATCGTTTATCTTTGGAACCGGGTGTAACCCAGGCTTCTGCTTAGCGGGCTCGACTTCAATAACCCGCAGAACGTTACTGAATGATAACTCGGTTTGACTGGTGCGTTCTCTTGGAGAAGTTGTGTTCTGATCGATCTGCTTCCAGTAACAATCATTATTGACCATATCATTGGACGCAAAATATTGCCAAAAAGCAGACTCTTGCCATTTAAAATCTCCTAACCGTAATGCACAAAGCCCGAGTGAGAAAACTGACAAATTCTAAGAAGGTGTCTGAAACAAATCCCCAGTAAAAGATTGATGCACTAGCTGTTTGTCGGAATTACTAAACTTTATTTAGCATTTATTAATATATCGGGAGTGTTTATTTTCATTGAAGTTCAAAAAGTAGTTCTGTGTTACAGCACGTGAAAATTATTTTTAACTGCATCATCAAGCAATAATATGAATTATATATCGTCAGCTATATTTGATGATCAAGCACCAACATATGGCAGTGTTTGCAAAACACTCGAGCACTTCAGTCTATTTGTATTTGAAAACTTTATCAAAATGTTCAATTTAATGATAAGCACTTTAAACTAGCCGATGAATATACAAAATCAATGACAACTTGCTGGGATTTTGTCATTTACAAAGAACACAGTTTATAATTAACCGTCATTCGTTTTATCTTAACATAGATTTAATACCTACTAAATTGAATACAAATAGCTCTAACATTCAAACAATTACCCGCAAAATGACCTTAAAATACAAACAAAATCATTTTCTCTTGAAAACAGCTTATAGTTCGTTTCTACGGTCAAAGTGACGACTATTACGCGTAAGAGTATTTGGAGATTTTAACGGTGAGCAAAGTACGATAAGTAGCCTAATCCCCGGCTATTCGCTACGCCCAATAGTTCACATATTTAATACGTTAATGGCCTTTATGCAGTCTTTATGGTCTTTCAAAATGCAATTTCAGTCCCTGTGAAAATAGTTGACAAGTATATACACTTAGTACAAGTAATGATCATTTCTTGCTAGATGTGCCACTAACTGCCTTTAATGTTCTCAATATTTCCCGCAGGTTTGCTAGACGTACCAATATGTGCCGTTGATGTTCTTGATACTTCACGCACGTCTGCTTTACGTGCCAATATGTGCCGTAAATGTACTCAATATTTCGCGAGGATTTGCTAGACGTGCCAATATGTGCCGTTAATGTTCTGCTCAATATCTCTCGCAGGTTTGCTAGACGTGCCAATATGTGCCGTTAATGTTCGGCTCAATATTTCTCGCAGGTTTGCTAGACGTGCCAATATGTGCCGTTAATGTTCGGCTCAATATTTCTCGCAGGTTTGCTAGACGTGCCAATATGTGCCGTTAATGTTCTGCTCAATATTTCTCGCAGGTTTGCTAGACGTACCAATATGTGCCGTTTATGTGCCGTTAATTATCTCATTATTTCACGCAGGTTTGCTAGACGTGCCAATATGTGCCGTTAACGATGACGGCTACTTCTCCAATCCCCGCTACTCACTACAGTTCCCGCCAAATTACTTCAACCAGAAGAAACTTCAAAGGATACCAGTAAATGCTATTAACGTGAACTCACAGCTCCATCCGATCAACACCGTGACCGGTCTACAGTATTTCACGGGGCTCACAAACTACCCATTCAGAGAAAGAGCTGTGCCTAAAGTCGGGTTAGGTACGTATGTTTTTCTGTATTAACTTGTTAAAAAGCTATAATGCATAACTTAAGGAAACATGTTACATCGTTTGCAGTATTCTTTTTTTCAGAATTTTATTCGAAAAATATGAAAAGATAATGCAATTGATAATTTCACACGCTGTGTAGACCGTATTAAAAGACCTTAATGAAGAGTGTTGTAAAGAACAGAGAAATAACCAATTTTCCTACTCCTAAACTATAGGCCGGTCGTTTTAGTTGGAAAAGCGACATCTAATGATCTCACTTTAAACGTTTTGAAAGAGATTTGAACATCAGCAGTTACTGCCTTCAATTTACGTCTATGCGTCAATGTTTTAGGTAGAGACACTCCGACTGTTAGTTTAGTGAGGGAAAAGATAGCTGATGCTGGAGATACACAATTGTATTTTATGTCAATATTTAATTGCGTCAAATAACTTGACAGTTAGCTCTTGTTACGTATACGTGAATTTTACGGTGAACACTGTAAGTCTAACTATCTGTTTTGGAAATGTATGCAAGTAGAAAGCATCTGAGTTAAATTCCCCTTTGCCACGTTCAGTGACGATACTGTGCAAGGGTTATTCACTTAAAACATAATTATTATAAAGTAAGATATTTCTATAAGGTTGACAGTAATTTACAATGCAGCCAATGTTGTCTGATTTTACAGTCCCAGTGACCGAAGCCTGGCGGGATGAACTGAAGGCATTGACAGACGCGCTGAAAGAAGTGGAACCAGAAAAACCCCAAGAACCAAAACTTCCAGAAAGACCAAAGACACAATATTCGGAGACTACAGGGCGCTTAATACCACCTCCATCACGCGCAATGTCACGCGCTTCCTCGAGACAGGCATCAAGACAGGGCTCCAGACAGGGTCAGAGGGGTCTCGATCAGAGAAACTTCCAACACATTGTGGAGGACCCAGACATGGAAACACATGTAAATATTGTTACCATATATTTACGTTAATGTGGTTATGTACACTTGCACTGTGTATGGTATGTCTTGTGTGTGAGTGCTTGTGATGGCTAAGATGTGAGGTAGACACTGAAATATAACCATGACCAGTTTGGTATGATCACCAATGGATGTCAAGCTGGAAAGATGGAACGTTCTAGCTTTACTTGAATGGGTCCATTTCTGCTAGAGAACAATGTTTGACGAGTTTTGAAGCATTTTAAAATTAACTGACCAACAAAAAACCTCAACAGAAAATGCACTTTAAAATTCTGAAATGTTGTATAACTTAGGCATTTATATAATTATTATGCAAAATTAATATAAAAATCATGGAAAATGACTTTGGATGCCAGACTCAGTTTCAAGCAAAATGAAATTGGAGGCTGGTCTTCAGTTTAGGTGAGCAAATATCAAAGTGCTCTGTTATATTTCAATCAAGCAGTGATATTGATCAATGATTTGGGATTGTATTTCAGGTACTGATGATGCTATGTCAGATCCTCCAGACAGAAGACATTAATGCAGTGAAGGCGTGGCTGTGCTCTGCTGGGGAGAGAGGTATACACCATTATTGTTTAATTCAGCTCTAAATCATGATTAATACCAGTCCTAACTTTAAAAGTTGAAGTTCAAAGAAATGTATGGGCCTTCATCTAATTTACTCAGTGATTCAGTAGCTTGAATAAAAGAAAAGGGATGTTTTTTGCTGAAAAGCTTATCTTGAGGCAAAACCAAGTGAGAAAACTCCATTGAACATCTGTTTGAAATAATTGTTTTGCCAATTTATCATAGAGATTCTAAAAACTGTCATAGAGGTGTCACCTGTACACAGAAGCAGGGCTAATAAAAGAAACAGCAATAACATAGCATTGCCTGTTTGCATAATTAAAAAAAATAATTATTATGTTTTGTTTTCCATAAAAATAATGAAAACATGTTGATTCACTTGAATCTTAATAGAAACTGAATATAAGAACATCTGCAGTAGAACTTCAACAAGGCAAATATCTTTATATAAAAACATTAAATTTGTAAAGTTCCCATAAAACCAGTTGGTGTAAAAAACAACAACATCTGAACATCAGAGACATTTACGTTTTGCTTAATGATAAAATAGTGTTTGCATATTTAGGTTCTTTTTAACCCTTGTACTTCATACATACAGGTTATATCGTATGTGCAAATAGTGAACATTAAGATCATCAGGCACATCCTTGTCATCTGATTAGGATCTAGTGACTCTACACATCTTGGTCAGAAATTACCCAATGAATCAAAGGGCAAACAGTGTAGATTTTGTTCAGATGGCACAGTTTAGCTTTACTCTTCACCCATGGATAACAGCCTTATCCCACGGAGTAAAGGGTTACATAAACACATACAATTGTCTTTGTGATGTATCAGCGATGCACATAGTAGATGTACATGTATTAACCCTTTCCTCCATAGACACACCTTTATTGCTTGGGCGAACAGTGTAGATCCAGATCAGCCCGCACATCTGTGCCGTCTGATCAGGATCTGCACTGTTCGCTATTTGATTTATTAGGCTAATTTTGACCAAAAGGCGACCAGTGCAGATCCTGATCAGATGGAATGGATGTGCCAGCTGATCTGGATCTACATTGGTTGCACATGCGTAAAAATGCGTATATATGGAGGAAAGGGTTAACTATTGTACTTTGATGCTTGACTATCATCAAGATTTAAACATCAAGATTTAAATAATGAAATGTCCCTTCTATTTTTCTGTCTTGATGTATATGACAAAAATTTATAAATATTGGAACAAAAACTATTCATAAACATGTTTTTTAAAAAGAATATTTGTCCATTTGTTTCCAGAAAAAACTATGGTTCTTGAGATGATCAGAACAGCTGTGGGATCAAAGGAGGATTATTTCCAGCGGGACTTTAAGCCTGAATTCATGGAGGGTAATGCAGTAAAATTACCACCCATCAGTGAGGACAATGGAAAACCCAAAACAGTTCAAAGGTACACTTTAACATTGGTAACATCATGACTAAAAACTTGATCATACTTTAAAAACACAGCATTAAGTCCTTCCAGAGACAGCCACTTTCAGTCTTAATTAATTTCCAACACTTTGGTTTAAATGTTCTTTTTACCCATTCTAAAGTACCTAAATTTCACTCTTTGAAAGTGTCATGGATGCATAAGTATCAAGTTCTGACATGATGCCTTCAAGAAAATGTTAAAAATAATTTGTCTGTATTTCTTCAACTTGAAGACATGACTGATATTGTATCAAAGTGTGTTGTAGAGCAGTACACATATAATGACATTTTGTGTTTACTGTTGATCTAGACTAATCTTGGAGGAAGATGGGAGTCAGCACATGGACTCCTGGAAACAGCCGGCTGGAGCCTCCTGGTCACAACAACAATCAGTACAACAACCACAGCCAGAACCCGGTCAGTACAATACACCTTCTTCTCCTAAATATGAACGGTCTGGTTCTGTAGGATTTATTGAACTAATTATTCCCTATTCCTGTATTTCCATCCCCCTTACCAAATTTTTGTCAAATACTTTATAATAAGATAATATAAATGTCGAATTAGCATGATGATCAAAAGAGCATTCTTTGTTCTATGAAACGGAACATTATATCTGAAAATCAATGCTTAAATATGCATGTTTGGTTGTTTAGCAGACACACACCGCCAGTGAAATAAATGGCCGCCGCATTCCTATAAACACGTCCTTTGCTGAAAGAACCTGTGTGAAGAATTTGTTTTCAATATTTCAAATTTGTTGTTGTGTTCAAACCATGCAAACAAACAAGGGTCAAAAATATTTTGATGCATTTTTATCAGTTTTGCAAGATTATCTAAATAAATGCTAGTTTTAGCACATGGTGTGTTTTTGGAGAAGTGATTCTTGGATAAATATGTTTTCTAATCATTTTTAAGCTCAATTTTAATAAATTCAATTTTTTAACAACTGCAACTTGAAAATATCATGATTTCTCTCTTGTATGGTGCATAAATCCATGCATCCTATTATTAATTGTTGTTTATTCAAGGGGGACGGGATTATATGAAGGGACGGAAATATAGGAAAGTAGGATAGACACAGTGTACTAAAATCACACCTAAGAATGTTTAATTGGCAGCTGATTGGGTGAAAAGGTGACCAATCACCAAACGCTATCTTAATTCAGAAGGAAACTGATTGGCTGAAACACTTCAAAAGAACTATCATAAGAAAGAGAAGAGCTGATTTGCTGAAACGGTGACCAATTCAAAATAGAGCTATTATAAGAAAGTAAGAAGCAGATTGGCTGAAATGGTGACCACTCATCAAAAAGAGCTATCATAAGCAAAGGAGAAAGATATGCCAGATCTGTTTACTCAGTGGCAGCCAAAACATTTATATCATTTCATAAAAAAAATCGTAATTATTTCTTTACAACCTCACCATGTATACTCAAGTTTTTATTTGTATTATCTGATCATTTCAGTGGATAAATGCAATAAAAATATTTTAACCTGGAATGTTTTTCGCAAAAGGAATTAGAAAAAAATATTTTCATTGCAAAACGAATTTATAAAATAACTCCTAATATATACTTAAATATCAGTGAAATCTTATAGAAATACTGGCATCAAAGCAAGATGATATACTAGTCCATATAAGCCAGTGTTTACTGATTGTAATAGTTTTAAACATTTTCATTTTAAGTTGAATAAAAATCAAGTATCATTTCTACTTCATTATTCCTTTGATGTGATTTACCTTTGTTACACAAGTATGAGATTTCAAAATACCATTGTGATACATGTCATACATTTTGTAAATCATTTACTTTCCAGAATATGAAGATTTCACTTGTTTTCCTGATTTCTAAATTGGTAATTTTATTCCAACCATCAGAGTGGTTTGTTGCTTTGGATTGCCAGGCAGTGGTCTTTTGTGCCCTTCCTTTTCCAGTGCTCTGGCTTTATCTATAAATGCATTGTAGATTATTAAATTTGTATCTCCAATAAATTGTGATTTGGTATGCATGTACTATTGTGTACCTTTAGACATGGAACATTTTCTGCAGACCAACCAGTGCATATATCACACTTCAGATTGAATAGCCTAGTTGTTGCATACACTTTTTGTTCATGAATATTATCTACACAATGAACCACATGTGGTTGTTACAAAATATTTCAAACTCTTTAACCCTTTCCCGTACAGACACACCTTTATTGCTAGGGCGAACAGTTTAGATCCAGATCAGCCGGCACATCCGTGCCGTCTGATCAGGATCTAAACTGTTCGCTTTTTGATTCATTAGGTTATTTCTGACCAAAATGCGACCAGTGCAGATCCTGATCAGACGGCACGGATGTGCCGGCTGATCTGGATCTACACTGGTCGCACATGCGTAAAAATGCATATATCCAGGAATGGGTTAAGGGTAGTATAACTTTAGAATTGAATCTTTATATTATGTTGAAGGACATTTACATACAAATTGAAATCTGAACTGAAATCACATCTGAAATCAGAAATTTTTAAGAAAAGTTTAAGAATTTAAAATTTCTACATTAATACTAAATTACCACCATGATTAAAGTTTATGCAATCATAAAAACCCTAATTATATGTTCATATTCAATATTTTGACACTGGGTGCATGTAATATAGTGTGTATTAACTTAGTGATTCAAAACAATATGGTATAATTTGGTTATTCTTAATATTTTCTAAACATATAAAACACAGTTTCAAAAGAATTAAAATTGAAAACAAAATTTACATATTTTTTTCAAGATCTTTGAACTAAATCTTGACTTTGATGATGCAAAAATACAGGACATTTATCTGGAGCACATGGAATAGTTTTCTTGAGTCATTTATAGCTCCCTTGTGTAAATATCTTAACAATTATATTATAGCCATCACGTTTGATTTTTTTTCCTACACATATTCCTATATGTTACTCTATGTTTTGCTGACAACTTATATTTTAACAATGCGAAAATGTTGGTTACTGTACATTGTTAACTATGGGTACCACAAATCATGTCTGTTACTGTATATTTTTAGCCATGGGTAGTTTTTAAAATTGTACTGACCAAAAAACAATATAATACATGTGGACTGCATTTAGAATTTAAGGATTCTAACCAAACAATTAGATATACCAATGGAATCTCAATGTGACATCTGCATATTTTCTTTGCAGATTCAATTTGCCCTCCAACTTCAGAAGCATTTAGGAAAACATCTGGTCGTCTTAGAAGTCAACAAAATGGCAGAGTGCCAACACCAAAAGCAGCGCCAGCTGAACCACCAGTACTTCGATTAACCAAATCTGCACAAGGAAATAGACAAGAGTTACCTGCCCCTGTTGCTCCAGCAACCGTAGAACCTAACGATCTGGAACCAAGCCTTAATACATTCTAAAAATACAAAAAATTTAGGTGTTTCCCAACAGTCTACTATTAATAATTTATTCAATGAAAATGTTAAAACAATTTTATTTGACTTTGAAAGTCAAACAAAACAAAGTAAGATCATAGACCAATAATTAATAGTACCAATATGTGTACTTTCTGAAACTAAAACAAGGTGGCTTTAGTTGAAAGTCAACCAATCTGTTAAGTAGAATCACTTCTGTAAGAGAATAGACTACAGTGTTCCTTTTTTTCCAAGATGTTGTCTTATACATGTATACTGAAATATTATTCTATACATTTACAGAAAACCATGACCTGTGCACGCTTGTAGCGCTTATGATAATCCTTCCACGATTTAAATGAGATTTTATTTTAGAAAGAAGTTATATAACATACAATGTAGTATTATCCCAAGCTAGAATAACATGTGCAATGTATATTAAGGGTAGAGATAGTTATTGTTATGAACAGTATTATTTTAGGGTATCCGCTAAGTTTGCTATCATGTCAGAGGTGGTTTAGTATCTTATTAATTTTTTTACTAGTTTGTGATTTTTCACATATCCTATAAATGTATGTCATTCTAAATTCTTTGAGTCAGAGTGATTATATTATTCATCCTTCTTCTTTTCAGCAAAATAAACAAGGGTCTAAATGCACAGAGTTCCATTATAAACTGGGACTGCATTAAGTATATAGAATTTCATGGTTTCCAGTAAAAAACATTCTTGTTTGATTTTGAATATGCATTATTTAAATTATTAGGATAAGATTTAATGGCAGCGATATATTTCATGGGGTTTTTAATTTTGTGGATTGATCTCCTTACAAACTCAGGAAATTTATTTCCCTGAATATCAATGACCACAGTAAACCAGTTATCCAGTCATTTGAGCCCAGTGTATTACAAGGTATATACAACAAATTAATGTTAATGATATAAGTCCAAAGCCTGACTAAGTGTTTTAACTTCCCCAGTTTAAACACCTCAAATGGCCCTTAGTTTATTTTGTCAAGTGCACAATATTTGCACTTAATAATTTGTTCACTGTATATACGTAAGTCATTTCATAAATGAACACAAGTTGAGTGACTATAGTTGATAACTTTAAACCTGTTAATGTATGTGCATCTCTGATGTCAATAAAAGCTGACACAAATGAAGCAGGGTCAGTCCTCACACAAAAGGCTCAGTCCTCAGCAGAATGATTTAATTTATAATTGAATCTGATTGACTGAAATTAGTATGTCTAAGTCCAAGTTAAATTATAATTGAATCTGATTGACTGAAATTAGTATGTCTAAGTCCAAGCTTCTGTCTTTGTTTCTTCTATGTGTACTTGATGTATGGCTGGAAAAAGTTAATGTTCATACTAGGAGTTATATTCAATAGTCTAGTTTATACTTTTGTTGTGTTTTGTTATTTATTTCATCGCTCCCTCACATTAATCACCTGACTGGTGACATGTTTTATATAACTGAACAGGAAGGGTTCAGGGCCCAAGATCAGTCTCAAATCTCAAGGATCTGATTGGCTGAAATGGTGATGAAATGGCGACTGGTCGCCATTTCAGCCAATCAGATGCTTAAGATTTGAGACTGATCTCCAGATTTAGTTTAATGATCTTGGGCACAGGTCACAGACTTGTTTTAACCCTTTTGGTGTATCCTCAATGGGATATGGCTGTTATCCCAATATCCAGATCACCCAGCACATTTGTGACATCTGATCAGAATTTACACTGTACACTTTTTGATTCATCACATTATTTCTGACCAAGAAGCGACCAGTGTAGATTCAGATCAAAAGATGTGAAGGCTGAACTCTGATTATCACAAGCATATGGTGTATATGCATGCAGAACCACGAGTGTTATTAAATAAAGCGTAATTGCTCAAAACTGTAAAGCTTTAGGATAATAGTGTTAACTTCAATATGACCTGTGATAATTTTTTTGTTGACATTGTTAATTTTCTCCTTTTTCTGTCTTATCTATGAAGTGACATTTATGAATAAAAGCTGTTTGAATTAAAAAGCAAATGTTTTATTCATGAACCCTCAAATCCAGATAGCAAGATAAATAATAGCTGGCTGTTTCTAACCTTGTCCAAAATACTGATATATAAAGGTTGCATGTATCATATTTTTAACAGCATTTAACTAACAAAATGCTGTTATTTTTAAGTTCTTTTTTAAGTTGAATGCTTGATAAAGAAATATTCAGAAAATTAAGGCAAAGTTATAGCCAACATTAATTTGTGTAATGGACGGACAGACAAAGCGATCCTTGTATATCGCCTCATCTTTGAAAGGGCAACACAAAAATTACTTCAATTTCCCGAAGTAAAAATGTTCCTGTTTGCTGGTCAACTATACCTTATTAATTTAAGAATCTTCATTACTTCAAACTTTATGTGAATTTCCTATTTCCCACATTGTATAAGATATTATAAAATAACTAATATAATACAAATGTAATAAAACACATTTATTAATTTCCTTTAACTAGCCAACTGAGCTTTTTCTGTATTAAGATCCAATTTTTCAGTATTTAACTCCGGTGTTGTTTTATTACATTCAGAGGTTAAATCATCAGCACTATCACACAATGAAGACACACTATTGGCTTGACCACTGTGTTCTGCAGATGGTCCATTAGTTTGTGATGTTGAATCTGATGATACAATGGGACATTCAACAACAGATTTCTCCACACTTGTTCTGTGCACAGTTTCTGTAGGGTGTGTTGCAGGATCTGGTATGTCCTCCTCATCATTACCTTGATCAGAGTCCTCAAACTCACTCGTACTGTCTGTTTTCTCTGACACACCTGTCTCCAGTCCCCCTGCTAGGTTTCCAGACGGAGCTGTGCTGGCTGCCTTGTCACATGGAGGCCTTTGTTTTAGCACAGCTCCTTTCCTAGGTGGTAACACTGTGTAGAACGACTTCTCCCAGTCCCTGGTCTCTGTGTAGTGCAGTAATATCTCAAACACTGAAAAACAACAGTACTCATCTTAGTCATCTACACAAGTGACAAAATTAATGTTGCCCAGTTGGTTTCAAAAAAGGAAAATTACTTAGCTACAAGAAGTTACGTGGTCTTTATTCCCTGTTTTTGAAAGCCTGTGCTGCATATTGGTAATTTCCAATAATGCCAAGAACTTAATCATAAGAGCAGGTTAGTGCAGTGCAACAAATGTTTAGACAGTATAAACCTTTACAACAAAACATTAACAAGTCCATCCTAGTTACTTAACTAATACAGTCTTCAAAGAATTAAGCTTTTTAAAGTTTGATAGAACATATTCCTTCAATGTAGATGTAGAGACCCAGGTTCAAGAACCTGATCTGGGTATTCTGTAAATCTGATGTGGGTCTGGAGTTTGAGTCCCTAATCTGAACATTCACTTTGTTATGCGCATGTAAATTTATTTTACAACAATCTTTCAGTAATGTTAGGCCCCAGTTACACAGATGGTCGGTTCGTAATCGGTTGTTTTATTTTCAGACAATCGCAGTTTCGATCGGTTGTCATGCGTAATTTTTTTCTGGTTTTCTGTGTAAATAGCCATCAGTGATTGACAAGTGTTCATCGGTTAAACAGATATTTCATGGGTTGCTGGAACACATTAATTCTCAGCTTTTTTTCTATCGGTGGTAAGTATTAGTTGATCGGTTGTTTATCGGTGGCCCATCGGATATATCGGTTGTAGACAGGTTGTCGACCGGTGATGTTGGTTTTAGACAGGATGTCGATTGGTGATGACCGGTTGTAGACAAGTTGTCGATCGGTTATTTGTAAAATATTTTCACCGATCGAGAATTTTAAACATGTATAAAAATCCCGATCGGTAATTTTTCACCGACGAAACTCATCTTTCCCCAATAGCAATTGATAGGTGGCAAACAGGTGACCAATTGTTGATATCGGTGGTTAATCCCTTGTCATCAGTTCACTCCATAATTTGACTAACAAAACTACCGATCGATCACTGATGGCTCTGTGTAACTGGGGTTTTACAGAGATCAAAAGTTTTCTGGGTTATAACATATTCACATCACCATTTCTTACTCCCATGTAAATGAGGTCTTTTTCTGTAATGTATTATACATTCACAATACACAATTAGGAAAATGACAAAGATGTTTTCATTCTTCTAAGAACTGAAAGCAATTGAGGTGTTTGCAACACACGGATTTTACTACATTGAAAATAACCCCAGACCATAACTCTTAAGTATTATCTCAGGAAAAATTATTTTCCTTATTACCATCTTCACATCCTGTTTGAACATGAATGAGGATATTGTGACCCAAGGGTCTTTACAATAGGTCATGACTTGAGTCCAACTGACAAAGGAAAAAACTAGAGATATGTCCATAGGACACAGATGCCCCACTCTAAGTTGTCATTGTCAAAAAAGCCAATATTGCTGTCAAAGTACATATAATTCTGAAAAACAGATGAATTTGCAGTTCACAATATTTATTATGAGTGCAGTTTCATGGTCAACATGCCTGTAAAGTTTCATGACTGTGACTCATACTTTTGGACTTACGTGCGACGCAAGATTACATGGTGAATGCATTATATTGAAATGCAAAAGGGCCCATAAATCTAGTCTAACAGGCATGGCACAAAACAAAATCCCAGGTGCGCAACGACACATGATAGTCAACACGCCTGTAAAGTTTCATGACTGTGTTTCTTATACTTTCGGACTAATATGCGACACAAGATTACATGCTGTATTATACTGAAATGCATAAGTGGCCATAACTCTGGTCTGAACAGGCATGGCCAAAGACAAAACCCCAGATTTTGGACAGATGGAGGGCCGAAAGGACGGACAAAGGCAAACCTCTTTCAGAAAGAGGGCATAGAAATCCTTTCTTTATAACAATTAAGATTTCTTGCCTAATGATCTGTGCAAGTTTTAAATAAATTCACAAGACAGTACAAAATGTGTTTGCAACTGTATTACTTAAATAAACAAAGATCATACTTCTGGTAAAAAGAAACACGGCAGAAATTCTGTCTGATCATCTGTGCAAGTCTGAAAGCACCAGCCTGATTTTGATGAAGTGCAGATTGACAGATGGTTGTACAATCAAGTGCAACTCTGTATATTTCCAACTTTGTGGTGGTATAAAATTTGATTCATAATAGAAACTGTGGAAACAGTTCATGTTACAAGATCATAGTTCCCGATTTCCCTCCAACAAATAATGCACTCAGCTAAACAATAAATATGTCATGCAAAACTACAATTAATGCTGAAGATGTTTAATGTGTTAAATCATATTCTCAAAAACTGTAGAAGAGGTTTGCTTCACAATATTTTTACAGAAGACTGCCAGACAACCAACCAAGCTGATGATGACCCCTATATGACCACTGAAAACTTTGTTTGCAGAGGTATAATACCTTCAACATAATGTGCTTTTTAACAAATGGATTAATATAAGAATCCTTCACAAGCTCAAGGCAAAAACTGAAACAACTGCAGAGTGCAGTCCCGAGTCTTTGCAGAGGTATCTTTCACAACAGCTGTTCTGATGTATAAGATTTCTCATCTGCACAAACAGAAGATGTAAGATTATTTCAGTGAATATCAGAATCACAAATATTTACAGAATTTCAGTGAAATTAGTTTTTTTAATATGATGTCATCGGAAGGTCTTTTCTATAGATGCTTTTTCCATTATGGAACAAGATTTTTTGGAATTTCTCTGGCATGCTCATAGAAACATTTTTCTGCTTAGCCACTCAGCTTTTCAATCTATGAAAACAGAGCACATACCATGATTGATGGTGAGAACTTTCCTAGTTTTCATATCTATGTATTGTGAAATGGGCAGCTGGGCATGTGCTAGTCCTTTCTCCTCGGCCAGCTGGTGGCACAGGCCCTGAAATCAAACACTCCGCATAAATATCAACAAGTCTGAGGACACGCATAAACATCAACAAGTCTGAGGACACTTAATATAACAACTGAAAGATATTACCATAAACCTAGGATTTTGTGCAATGGACTCACAGCCTTATAATCTGTGTAAATCTTTTAATATTTCAAAGATGTGTTTGCTGGATGTGAATGTTGTAATTTTGAATAATTGGAGGACTGTGGTCTGAACTGACTCCATGGACCCGCGGTCTGAACAGACCACTTGGACCTTCACCAACTGCATCGACCTGTGGTCTGATCACACTGATTTTGGTCTCAACTGATAGATTTGACAAGTGTTATTTGATTGGACAGCTTGAACATGTGGTCAGTACTGACTAGATGGACCTGTAGTCTGATTGCAGGGAAAATTGGTTTGATCGGGGTCTACACAATTACATAATGTTCATGCAGAAGATGGTTATGTGTGTTCTACACAGGATTTTTACTTTGACTTTTAACCTACAGATTTCAGGTTTTTGAATTTTGGTTCTTCATTCATAGTTCTTATGTGGTTTACAGTCTGCATAGTGATAGCAAACAGCTTGACTATACTGCCTGTAGGTGTAAGACTATCTAGTTCTGCACACTTAACAGGGTTTCAGAACCAAAAGGGTTAGGCAACATGCTTCAACTGAATACCCACTACTGTTTTCTCATTTAGCATTATTTAACTTAATATTAGTAATTCTATGTTGTCTATGCAGTCAAACAAAAACTATCTGATAGTTGGAAGAAAGCATCCAATTTTATTTTCATCTTTCATGTTGCTTCATTTTTTCTTATTTCAGTTTGTATTCAGCACAGATCTATCCTTTAATGATGTCAATGTAAGTGCAATCATTTTGTATTTACATAATATTGGACAAGAATAGTGTTTAATTACAATAATATCACAAGAGCATTTCCACTTCCTTGTTGATTTAATTTTACCAGTTTCCTGCTGCATTTGGTCACACTGCCTAGAATCAATGTTAGATCGATGAGATTCATAAAAGTGAGGCAAAATTAAAGCTGGCAATGTTTGAAATGTTTGATCACCATAAGTACCATTAACAAATCATTTATAACTAGGTAAACTCACAACTTTAATTAAATTTTTAAAATGTTATCAGAATGTTCATTAAACACAGTACAATGTTCTTTTAAATTCAAGTATTGATCACCATATGAGATAAGCTTATAGTTGTCCTTGGCTTAAACATGTAATAATGACTTTCCATTTTCTGTTAGTGGCAGAACAATAAGGGTGCCACATTAGATACATGCTATCAGTGTGGAGATAAAATCATTGACCCACAAGCCAGATCACTCATAATGAAGGCATTCTAAAGCTTCACTCTAGCATTTAACTGTTTGCTTTAAAAGAGTGAATATCTGGTAATTTTGTTCAGCAGTACATCAAAATGCCATTTTCAAATAAGTTTATTGCTGTTATTATTTCTACTGTAATATGATGTGTCAGGTTTTGTGAAAACTTATGTCTACATAAGTTTACAGATCCATGTTATTTGTCTGTTTAAAGAATATTGTGTTTTCATAGGCTGGGAAAATTAATGTCCATGACACTACATAAGCCAAGGAAGTTATCGCGTGGCCGTACAAAATATTTACACTCTTGCATTTGATTTTGCTATGATAGGTCTTTCTTTTGACTTATAACATTCTGCATTGGAAAACATTTGGTCCACAGAGCAGCTTCAATAAAAGCTACACCAAAAAAACTCCTGGACAGGGGGCCATGTTTTGTCTTGTGGCATAGACGGTCATGCACATTTTACCATCTGCAATTAAAAAGCCTTTGAAATCACAAAATGTCCTCATTATTTAGGTAAGAACTGAAAATATATTAGTGAAAATATAAGAACTGAATCAAAATATAATATATATTCATGATTAACATAATATCAAATACATTTGCACTTTTTAAAGCGAGTGTGAAGTCCTTCTGACTTCACACAACACAACCCAAATGTTTTCCATACCCTGATAAACATGATATAATATCAATTCAATCCTTACATAAAAGGCATTACAGAACTGCTATAACATGTAAAGTGTACATTACTTTATGGTGATTATGGTCTACAAGTCCACCGATCACATACACCTTCTCATCCTCCAATGACTGAAGAACATTTGGTGACTCACTTGACAAATACACAATGGATGATTTCTCAAACTGTTCCATGAAGCTCTCGGTTTGAAAATTTATCTGTAAGTCAGAACAAATATTTAACTTCTTATATATATGCCATATTTGCAATTAATTCTCATAATCCATTTCTGTTTCATTTTACCAAATCAAAATTAACCCTTTACTCAGCCTGGCATTATTTTAATGCTAATTTAATGCATTACCTATGCCAAAATGCTGTAATGCTTAGCATTATGGAGCATTAATTGGATTTTGTTTACTATTGGATTTTGTTGATTCGTTTTATTAAATTATATTTATATTAACAGTAACCTTTTTATGCAATGATACTTGAAATATTTAATATGTTATAAGTCTATTACATATCTTATTTATAGCAAGAGAAAAAACATTTATATGACAGTTAAGTATTTTGACATGTGTTTACTATTAGTAAAACAAGATACAGACTATAAGTGAAGTCTTTTCATCAAAATGTTGTAAAGTTTGAACATTTTTTATGATTAAGCAATGAGATATTAAGCTTAGTTGTCTTAAGAAAATGCTAAATTTAAAACAAATCAATAGCCAGTGATCTATAAAGCTCTGTCAACAAATACAGCACTTTTATTTTATTTTAAATTGTTTTAGTGTACACATTCATTGGGACAAGATATTTCCCTCCAATTGTCAAACACTTAAATATTCCTGAAAATGTTACTGATAGAAATTTGAAGTTCAGTGCAAAATACCAAAAATGTTGTTCTGAAATAAAATAGCATGGAAATTAAATTAAACCTTGCAAAAAACTCATACTTTCACAATCAAATGAAGTTATTTTTCTAACCATTTATCCAAATTATACTTACTGAATCAGTGCCATTGTAAAATATTAGAGACTATGTCAGATTTCAGGAAATCAGCATATAATGCAGATGCAGGTGACAAAGTGATTTAATTAGATAAGTTGACAGTGTAGTCCTTTGTCAATACAACACTCTAAATGTGTGAAAACAGCAATAAGTCAAAGATAACTAAAGTGTGTAAAAAAGCTTAACCTGTATTAATCTATATATACTGAGAATAGTTTTGTTGTAAGTTCTTGAGGTGTCACTTTAGATCTTCATTTCAGACTGATACTTTGTATATTATACTTTGGGGTGATTTTTTTGGGAGATGATCCATTTTGTACATATACTGACAGTTGACTTTTTTTTTGTCAGTTCACTTGTAAAATAATGCTTAATTTAATGCATTACTTTTTGAAATAATGTTAATTTAATGCATTACTTTCTCAAAATATAGTAATGCTAATTTAATTTAATGCACAAATTTGGCAAATAATGCTAATTTAATGCATTACTTTTAAAAGTAATTCGCCCCATGTCTGCTCAGCCATGTGTGCCATCTGATCAAGATCTATACTGTTTGCTTTTTTATTTATAAGGTTATTTCTAATCAAAAAGTGGACAGTGCAGATCCTGATCAGATGGTACATCTGTTTGCTGATGTGATAAATAGCATATATATGGAGGAAATGGTAAAAACAAGATCTTGTTCCCTTTTTTAAATTTTATTTTATTTTACAATTTTCTCATGTTTAGGCAGCAGTAATGCATCTGGTAGTTTTGGCAAGTGATGTATTAGAAATCAGGTATAGTATATTTTATCTTAATAAAATGCCGGATTATTTGGTTTTAAGAAGCCATGCATACAGAAATGAAGGATATTTACATCCCAGCCTCTGTAATCTCCAATGCTCTCAAGGCGATCTTGTGTCTTGCCGCTGATGCCGCAACAGTAGAACTGCATGGGATTCTGGGAGCGTCTGTTGGCAGAGTAACTATACTGTATCTGCTTCACCAACATCTTGATGTCCTGACAAACAATAACCTTAACTTGCAATCATTTGTATAAAAACATCCAATATGGTCATAATGCATTTAGCCAAGATCCAGAAATATATGAGATTCAACATGAACAAAATAGGGTATTGTGTTTGCTGTAAACATAGACTCTGTTCCAACTACAGACTTATAATGTCTGAAAAAGATCTGTATTGTTTTCTAGATGCTGATTTATAATGTTTATGGCAAAACCCCGTAACTCTGAAATATGTTTTTGATATCAATATCCAATCAAGCTTGAGAGAAGAAAATTTTAAACAATGAGGCCATGAATTAATTTTGAAATTAAGCTGGCTGGCAGTTTTTGAGAAAGTTTTTCCAATAGACATAATAAGAAAAGCAAGTCCTGCCACCTAGAGGCCATGCTTTTTAATGAGACATCATGGCTTGAACAAACTGGTATTGAGTCTTCCAAGCAGGCTGTCAACCAGGTCATCTCCAAAACATAGGAAAAATATAGGAATATTTTTGCAACAAATATAGGAGTTTTTGGATGATTTTGAGGCAAAATATAGGAGTTTGGAACTGATAATACTTTTATTTACTTGCACTTATACAAATGATTTTTACCTGTGCATTTACTGTTTCTACAATTATCAAGGTCCAAAATGTCCACTGTAAAAATGATGGAAACCATTAACTTTAACATCAGCACCATCAAGCACATCACCAGCATCTGAATGACCATTCAAACAAGAGGGAAATGCAGAAAATGCATTAACAAAGCCAGATTTTTCAGTTTTTGTTTGTCTTCTATGATATAGAGTACAGGCTGTCAAGTGATCTTTCTTCAAAAAGTAGGAAAAAAATAGGAACCATTTTGACAAAAAAGTAGGAGAAAAGTAGGAAAAAGTAGGAACTTTTTCCTCAAAAGTAGGAAAATATAAGTCTTTCCAGAGTTGGAACTTCACTCTTTCTGTTACACATTATATGTATCATGGTCATCCAGCTGAGGCCCCAACACACAAGTCAGACTGCCACTGGTAACCTAGAGAGATGTCTATTTGCAGTCAGTGTGGGTCAGTGGGGTCTCATCTTGGTGAATATAAACAGCACTACAGCAATACCATGGGTTTAGTCTTCCTGCTATTATGAGGTGTTCGAAAAGTAACGCAGATGAAATTTAATTGCAGAAAAATATTGATTTTTAAGTGTTTCAAGTTATACATTGATCAGACCTCTTCGCAGACCTGAAAAATTTATACTGTGTCCTGGGGACACTGATGCCCCAAATGCTACAACAACATTTGTAAAACAAAGGGCCTTAACTGTAGTTAAACTATTCGCAGGAAAAAACATTTTCTTTACGATCATCTTCACATCCTGCTCAATCAATCTTTGCAAGTTTGAAAGAATTCTGCTCGAAGGTTAATGAGGAGTTAATGCCACAAGACTGGGGGTCAAGTGCAACTCTCTATGACACCCACCTAGGGGGCATTACGAGTGCAACTCTATATGCGCCTCACACTTCGTGGGGGGCATAAAAAAGGCTTTCAAAATTTTGGCCATTTTCGATTACATGAGAATGACGGTCAGACCTTTTCTAAGGTGTATAAAGGTATGACTGTTTCTGAGGTGTATAAAGGTGATTTCCTGTTTGAAAAAATACTTTATTACAATTTAACGGTTAAATTATCAGTTGTAAAAACTTGCATTTAAGGTGTTTTCAACACTCACTTGGCATTAATGAATTTACTGTTACCTATTTTTACCCACTGTTATCTATTTTTACCCACAATTGTTGTAATGAACCCCTTAATTTCTATTTTTGACTTCGACAAATTACATTGTCAGGCCTGTTAGACCAAAAGTTATGTTGACAGAATGAATTCATAGAACTTTTTACACTTATCAATATGAATACAGGAATGACTTTCCGAACACTAAAACTATTTAAATAAACTCCTTTTAAAAGATATAGATTTTTTTCTTTTGTTACACTGATAAAAAAGTAGGAATAGTAGGAGGTTTTTGTAAAATAGTAGGAAAAAGTAGGAACAAGACTAAAAAGTAGGAAAAACTAGGAAAAAGAATGACCGCTTGACAGCCTGGACACAGCATCGACCCATCCACTCATAGTCATAATGCTTGGTGTAAAAATCTGGGTTACAATGTCCAAAAGGGTTCAGTCAAAAGTGACCCCAATGCCTTACTTTGGACAAACTCTATTGAGAACCTGTAGGCAATACATCATACAAAATTATATGCCCTTCACTACTCTAGAAGTTCCGGAATAAACAATTTTTAACAAGATTCCATTTATTTATTTAATCTGCATGGAACAGTACTACAGTCAAATAAGTTAGTTAACCTTAATACAAAGAATATTGCTACAAGTTTCAAGAGAAATGATAAAAATGTATCAATTTATAACCATAACTGAACTTTCATTCAAACTGCCATTGAATTTCTATACAAACGCAATAATTTTCAAAAGCCAAAGCCTTCTTGGAAATAGGACATTATACCTGTTAGGCTCATTGAAGTTTAACATTAATTTAACTTAATTTATCCATTTAGTGGTTCAATAAAAAAAACACAATAATTTCAGGAAACTATGCAAATATTTTGCAGATTATCTTAATAAAAACATTTTAAAGTTATCTCAATTTATTGAACAAATAGTTCTTGCAAATTTTTAAACAATATTGTTTTTATTACCTCCCTTTATTTGACTTTGCCTTTTGAATCATATTGTTTTTGTAAAGACACCTTCTTTTGCATACACTCTTTTCCAACAGAGTTTGATAACACTCTTTTCAAACTGGAAAACTGGACACAAAAGTCAGCTGAAGAATTCTTGTTCATAGTCAAGCATGTTTTTCCATCTTGACATTTTAGACAACCATATACAGTTATACACTATACCAAATATAAGCTCTCTAGTCCTTGAAGTTGGTGAATAAAATTTAATGATCTTTAACATTTTTTGCATTTGGTTGCAACTGCAACAAGAATTCTGCATAGAAGCGAATATTTATTTTTATTAGGAAAGCCTTAATACACAGAAACCTGCTACAAAGTTGTTAGAGAATCAGATTAAAACTTAAGTAAATGCCACCTGCCAAGTTTTCACCAATCTAAAAGTTGAGTTTTGTTCTAGAAATAAAAAGAAGAAAGCAAAAGCAGTATCAAAACAATATTTACTCTCTTCATTAATCGCAAAACAAATACTAAAAAATATAGGAATATACATAAAAATATAGGAGAAATATAAATATATAGGAGACTTTTCAGAATATAGGATTCTGATCCAAAATATAGGAGAAATTTAGGAACATAGAAATCGGTTGACAGCCTGTCCAAGCCATGTTCCTGTGAACTACTTTTGAAATCTGGCTGGCTGTTTAAAAAAAAGAAATTAAAAAGATTTTTCTTATAGCCACTAAGCTGGGCAGCAGTTAGACCCAGGGTCATGATTTAAAAAACTTCAGAAGAGGTCAATGCTAGGCTGCTTCAAGCCAAATTTGATCAAAATAAATGCAGAGGTTTCAAAGATGCTGCTGAAGCTAATGGTTGACAGCCAAAAGATATATGTGACCAAGGTAAACTAAAAGCTGAGTTTTGGTGGTGTTGGGGGAGGAGAGCGGCAGGAAGTATATAAAACAGGGATGTGACAGGTAAACCAATTAACCTCATTTTAAATGGTTAACCAGTTATGATTTTCCAGTTAGGTTATTCTTATAGAGATAAAGAAATGCACAAACTAAATTAAATCTGTGCAGCTACTTTCATACTTATGAATTGATTGTGTTTGGGGTAATCGTTCTGTCACAAAATGCTGCCATAGAAAATTTGAAATATTTAACTGTAATTCTGAAATAATCAACCATTTTACGCCACGGAAATGCATCATGATTTACAATGTTTTACAACCTGTACAGATATGACGTCAAATCTTATTTTCATTTATATTATTTAGTTCTTAATCAAAATATTAATGTCTCATTTTCGTAGTGTTGAAATTTCTTCAAATAGAGCGTGCTGAACATGAATGTCAACAAAACCGCCATGAATTACCAATAGGAGCATCAACAGAGTTAGGTTGTCATTTCTTGGTTCATATTAATCATGGGAAGTTTGAACAATACTTCTGGTCAACCAGTTAACTGATTGATCTCAAGTCCCAGTTAACCAGTTACAAAATCCGTAACTGGTCACATTCCTAATATAAAACCAAAGTCTAAGCAATAAGTTACTAAAATTTCTTTGATTGACATAAAAGGTTAATTATGATCCCCATTTACTGCTTTCAATTTGGTCTGAACTTTAACAAAACTGCATTGAATGCATTTTAGAACCACAAAATGTCTGCATGTGCCCAAAGGCAGATGACAGTTATTAATTTGACAATTTGACAATCAGTAAAAGCAGTTATTGTATTTGTACCTTATCTGCCATGTAGTCATCAAAGTCACAGTCAATAACCACTCTGACCCTACATTTTGATTTGGACATCTTATTGTGCCTTAACTGTTTCCTTGTAGGAGGCAAATCTACCCCTCGCTCACGACATGCCTTCTTCCGAGCCTTGTGACGCTCCTTCTCTGCTTTCCTAAAGCAAATGGTCAATAACATTCGTTGAAAAAAGGTTTTGATAAGATTTATCAAATAAAGATAAAAATATGGCACACCTTCGTTTGGGTTAAGTCAAAATGATTTGGGATCTGACTGTTTGCCTGAAATTTAGTCCAGGAATAGTTATTAATTGGTAACTAACAAGTGACAAATACATAGAAAGGCAGTGTAAATATCTAGCTGATTAGCCTTATCAACAGTATGTGCCCTGCTGCAGCACATCAAATGTTGACACACACCCCTCCTACTGAGTTGATTTTCACATCACTTGCATCACTGTATAAACCACTAAACTAAGATTCATGGATATGAATGGAAAAACAAATCCAAACAAATAGGGACACTGCCACAAAATATGTCTTTCAGAGAGCAAAACTTGTATATGAGGTTAAGTTTTGGAAATTAAAGGGCCATTACTCTAGATTGACTGCGGTAGTCTGACTTGTCACCTCAACAAAATATTTTGCCAATTACCATTTTTAACAAAGTTAAGTGAATAGTACATATACAAAAAGAGAAGACATTGCTAATTTTAAAAAAAATTGCAATTTTAGGGCCATAATTGAATATTAGAGTAATTTGGCACCTTAACAAAGTGGTTGAGAGATACCTTTACACTTGGACAGAAATATGATGAATATTTTATTAAGGCATTTCAAATTAGAAAGCTAACAGTGGTATTAAATTTGATAAAATAATTCTATTAAAGACCAAAAGCTGCAATCTGGCTATATATATATATTATGCCCATAAGCATGCCGACAAAGTTAGCTGAAGACTTGGTATGAGCCTTCAGAGCTTGATAGTGGATAATGCTAATCTGGTCAAATTTCTGCAATTTCTGCATTTCTGCATCCGGAAGATGACCCTTGGACTAATCAAATTTTCAAATGCCTCATTGTGACCCTTAAGATTTTAATTTTAATGGTCATTTTTTCCTTAAATTAATGGTTTTGGCTATAAATTGGTAGAATCCCCTAAAAAGTATCAAAATGACCCTTTAGATTCATCACCTAGTGGAACCCGTGAAAGGGGCATAACTCCAGAGGTTTTTTTTAGCAATCAGGCTAGTTATTAAAACTGACCAAGATATTTTTATCATAAACATTCTAGCCAATCTTGGTGAAGTTTAGATTTGTAAAATTTATTAATACTGAAATAAACAAGCTGATCAATTTTGTGGATGCCACCAACAGCACCCCTAGCCACCATAAGATATCCTGTCAAATTGAATTTATGTAATGAAAAGAAATGAATTCCGAAGCCAAGAGAATGAACTTCATAGGCTAACCAAATACAATGTAATGGCTAACATTTGAATAATTTTATCCCAATGAGACTTCAAGATTAAAGGCTTCCCCATTACCTCTTTTCTGCTTTGACTTGCTCCCATTTTTCTTTCTTTCTCAGCTTTTTCATCTGTGATTTTGACAGTGTTTGTTGGGTACTTATACTGGGCTCATCATGCACTGCCACACTGGTAGATTCATTTTTCAGTTCCTCTGTCATCGTATCTAGCAAACAAATAAAGTACTGTTGTTTAGATTGCCTTGCTGTATTTTATTGTTTTCAACCGGTTCTCAGATATATTAAGACCGACAATATTGTAAGTTGAACTGCTCTTCTTATCTTTTCTTCTCAGTGGCATAAACCTATCATGCTGTCTGTTGCTTTAGTTTTGTATTAATGTATTTTAAATAATAGTATAAATATATTCCATTTATTTATCAAGGTTTGCAAGCATGTTGTAACTGCAATGCAGTATGCAAGAACCCTAAAGGAGGTATGTTAGTCTTGCATGTGTAAACCGGCTATGGTTGAGCTAGCTGTATGGCAATGTGGAAGAGCATCTTACTAGCCTGCAAAGGTTCTCAGGTTCGATCCTTGGTTCCTGCATGTATTTTACAGAATCCTTGTTACAGATCCTAATGTCACAGGGTGAGAAAGAATGTGCAGCCAGACCGGGGCTTGAACCCTGGACCCTTATAATATATAGATTACAGGGCAAGTGCTCTCCTGGGCTATCTGGGCCGCTTACACATCTTCTCCCCATATAGTGAGAATATCCCTACTGTGACATACACCCCATCAAAATCGGAAATTCGTCCTCAAATTCTAGAGAGCTTTCATGTTTCATGTTTATTAGAGACCAGAACATCAACAGATGCTAAGCTATTGCTTCTTAGGCCCATTTGGAATACCAGCTTTACATGGTGGAGGAAGACCCCAGGTGCCCCTCCGGACAATTTTCAGGCCCGAGCGGGCACCTGGGTAGAACCACCGACGTTCCTCAAGCTAGCTGGCAAGCTTCCTCACATGAAAGATCTTGACCCTGGTAGATCTCGAACTCACAGCGGTGAAGGCAAGTGATTCTCAGTCGGAAACCTTAACCACTCGGCCACGGACGCTACGTGCATATAATTTGTTATTACACAAGGCTTTTTTCACTGCTAGGAGAGGCCCATGCCCTATAATTTTTGGGAAAAAAGCGTTATTTTTTCTCTAAAGGGGAATGAAAAAACCTGATGTTTTTGGGGAAAACTACATGATTTTAAAGAAATTTTCCATAAACGGCCCCTTCTAAAGGAGGAAAAAAAGCCCTGTTACAACTTAGGCTTGTTGCAGAACCTGCTAGCTATCACAGCCCCATGATGTGCTCGGATTGTAACAAGGATTCTAAAAACTCCATGCCTGAACCAAGACCACCAGTCGAGGGAAAAATAGTACCCGTGTAGTCTTCTAAACCGGGCCCGGTCTAGGAGACAAGTCCTTAGAAATTATGAACCAGCACCAGTGGCAGTCAACTGTCACAGTGTGTTCACAATCAATGAAAAAAAAACTATTTAAAAGCAATCCAACAATTTAATTATCAACTTCATGATAAAAAAATCTTTATATTCACATTTTCTGCGCTAATTCATTGTAATTTGTGTATTTAACGTAAAATTTGACGTTTATGAAAACACTACCTATGGGCGCAGACATCTTGAAACTCGCGTAATCTCGCGAGATGTTGTCTGCTAAAGCCGGCAATTAGCACGAGCAGTAAGTGGCCCCAGGGTGCCCCAATTACAGATAAATTGCATAACAAAGCTACTAGTGTGATCAAAGATCATGCTTTTATCCTCTCATTTGATAACCAGGAAGTGATATCTTGACACAAGATGTACAACACATTTGCAAATCAGCTGTTTTGCTTGAGGCTTTATACTTATAGTGATGCTGACTACGCTTTAAACATAACGTTTTAATTACATGTAGGCCTATGTTGAAAACGTGAAATGGCATTTTCTTGATAATGACATTTAATTTTGGATTTCAAATATAAACCAATGTAAACTTAACACATCACTGTATGTTTAGCAATGATAGTTTATCACTTAATAAGTGGGGGCATCTGGACATTGGACTTAATACAGATTACTAATTCACTGGTGTGTTGACTAGTCTTCATTAGTCTACTCTTCATTTGGGAATAGTGTACAGTACACTTAGAAATATGACGACAGAATACAGATATTTGGTGTGCCTTTATATTTTAACAGCATTCCTGGCTCTTCAAGGTATGTTGCATGTAAACATTGACTACTAACAGATAGCGTGGTACCCGTCGTGGTACATGTATGCATGTAATCCAGCACATACATGATTGTATACTGTCTACGTATAAGTACTGTACTTGTAGATAAACATGTTAAATTTAAGTGGGTACTGAGTGAACTTATTTCATGCCTGTTGCTGAATCACCATTAAAATATAAAATATGTATAAAATGGTTGGGGAAGTTAATTTCTAAAGATTTTTTTACAGAGCTGGTTGTAAATCTTAGCAATGTACAGAAATGTTGCCTCTCATATTTTATGCCATTGCAACATCATTTTGCAGAGATATTATTATTATAATTTTTTTTTATTATTTCAATACTGATTAATGGAAACATTCAATGATTATATCTAACAATTATATCTTTCCAGCTTTATTAGCTACAGATATTTTTCAATTTTGAAACATGACACAAACTTTGGACTTGAATTGGAATTTTTATTGTTTTGAGTAAAACATTCAGATTTGAACTTTAACAGCTCCATCATGTTTTCAAATATCAAAGTGCAGCTTTACAATGGAAACAAAGTTATGAATTAAGATCACAGTAAAGGTACAGTTTAACTTTAATTAATACCCAATCTAGTAAAAATCAGTGTTTTAAGTATATTTTGGCCACTTTCATTATTTTTATTAGCTGTTTAATTTCCTACTTATATTGTCAATCCGTAAAATAACACAGACCTGACTTGAATAATTACAAGAAGGTTTTGATTCTGTCAGTTCAGTCTTCATATGATTATCATAAAAATTATAGATCTTACATAAATTTAGGAGATTAATTCACTGACCAGTGTCGACTTTGTAGATATCTGCATCTAGATATTACATTGTATATGATATTGAATGTCATTCAGTTTTAACCCTTTACTCCATATCCTTTCCGCGCCCGACCCTGTTTTCCGGACGGACGTCCGTAACGTATTTAAACGTGACAAAATTTTGACTTCCCAAAACCCGACCCTGTTTTACTGGAGGTCGCCCGAAACATAATTAAACGTGTGCTTTTTTCACGATTTTAAAAACCATAACGTAAATCTGCGTAAATTTTATTTTAGTGCCCGTTGAAAAGTGTATGTTTGAATAAAGCATATACGCTTTTGTCCGTTACCGGTCTTCTATCTTTTAAAGAAATTCGGAATTTTCAACATGGTAAGAAACCCGTGTAAAACACGTTATCTAACGTTACGGTCTTTCTTCTGTAAAAAAGGTGGAAAAACGCATAACAAGAATAGTGCGTTAAAATCCCGAATTTCAATGCTCTTTTACGTAATTTGTGAAAAATTCGGTTTTTCGCAGGAACACTGTAACGTAAAATTCCGTAAATTAATTAATCTAATTAACAGTAATTAATTTTTATGCCATTGCAAAAAAATGTCATTTTTATGTAATTACTAGGTAGATATAGGATTTTTTTAAAACAATGAATAACTGTTTTGGAGCCAATTTTTTTATTTTGACAATGAAAGATGAAGAAACAGCAACACATGTAATTAGATTTCTTTTCTTAAAATTGAACTTTTTAAAATTACTAATTTTCTTATCAGATTATCTAGGTCAAATGTATTCAATTTCTTACTTAATTATATTTGAGAGAAAATATGTGATGCATTCAAATGACTAATGGTTTTAAAATACTGATCGATGATTCCGCGTTCTTTTAAATAGCCACTAAAGTAAGGACTTTTTTAAAAATGAAAAATAAATTGACGGGTTTCCGACGAAAAAACAGGGTCGGGTTTTGAAAAGCGATTTTTTTGACACGTTTAAATACGTTTCGGGCGTCTTCCCGTAAAACAGGGCCGGGTTATGGGAAGTCAAAATTTTGTCATGTTTAAATACGTTATGGTTGTGGAAAGGATATATACTATTTAACTCATGTCAACTAGTGTAGATCCAGATCAGCTGACAGATCTGTGCTGTCTGATTATGATCTTCACTGTTCACTTTTTGGTCAGAAATGACCTAATAAATCTAAAAGCCTATAGTGCAGATCCTGGTCAGAAGGTATGGATTAGGGATGGGTCCGAATATTCGAATATTCGGTTTGACAACGAATATTCGAATGAGATTTTAGGATTTGAATATTCGAGATATTTAATATAAGTATGCTCTGTTCCAAAAAAATGTTAGATTAAAAATACTGGAGTTGTCCGTAATAAAATGCGCCAAATACAGGCCCATAGACCACTTACAGCTAGGTAAATACAGCCCTTTCAAAAAATTACACAAACATTAATTGATCTTTTGTTCTCAAGGTTAAGCAGGGGGTAAACATCTTTGTCGCATCAATGCAAATTGCAGGTGTACTTAATTTTTATAAAAACAAAGTGTCACAGCAGGTGGTGTTGTATAGGCCCTAAATATTGGACTGATTGCTTACTAGGGCGATGGATTAAAGCCTGTTTATTGTCATCCGCGGTGCTTATTGGCAAATTGACAGTTTGTTTTTTTTGCATTCATGCTATAGATTATCGATATTTTCATTGTTCTTTTATGGGAAAAAATAGCAAATAAAATGCTACAATTATAAATCATGTGTGTTGAAATATCCAGTCAAGTGTTTAAATGTCTGTTTAATTTGGTTGTTGTTGTTGTTTATTCCCAGTTTATGGACCCTCCCGACTCTGATCGAGGACATATGGTGTGGTCCGGTTTAATTATTTGGTTTTCGATTTGAGCTATGTCATTGCATAAAAATAGAACACAGTCTTCTTAAGCTGATCTTAATTTAGAATGCATCTCGGACTGGGCGTCAGAGTCTATTCTTCAGTATAATATGCTATCCGTAAATAACAACAAACAATACTAGTTTTGATTCAAACTTCTTTACTCAAGTCGTACATATTAAGATATTTAACAGGAATGAACAGTGCTCCACTGATACGATAACAAATATCAAATGTGACATATTTAGGATATTAAGAAAATTCGGACACATTTAGTTTCTGGACATTCTATCTAAACTCGGCTAAAAGTCGAATAAAATTCGAATATTCGAATATACTCGAATATGTCTGATGAATATTCGAATAGGGATTTTTGGTATTCGATCCCATCCCTAGTATGGATGCACTGCCTGATCTAGATCTACACTGTTTGCCAATGCCTTAAAGGTGTGTATATGGAGGAAAGGGTTAAAGCTTATAAAGTGAATTATTATGTGAATGTTGGTGATGTGTTTTCAGGTGAATGTGTTCACTATGAGTTGGGCAAAACCTACAAATACACATATGACACAAAAGTTTTGTTTAATGATGATTCATCTAAAAAGGAGACTCGGGCACAGCAAGATGTGGGCCTCCGGATCCGACTAGAGTTTGATCTAACTCCAATGTATTCAGACTCAGAGTCACAGATGATAAGACTGCAGGTATAAACTGACATTTAGTCTAATTCTTAACGAAAGAATTTTTAAGCATGAAACCCGATTGATTCTTTTTTATTACATAATATATTGCCATTTTTTAAAGCTTTGTTTGATTTAACCAACAAATTTATTCTTAACCAGGTTTTTTTTTTTCCAATACATATATTGCCATTTTTTAAAGCTTTGTTTGATTTAACCAACACATTTATTCTTAACCAGGTTTTTTTTTTTGGAAAACACTGGTTATTCAGGGCTTTTTCATGGGTATTTGGGAAAAAGGCCCCTGCACAAATTGGGATTTTTTTTAAACGGTATACACTGGCTTTACACAGGTTGCATACATAGATTCAAGGAATGTAGGTTTCACAGATCACTGATCAATAGTAAACAAACTAATTTTGTAATTTAAAAAGTCCCTTGATTATATGGATTCTCTTGTTTGTTTCTATTTTATAGGCAAAAAAGTTATTTCTGTTGAAATGGGAATTTTTTTCTTGAAATTGGGAATTTTTTTCTTGCAATTGGGAAAAATGGTCCCTATTTCAGTATTTGGCATTGGGAATGGGGCACATTATCGGCCCCATGACACTAGCTGAAAAAGCCCTATTATTAGATTGGGGTATGTCATTGGGTGGGTTGGCGGGCCAGCGAGTGTCAACATTTCATTAAGTTTTTTGTTTACTTTTTCTCAGTAACCGTTCAAGGTTGAGCTTTGAAATTTATCTTAGTGTCTGAAATCACAATAGCAGTTGTCAGGACATGTTTCATAACTCTGTTTTTGTCATAGTTATGCCCCTTTTTCACTAAAAATTTAAGAAGAAAACCTAGTTTTGTTGCATTTCAGAATTTCCTTGTTAGATTGTGCAGACATTGTGATAAAAGATGAATTGTTATTTTACTGCATGGGTTCAGTTGTGAGAATGATATGACATGCTATCCTCGGCATTCAGCAAGACTTAATTTTCTCATTTCCGCATTTCCTAGTGAAATAACTAAACCAGGCATATTGCCAGTGAGCTTTTGACAGGATGCAGTGCTCATAAACATGGTATAACTATAAGTAGAGTGGCCACAGAGTTAAATGCAGAGTTAATGGATTAGTTTTTGGTAGGATGACATGGTAAAGATTGAGGCTGTCATAAATTTGCATTTTTCAGGTTAGTCAGGCGACACTGACCAGTCTGCACCGTGGAGGTATGGAGGGCCAGCTACTGGACATGGTCAAGTTTCCAGTCTACTTTGAGTACATGGATGGTGTGGTGGGCAGACTGTTTACCATAGAAAATGATTCTGTTTTCTGTACAAACATTAAGAAAGGTCTGGTATCCATGTTTCAACTACAGGAAGAGCCTGGACAGAGGTCAGAGGTAACTTTATTTTTTTGATTCTCCCAACAGTCACACTTGATAACTGTGTCCTAGGTTACCAATTAGTACTCACTTAGTATTTTTGGTTTGTGTAATGCGACAGAAGAACATGGCATCTACTTGTTCTTGAACCCACAACCTCTGTATCTGAAGAATCATATGGTCAAGGGAGTAGACCACTTTCCTTTTGCTGTCAATTCTGTCATGGGGCTGTCACACTATGACATTTAGGCCAGCATTCTATGACGTTTGAGAAAACATTGGTCGTCGTCCATGGTTGCGGGGATAGCGCCAGAATAGCGTTGTGTGAATGCTATTAAACGTCAGTGATCGCCGGGAATCGGCGGAGAACCTTGGTCCGATTAAATATTTTTGAAAATGCACAACAATTTTCACTGAGACCAGCGTTTTTTAATGTTTAATTTTAAATGCTGAGGAACGTTAAAAAAACATTCGTGGAACATATTACTAACGTTAGCCTATGGTTGTACGCATTCAGCTTTTGTTAGTTGTTACTCTAGCATTAGTTGGTTGTTACTAATTGTTTACTTTGCAGTGAAAGACTTACTGTCAACGACTGCTGAACGGTCCCCTAGCACACGCAACGTTTGAGTAAAGTGAAATGAACTAATTGGCGTCCATTGAGCGTCATTTGAGCGTTTCCCAAACGTTTGTGCATTTGGTTATATAAACTGATGCTTTTTAAACAAGGTTCATTTAAAATTGGGCTACCATAGAGAGCAATTACTATGGAGGATCCAGAAAGACTAAGGAGGCTATATATGCTTGCTACAGCCTAATATGAAGAAGATGTTCTGAACTTGAACATAGCTGAACACACGTTACACGTTAGCACACGCTAATGATTTACATGGCTATCTCACTTGGTCGCTGTTCAATGTTATTCATGCATTAGACACACACTAGTCAAGCGTAGACACATGTTAATCACATGCCAGATGTGTCGCCCTCATGCTAAAATGCTCAAAATCGAATGATTGAAATGTTCAGAGAACATTGACCAGAATGTCATAGTGGGACGACCCCTTGAGATTGTCAATGTTATAAAATTCCTGGGTGAAAATCTAGCATTACACATGTGCTCAGAATGGACAATTGTGTTGATAGAATGCAGGTGGAAGATGAATTCACATAATTATGGATTGTAGGTAGCAGGTTAAGAGATGAGACAGCCAGCTACCAGTTGTTGGGCATATCTTAACTGTTGTTGTTCCACAGACATGTACTTTGTTCAGCTGTTTGTTTGTAGGAAAATTCTACCTAAGGTCACTGTATTTTGTAATTAAAACAAAACCCACAAAAAACAAAACGGTATGTTATTATAATGGTCTGTAAGAATCAGTAAATCTCTTGTTACATATATGAGACTGAATATACCATCTGCAGACTTATTTGAAAGTCACTGAAATGTTAATAAAGCTACCTTTATTTCATTTAAAAAATATTTGTGATCAGTATGGAAACAAAGCTATCATGCTGAACTTTTCAGACACATTAATGCATCAACTTTTTGCAAGTATTGCATCAGAAATAACATTACTTTGGGGCAATGATATTTAAAAAAGAAAACAAAACTTTATGGTGGTTGAAAGCAAACTGTTTGCATGCATTATTATAATGTACAATGCTGGAACCCTAACCAGCAGTGCACGATTCTGTTGTGGTTTCACATAATACTGTATCCAATGGTCGAATGGGGTAAATCCAGATCAGCTTGCACAACTATACCATATGATTGGGATCTACATTGTTTGCTTTGAGATTCATAAGGTTATTTCTGACCAAGAAGCAACCAGTGTAGATCCAGATGTGATGGCAAAGTTTTGCCAAGTGATCTGGATGTACACTGATTTCATATGCCATAAAACTAATATATGTGGAGGAAAGTTTTCAATCAGCAGTTTATTAACTGGTTTGTTGTTTGTTTACAGTTAGATGTGTCTGGTGAATGTGATGCTGTGTACACCATATCTGGTCCAACAATTATCAAACAGAAAGTAGATTGCAAAAACCTTGAAATAGCTGGACAACATGTCAATGAAAATCAGGTATGTTGGCAAGAGTTGTTTATCTGCAACATCTTATTGTTCTGTCGATCTGTTTCTGCTGGAATGGTCTCCTGTATAACTGTTTAACATCCAGTATAAACCAGATAGAATTTTATAGCTGTGACTTTTATGCCTTGCTCATTCTCAACAAAGAATGATTTAGGAGACTTTGAAGAAGAAGTTTATCCCTTAATAAGAAAAACTTATAAAGATTGATCCCTGCTACAGACCATAGTTTGGATAAGTTCCAAGTTTTCTCAGAATAAGTAACATAAACAATAGTTTCTAGCAATGCTTGCCTACAGGAAACTGAAGAAAAATGTGGTCCAAATCTTTGGCAAGGTCTTTTGAAGATGTGAAACAGTTTAGTTTGCTGGCAAATGTGCCCTTTAGTCAGATGAAGCCCCTATCCAAAAGTAAAGATGTTTGTCTCATGATCAGTAGATATACTGACATTTAATTAACAGCCATTGTACACTGTGTACAGTAGGTTTCTGAACTAGATCAAGTATATCCAGATGGTGTTATGTTTCAGGTGTTTGGTGTGTCTTCTCAGAGCAGCCAGACGTTCACATACCAGCTAGAGAACCATGTTGTTCACAGTATGATGGGCTCCAACAAACATGTGGCTTCTCTTAACATCAAATCTTCACTCAATGCTATGGTTTTAGCTGTGTAAGCATGTTTTACTAGGTTAAGAACAACACTTTACAAGAGTAAAATTACCTCCCTTATCAGAAATAAGAAATAAAAGATAATAAACAAAACTACTACCATGACTGTGAACATGAAGTGTGGCTTCATTGATTAGTTTCATCTTACTTTTTTTACAGTTTTTGTCTCATATTGCTTTTTGTTATCATAAATAAGTGATTCCCTAGCTGTATGTTTTCTATCATATTCCTAAAAGGTCTAGGGTAAGGAAGGTACCTTAAGCTCTTGTGAGAACTATCTATACACTCTATAGTTCAAGTAGTGTTACTTTTCCTGCATAGTGGTAATTGCAGTAGTTTTCACGAGAAAATGGAGATGTGTACTGTTATATCAAACCATCCAGTATGTTCTACATGATTCATTCAGGGCTTTTCAATGTATTGGTTGTTTAACTTGGTAACATATCAATCATTGCCAGCAATTGCTTACTTATTACTTAAAAAGAAGGTGAATACTCATATTTTACATGCATACAGATTGTTAAAGTAAACAGCACCACTGTGAAATCATCAAAGTCTTACTTTAGATCTGCTCTGATAATATCCAGATGCTGAATTGTATCTAGATTGTTTGTCATTGTTTCAAAAAGAAAATTTTAATGAAGGAAGTTGAGAAACAATTTGTTCATTATATCTTTTTCATTTGATGTAAAGCAAGTTAGATTGTTGTATATTACAGACAGAAGTTGACATTACTAAGCACACAGCCAGCTGCAGATACTGACAAACTTCCTGTACAGGACTTCGAAGCAGCAGCTAGGTTCATTAAAGAAGGTAATGTCCTGGGTTACTGAACCAGTCTTGCAATACCAATGGATGAGAGAAAAGTAAATGTAATCCAGATACTGGTACTAGCAGAAACAGATTGAATGATGAACTTTTCTTTTCTAAATAACTAGGGAAGACTTTATCATGATGTTATAATATAAAACTTTATCTGTAGTATGACCGATTTTTTAACCATTTACTCCATATATATGCATTTAATTGCATGTGCGACCAGTGTAGATCCAGATCAGCAAACATATTTTTGCTATCTGATTAAGTCTACACTGTTTGATTAATTCATTATGTTATTTCTGACAAAGATGCGACCAGTAAAGATCCAGATTAGAGGGCACAGATGTGCCAGCTTATCTGGATCTACAATGTTTGTTCACATCATGATGGAGTATATATGGAGGAAAGGGTTAAAAACTAAATTGGAGGAAAGTTTGGAAACTCTGGCATGTCATTGGTCAGTTCAAATTTGAACTAGTCAGCTGCTTAACATTAGTGACTGGTCTACAGTCTTTGACGTATGGTTTATACCTGTATATTCAGTCTCCCCCCCTCTGGGGGAGACATATTGTTTTTGCCCTGTCCGTCTGTCCGTCCGTCCGTCCGTCTGTCACACTTCGTTTCCGCTCAATAACTCGAGTACCCTTTGACCCAGAGACTTCAAACTTCATAGGGTGATAGCCCTTATTGAGTAGAAGAACCCTATTGATTTTGGGGTCAGTAGGTCAAAGGTCAAGGTCAAAGTGACCCAAAGAGTGAAAACCGTTTCCGCTCAATAACTCGAGTACCCTTTGACCCAGAGCCTCCAAACTTCATTGGGTGATAGCCCTTATTGAGTAGAAGAACCCTATTGATATTGGGGTCAGTAGGTCAAAGGTCAAGGTCACAGTGACCCGAAGAGTGAAAACTGTTTCCGCTCAATAACTCGAGTACCCTTTGACCCAGAGACTTCAAACTTCATAGGGTGATAGCCCTTGTTGAGTAGAAGAACCCTACTGATTTTGGGGTCAGTAGGTCAAAGGTCAAGGCCACAGTGACCCAAAGAGTGAAAACTATTTCCGCTCAATAACTTGAGTACCCTTTGACCCAGAGCCTCCAAACTTCATAGGATGATAGCCCTTATTGAGTAGAAGAACCCTATTGATTTTGGGGTCAGTAGGTCAAAGGTCAAGGTCACAGTGACCCGAAGAGTGAAAACTGTTTCCGCTCAATAACTCGAGTACCCTTTGACCCAGAGACTTCAAACTTCATAGGGTGATAGCCCTTATTGAGTAGAAGAACCCTACTGATTTTGGGGTCAGTAGGTCAAAGGTCAAGGTCACAGTGACCCAAAGAGTGAAAACTGTTTCCGCTCAATAACTCGAGTACCCTTTGACTAGAGCCTCCAAACTTCATAGGATGATAGCCCTTATTGAGTAGAAGAACCCTATTGATTTTGGGGTCAGTAGGTCAAAGGTCAAGGTCACAGTGACCCGAAGAGTGAAAACCGTTTCCGCTCAATAACTCAAGTACCTTTTGACCCAGAGCCTTCAAACTTCATAGGATGACAGCCCTTATTGAGTAGAAGAACCCTAATGATTTTGGGGTCAGTAGGTCAAAGGTCAAGGTCACAGGGGCCTGAATAGTGAAAACTGTTTCTGCTCAATAACTGGAGTACCTTTTGACTCACAGCCTTCAAAATTCATAGGGTGATAGCCCTTTTTGATTAGAAGAACCCTATTGATTTTGGGGTCAGTAGGTCAAAGGTCAAGGTCACAGGGGCCTGAAGAGTGAAAACCGTTTCCACTCAATAATAAGAGTTCTATTTTACCCAGACCATTCAAACTTCATACGATGGATGTCCTTATTGAGTAGAGGACTCCTATTGATTTTGGGGTCAGTAGGTCAAAGGTCAAGGTCACAGGGGCCCCGAAGAGTAAAAACCGTATGCGGTCAATTACTGGAGTACCGCTTGACCCAGAGCATTCAAACTAAATAGGGTAATAGCCCTTATTGAGTAGAAGAACCCTATTGATTATGGGATCAGTAGGCAAAGGTCAAGGTCACAGGGGTCTGGGCGCAGGGGGGGGGGGTGCAGGGGGGAGACATGCGTTTTTCACAAAAAACATCTAGTTTATTTTGTTTAACTATAAAATGTTAATTTAATGTAGAATGTTAAAACTTTCTAACTGTGTCTTGTTTATATTGTTTTGAACATATACATGTCTGAGGTCATGTTGAATCAGTCTTTGGTTCATTGTATCATTCAGGTTCTAATTATCCAGTAGTAGAGATGTTGTTACCAAGTGCTTCAGAAATTCAACATTGTACTCCAAACACATGCCAGAAGGTAACATAATACTACTTGACTGTATTCATAATAATTATGTACAGATAGATGACCAGTCTCCTGTTCACTACATCAGTTATGCCTTTCACTGGCCTTTACTCTTGAGTTATTTTATATAAACTTGGGGCTGATAAAGGAATCCTGGTCAGGATGGCACTTATTCATAAATGCCTGATCCAAAACAGCTCTCAGGTTAATAACAAGGTGCTTAGTTGTGATTATTTTATCATTCATTGGTAATATGAACAGTTGACCTAAGTTCTTTATTAATTGGATTGAATAAAAAAAGTAAATGATTTTTAAAATCATAACAAATACTTGGAAATAAATGAAAAAGTAACATGGTTATCTCTGTAGCAAGATAAAAACCGTTTCTCATCTCTGTGGACAAAACTTAGCGATTGTGTCAGTGCAGAGGTAAAGTGACACATTATTTTTATCTGATAACTAAACAGGATAAAGAAAACATTTGCACATACATTTTTTTCAAGACACCTTCTGACATGAATTTCAGGTGACTGATTTAGGGCAATTTGGCCCTCTTGTTTATCAAGTCATATGATTAAACAACTGATATTTTTGTTTCAGCCTCAGGATCTTCTACTGAAGGTGAAGGACAGTTTAGTGAGTGAGAAAGTTGGTACAGCTGAGTCAGCACGAGCCTTCCTGGATCTGCTGAAAGCCTTCAGGAACTATGGGCTTGAGGCCATCTCAGAAACCATGACCAGCCCTGACAGCTCGTACATTGTGTAAGTAACATAGAGCACTTGAGTTAGCTTTGGTTTGGTGAAGAGGTTGATCTGACTATGTGAGTTTAACATTTTAGAGTATTTTTATAATAAGCAGAGGAAACCTTCAAACTTGGCATAGGTGTCACACTCAGACTTAGGTTTTTAACACTTTGTTCGTAACTCTAAAAAGTAGTGAACATATCACTTCAGACTTAAAATAAATATTTACCATTACCTTTGCATCATTTCTTACAGGTCCAACATCCATTTTACAAATATGTATTTAGATATGCACATTCAACAAAAATTATTGTAAAAATATTTATTTTTGGTTCATTTATACCTTGCATTTGGAGAGGTCATTGTTGCCCAAAATATAATTTGTGTTTGGAATGGAGATGTTTGAAGTAATCTTGGCACAAAATGTTCATCATTACATAGAGATATTACATGTGAGTCAATATCATATATTTAATGTGAAGGGCTAGTGTTGCTCCAAATAGAAATAACAATCTCTTCTGTATACAATTAAAATATTTAGACCAAATTCTGTATACTTTATCAAAAATAACCATGCGAGTCTGTCATTTTAAATTAGAAGTTAGTAGTTGATTAGGGGCATGGCCTAAAGTTGATAACATTTTCTTGTTTAATGGTCAAGAAACAAGATAATTAAACTCCTGATCCTGAAATTATGGGTTTAAATCTCACCTGTAATGAGATTCTTCTGCACTTTTCGCAGTAGGCTAAAGTACATGTTGTGGTTTATACCCTGGAAGCAGCCTTTGAGTGTAGTGAATAGATGTCTAAAAAGAACTTTTAGCACAATTAATGTGAAATGAATAAGTTAAACTAATAAATGTGTTTCTGTAATCCCCTACTATGTATTTTATTATAAAGGTCACAGTTGTTGGACATCGGTGTGGCAACTCAGACACCTGCAGCACAGAAGTCGATGATGGAGTTACTGAACTTTGAAGAACATAAGAACCTGGTTTATCCACTGAGGTATCTCTTGGCAGCTGCATTCACCACTCATCCTGGAGAGTACCTTGTCAAAGATCTGCTCGTAAGTTAGCAGTTTGCTTGTAATTTATAACATTGGTAAATTCATGCTAATTGCTTTTCTTAGCATTGGTTAACACTTTCCTCCATAAATACGCATTTTAACACATGTGCGACCAGTGTAGATCCAGATCAGCTGGCACATCCGTGCCATCTGATCAGGATCTGCACTGGTCACATTTTGGTCAGAAAAAAACCTAATGAATAAAAAAGCCAACAGTTTAGATCCTGATCAGACAGCAGGGATGTGCTGGCTGATCTGGATCTTAACTTCTCGCCCACGCAATAAAGGTGTCTCTTTCTTGGAGGAAAGGGTTAAAATGAAATTATTATATGATCTCCTCGTGTCAGTCATTTATCATTCAAGAATTCACTACTATTTTAACATTTCTCTATCTAACTTTAAAATTGTATTTGGTTATGAAGAAGCCAAAATCTTGGGTAAATGTCAGATTTGTCAGAGTTAAATCATTATAATATGTAGTTAGATTTTGTCACAGAAACTTAAAATTGGCTATAACTTTGTCATTTTTAAATATACTCAACAAAAATAAGAAGTATTCCTATCTTAAATTTTGTAAAATTTGAAAACGAAAACTGAGAATTCTGTATGTTAACAACTTTGCATTTCTGTTATCATTGCAAAGAGAAAAAGTATTATTGAAAATCCACAACTTAGTTATCTTTCCCTTTGTTGTAATGACGGTTCCAGGAAAAAGACAGTGATTCTTTAAAGTATTCACATTGGTTTGAATTAAATCAATCTTTCCTCCTCTTGTGATCAATAAAATTACAAAACATTCACCAACAAAACAACTTGTCCTCGATAAACTACGCTAGAAATTCCAACCATATTTATTAGCTCGACTATTCGAAGAATAGGGGAGCTTTCCGACTCGCCCCGGTGTCGGCGTCGGTGTCGGCGTCCGTTAAACAAATGCGTTAAACAAAAAATGCACTTTGGTCCATAACTTGAAAACTACTTATGATATCAACTTGAAACTTGGAATATATATTCACCATCAAATTCTACATCATTACCAACAACACCCATAACTCTGCTAAAATTTTTTTTCAAGTTATGCCCCTTTTTCACTTAAATTTTGCGTTAAGGAAAATATGCACTTTGGTCCATAACTTATAAACTACTTGAGATATCAACTTGAAACTTGGAATTTATATTCACCATCAAATTCTACATCATTACCAACAAGACCCATAACTCTGCTGTCAATATATTTCAAGTTATGCCCCTTTTTTCTTACATTTTGTGTTAAGCAAAATATGCATTTTGCCCATAACTTTAAAACTACTTGAGATATTGCCTTGAAACTTGAAATATATTTTCACCATAAAAATCTACATAATAACCAACAAGACCCATAACCCTGCTTCCTATATTTTTCAAATTATGCCCCTTTTTCACTTACATTTTGTGTTAAGCAAAATATACACTTGGCACTTTTGTTATGAATGGAGGGATTTCAAAATAACTTGGCACAAATGTCCACCATGACAAGGCAGTGTGTCGTGTACAATACCCATGCCTGTAGGTCCAAGGTCAAGGTCAATGTTACTAAATATAGAATTTTCTTGCAAAATCATGTCGTCTTTGTAACTTTGTTATTTCTTATTGGATTTTTAAATAACTTGGTATAATTGTTCACCATATCAAGACGGTGTGCCACGGACATGCCCAAGCCTGTAGGTCCAAGGTCAAGGTCACTGTTACTAAATATAGAATTTTCTTGCAAAATCATGTCGTCTTTGTAACTTTGTTATTTCTTATTGGATTTTTAAATAACTTGGTATAATTGTTCACCATATCAAGACGGTGTGTCACGGACATGCCCAAGCCTGTAGGTCCAAGGTCAAGGTCACTGTTACTAAAAATAGAATTTTCTTGTCCGGCTGTTACTTTGTTATGAATGGAGGGATTTCAAAATAACTTGGCACAAATGTTCACCATGACAGGGCGGTGTGTCCGCACAATACCCATGCCTGTAGATCCAAGGTCAAGGTCACTGTTACTAAAAATAGAATTTTCTTATCCAGGCTGTAACTTTATTATGAATGGAGGTTTTTCAAAATAACTTGACACAAATGTTCACCATGACAGGGCGGTGTATCGCATACCATGCCCATGCCTGTAGGTCAAGGTCACTGTTACTAAAAATAGAATTCACTTGTCCGGGCTGTAACTTCGTTAGGAATAGAGTGATTTCAAAATAACTTGACACAAATGTTCATCATGACAAGGTGGTGTGTCCCGTACCATGCCCATGCCTGTAGGTCCAAGGTCACTGTTACTAAAATAGAATTTTCTTGTCAGGGTTGTAACTACGTTAGGAATAGAGTAATTTCAAAATAACTTGGCAGAAATGTTCACCATGACAAGGTGGTGAGTCGTGTACCATGTCCATGACTGTAGGTCCAAGGTCAAGGTCACTGTTACTAAAAATAGAATTCACTTGTCCGGGCTGTAACTTCGTTAGGAATAGAGTGATTTCAAAATAACTTGACACAAATGTTCATCATGACAAGGTGGTGTGTCCGGTACCATGCCCATGCCTGTAGGTCCAAGGTCAAGGTCACTGTTACTAAAATAGAATTTTCTTGTCAGGGTTGTAACTACGTTAGGAATAGAGTAATTTCAAAATAACTTGGCAGAAATGTTCACTATGACAAGGTGGTGAGTTGTGTACCATGTCCATGACTGTAGGTCCAAGGTCAAGGTCACTGTTACTAAAAATAGAATTTTCTTGTCCGGGCTATAACTTTGTTTTGAATGGAGGGTTTTCAAAATAACTTGGCACAAATGTTCACCATGACAAGGCGGTGTGTTGCGTACATTACCCATGCCTGTAAGTCCAAGGTCAAGGTCACAGTTACTAAAACTTGAATTTACTTGTTCGGGCTATAACTTCTTTATGAATGAAGGGATTTCAAAATAACTTGTCATAAATGTTTACTATGACATTGCATTGCATTACCACCAACTTCTTCACAGACATTTCTGTAATGAGAAGACAACAGTGCCACAAATACAAATAATTTACTTGATCTTCAAGTTTATGCATATTCTTATAATTACTCGAACATCACTGTCTTTGAAATGCTATTATTCCCATCATTGCACTTGAGTGTCTGAAAACTATGCATAGCGGGGGCATCCAACTTTTCTAACAAATTCAGAAATATTTCATAGTTATTCCCCTATTCAGTTTAATATTTATGGTACATTAAGGAATTATTTCTGTTATTTGAAATGAATTTCTCCCTTACCATAATCACTTGTTAATATTTTTCCTGATTGCACATGAATGTATGGCTATAGTTGTTATTGTTTTAATCTTCAAATTGCATTTGTTTCAAATGATTCGAATAGTCGAGCATGCTGTCTCCTCTGACAGCTCTTGTCAATTACCTCCTTTTTAATTGAATATGTAGTGTTTTGTAATCCATTATTAATTGTTATTCGACTGGCTGTTGCTTAGGTCTTTGTGTTGAAGTTTATGTTTATGAATAATTATGTCTCCCCCCCTCTGGGGGAGACATATTGTTTTTGCCCTGTCCGTCTGTCCGTCAGTCCATCTGTCACACTTCGTTTCCGCTCAATAACTCGAGTACCCTTTGACCCAGAGCCTTCAAACTTCATAGGGTGATAGCCCTTGTTGAGTAGAAGAACCCTATGAATTTGGGGTCAGTAGGTCAAAGGTCAAGGTCACAGTGACCCAAAGAGTGAAAACCGTTTCCGCTCAATAACTCGAGAACCCTTTGACCCAGAGCCTCCAAACTTCATAGGGTGATAGCCCTTATTGAGTAGAAGAACCCTATTGATTTTGATGTCAGTAGGTCAAAGGTTAAGGTCACAGGGGCCCCGAAGAGTAAAAACCATATGCGGTCAATTACTGGAGTACCGCCTGACCCAGAGCATTCAAACTAAATAGGGTAATAGCCCTTATTGAGTAGAAGAACCCTATTGATTATGGGATCAGTAGGTCAAAGGTCAAGGTCACAGGGGTCTGGGTGCAGGGGTGGGGGGGGGGTTTCACAAAAAACATCTAGTTGAAATTTAAAACAACTGAGATTAACCAGTTAAACACCATTCAAAGCGTTCCTGATAAAATGAAAATATGTTAATGTGAATATAAGCATAAAAAGTGGATACTCATTATTTTTGTTCAGTATATATTACAGTACCAACTTTCAGATATATTGCTTATACAGAAGGTATTGATGTAATATGAAGGTCAAGGTTTCATTGTTCAGGTTTTGACAGGGTTGTGATCCTTTTTTTACTTGAAATTTTGTCAAAAAATCTAAATATTGGCTATAACTTTTTCATTTATTTATATGTCTCATTATACCATTAAACTACATTGCTTAGGCTAAAGGGTTGTGATTTAAGAAAAATATTTACTTCAAGAATTATTTAAAATTGTTATTCCCCTTTTGTGGTACATAGTCTAGCATGTTGTCATTTCCAACTAGGTCTGTTTAATTTTTGTTGTCATTCTGACTAAGTATCTAAGGTGGACATGAAGTGTTTAACTGAAGAAAATTCTAGTTTATGTGGATAGGCTACAGTATGTGTTTTATTCACTGGGTTGTCATGTTTTCCAGAAGCTGTTCAAGTATAATCTACCAAGCCAGCAGATCCGAGAGGCTGTGGCTCTAGCACTTGGAGCTGTTGTACATAGTTTTTGCCACAACCAAGATCAGTGTCAGCTAGAGGTGAGTATTTAATGTCACCAATTATGGACATGTCAGCTGTTACTGCTTAGCTATTTTTATTTTGTCAGAATTTAAGTATTTTCAAATGCCCTATGGGAGCAGGTTATATTATGTGGCACATGGGTGACCAGGGGGACAGTGAGAGCAAAGTCCTAAATGAACAACACTAAAGATTTGTTAATTGACTGCTAAAAAAACTGACAGTATTAGCATTGTTGAGATTCGGAAAAAAGTTTAAGGCGGGTTGTTCTAATCATGAGAATGAAGCAGTCAAATTTTGCTATACAAAAGTATCATCTACTCTAATAGCATTGATTTAAATGAGATCAAGGCGTATGCACAGCCACAATTACCTATACATTTGATTTATTTTATTATTTAGTGCCGTTCCTAATATATTTATATTGTTTATTTCAGATAATTTCAGATTATAGCAAAAGTCTCCTAGATTTCTATTCTAAATGTGAAGATGAAAATTGTCAGCTGTTGTATATTCGCTCTATGGGTAATGCTGGCTTACCTCAGTTTAAAGACACAATATTTGAGGCTGTTTCCTCTAAAAAAGGCAGTACTATGCTAGGATTTACAGCTGTACAGGCTTTGAGGAGAATACCAAGTCAGTTTATTGAGGAAAAGGTAAACCACACTAGTATTTTTTATGTCATTAATCCAAGATTATATGTAATATCTTTTCTGTCCTGTTATCAGTCTCTCTGACCATTTGTATTGTCTGAGTTGAGGGGTTTATGGACATTAGAGCTCAGGTCTTATTTGTTACATATGAATGTTTCATATGAATTTAATATTCCTAAATTATTGACTAAGAGGCTACATTATTATGAACAACCACTTAAACATAGAATGTTAGAACATCTGTGGTCAAGGTTACAATTAATTTTTCTGATTTTCTTTATGGTGCAAAATCTCTTATTATTGTACATTTACTTGAAAAGAAAATATTATAATATGCATTCCCCAATGTCTTTAGATACATATAAAATGATTCTTGTTTTTAATTAATATTTTATATATTTAGGTATTATTATTTGAAAGATGTGAGTTCTCTTTTACATATATACAATTATTAACTAAAGTTCCTAATTTCCAGGATATCAAATGTCTGCTTAAGATATTTCATCAAACAGAGAGAACATATGATAGTTCTGTCCGCGCATCCGCAGCAGAGATGTTGCTTAATGTCCATCCTACACCATCTGTTGTTCGAAGCCTTATGTTGACTGCCATGGGAGACCAGAAAAACTTTGAACTGTCAACATATTTACTCAGAAAGCTAGTAGATACTGCCAAATATAACACAGAGTTGAGGTAAGTGTAAAATCTAACAAATAAGTGCCAGATCACTATGTATTCAAATAGATCAGTATGAATTTAATTGTAGAACCTGTCAAGATGTGTCTTTGACCATATCTTTGTATAATGATTTATGTCTCTGCCGTGAAGATGCCAAAAAATGTTTGGAAAATAATTTTATTGTTCATTTTAAGTTTAAAATATACTGTTACTGTTTTTCATTGCATATAGCAAGTATCAGCAACCATTGGTCATTATTTTTAGGAATACATCGAAAGCTTTATTCAAAGAAAGAGAAATAAATAACTACAATATATGGGCACAGAGAGGAAAATCTAGTGCATTTAGCAGCTTGTTAGCAGGTGAGCATTAGCTGTTCATTTCTTGTTTATTTCATTTATTCCCTCAGATAATTTTGTGATAAATTTACCTTGATATACATACTTAAAGAAAACATGTAAAAGTTAATCATGAAGCATAACATTAATATATAAACTGTTATTTATTATTTAAAATATGTGTTATTTTCATAATGTATTTGATTCCACTGTGTCATAGTGTAGATTTGTGAAACACTGTTAGCGGCTGTATCAGAGGCTTTGGAAAAACCAATCGGTGCTCAAAACCTTCAATCCTAAACCCTTTACACCATAATTCTATACAGTGTTTATAGCGTGTGTGACAGTGTAGATCCATCAGCTAGCATGTCTGTGCCAGGATCTGGATGTGCACTGGTCACTTATTGGTCAGAAATAAGCTAAGGAACCTAAAATTGAACATGGTGATCAGACAGCACAAATGTGCCAAGCATTCTGGATCTACACGGTTCTCTTTGGATGACTGCTATATCTCCTGTAGTAAATTGTTAAATATCCTCCTCACAGCTCAAAACCTCATGTGCTGAAGGTTATAAAACTGAGATTGGAAACCAGTCTCAAAGACCAGACTGGTAAGTATTTCAGCCAATCAGATGTTTGAGATTTGAGACTGGTTTCTCTGCTCAGTTTTGTAACCTTGGGCACTGATGTTGTTTCAGAGACGCAGGATGTGAATGCCACCTATGGTTTATACATGGAGATGGCCAGGTCAGGAGTCATGAAGAAAAGTGCCATGGATGTCAGCCTTACTGCAAAACATGCTCTGCAGAAACTTTTAAGTGTAAGTTACAGATTTTAAGATTAAAATCTAAATTTTTTAAATAAAGAGATAAATAAAGAGAAATAAAGAGATAAATGTAAATTGCAGAAATTTATTATCTTCATAACTGGGGGCTTCCACATAAGTGAAGTACAACAAAAGTAAACCAAACATAAAGCATTTTAAAAACATATTAGACTTATCTTGCCACACAAGTATTATTATAAATTAACTTGTGCAAACACAGAAGATATTCAAGTAATAAAATCAGTAAAAATACATAATTTTGACTATTTCATTTTAGCTAGGCTAGTCACTGATTCATGATGTCTTTGATAATTAACACTCCTGGTCATGAGTTACACAAAAAGGCTGTTTTCTACATTTAAAAACTCATAATCAAGAATTATACCACAGTATTAAACTGGAATTCAATTGAAGGTAATGATCTCTTTTGTGACATTAGATATGATTTTATTTAAATAATATTGCATAGTTTTGTAATGGTGACATACACTGCATTGCCTTTTTATCTGTTATTAGTTTGGAATTTATGCCTCTGGATTGGAGTCGTTGTTGGGACAGGACCCTGATCCAGATGCTGGTGATGAGGAAGCAACAGCGGGCCTTGGACTGAAGATCCTTGATGTGCTCCTGCCCCCTGTAGAATTCTTTCGTGGCTCAGGAGGTCTCATGTCAGCTGTCTGGAATGCTCCTTCAGACCCTGTTACTGCGCTACAAGTAAGTTGCACTCAATTCAACCAGTAATAATGGGAGACTACTCAGTTAGTTACAAATATCAGGAGTGAAATCTTTGCCTCCCTTGACTAAATGTATATTGATCTCCCTGAATTTACTGCTGCAAGCAACAGTGATCAGTAGTAAAGAGAGATAACTCAGTAGTTTACAAAAATCAAAAGCAAAATCTTTTTCTCCCCTGACTGTATGCTCATTATTTATTCATCTTGATTTCAGCTAAATTTTCTGCTGCAAGACCACAATGAGAGGTTCCACCTGACAAACGGTCTTGTTGTAGAACTACAAGTGCTGGGAGCAGCTTCCATAGACATGACGGGTATGGTCAGCATCAGTCTCTGGAACAGAAATTCTGAATCTCTTATTAGAAACAGGTAGGCATAAGTTATCAACACTTGACATGACAAAATAATGTAGAATGTAGGGAGTCATTCATAGAAATTATTGCATTCAGTTCTAAGTGTCAGTATATGCTATTGTCTTAAAATTATGTCATGCAGGAAATGTTTATGTCTGTTAAATGGATTATAGCATTACACAATTAAAAAAATGTTTGTTATGCACTGTTAAAGCAGTTTACTTAAAGTTTAAACATTTTTGTCAGAAATCAACAAGAAACAAGATGCCTATATATTTTTTGAAGACATACTGTATCCCTTTTGTTTCATTTTCCAGTGGATCACTTGTTGTGGAAGGAACCATGCGGTTAGATTCTGAGATCGGTAAAGCCGGTGCCATCTTTACAGCTGAAGGAGAATCGTACATAGATTTTGTGACAGATGTAGACTTTTATGAGTCACCATTTAAAATGTGTATGCAAATGAAACGTCCGAAATCAGCATTTAGGTAAGCATGTAGTCATATCTTGCACAATATGTCACTTTTTTCAATTGGCACAATATTTTTATGATGACAAGCTTAATTATCCCCCGCCGAAGAAATCGGGAGGGGGATATTGTTTTGGCGTTGTCCGTCCGTCACGGTGTCACGTCGTCACGCTGTCCGTCCGAATTTCGTTTCCGTGCTATTTCTCCACAACCACTGGATGGATTTCAACGAAACTTTGTGGGAACCATCAGTACCAAGAGGAGATGCGCATATCGTTGTCTTGTTCCGGTCAGACCATTTAACACAGAGTTATGGCCCTTTGATAACCTATGCTTTATGTATATAGAGCAGTATTCGTTTCCGCGCTATTTCTCTGCAACTACTGAATGGATTTCAATGAAACTTGCTGGAAACCATCTATACCAAGAGAAGATGCGCATATCGTCGTCTTGTTCCGGTCAGACCATTTAACACAGAGTTATTGCCCTTTGATTACTTATGCATTATGCATATAGAGCAGTATTCGTTTCCGTGCTATTTCTCTGTAACTAGCGGATGGGTTTCAATGAATCTTTCTGAGAACCATCAATACAAAGAGGAGATGCGCATATCATCGTCTTGTTCTGGTCAGACTGTTGAACACAGAGTTATGGCCCTTTGATACCTTATGCATTATGCATATAGAGCAGTATTCATTTCCGCGCTATTTCTATGCAACTACTGAATTGAATTCAATGAAACTTGCTGGAAACCATCTGTACCAAGAGGAGATGCGCATATCATCGTCTTGTTTTGGTCAGACCGTTTAACACAGAGTTATGGCCCTTTGATAACTTATGCATTATGCATAGAGAGCAGTATTCGTTTCCGTGCTTTTTCTTTGCAACTACCAGATGGATTTCAATTAGGCTTTCTGGGAGCCATCAATACCAAGAGAAGATATGCATATTGTTGTCTTGTTCCAGTCAGACTGTTTAACACAGAGTTATGGCTCTTTGATAACTTATGCATTATAAATATAGAGCAGTATTCATTTCTGCGCTATTTCTCTGCAACTACTGAAAGGATTTCAATGAATGTTTCTGGAAACCTTTAATACCAACAGGAGATGTGCATATTGTCGTCCTGTTCCAGTCAGACCGTTTAACACAGAGTTATGGCCCTTTGATAATTTATGCATTATGCATATAGAGCAGTATTCGTTTCCTTGCTATTTCTCTGCAACTACTGGATGGATTTCAATGAAACTATGGAAACCATCAATACAAAGACAAGATGCCCATATTGTTGTCGTGTTCTTGTCTGACTGTTTAACACAGAGTTATGGCCCTTTGATAAGTTATGCACTATGCATAAAGAGTAGTATTCATTTCTGCACTACTTCTCTGCATCTTCTGCATGGATTTCAATTAAATACTGTGCTATTTTTTTACAACTGCGTTCTTCATTTCAACAACTTGAAGACTTTATGTCTCATTCTTTTATTCTGTTGAGCTGCCCAACCCTTTTCATCATCTGAAGTTTTTTTTCACTGTTTTTGCCATGATAAATATCTAAATAAAGCCCCATGTCTTCAGCTGTTGTGTTAGTAATAACCAGTACTTGGCGGGGGATATAAATTCAACGAATTTGCTTGTTCACATTTGAGATTTATAAAGAAGTTTCTGTATACAGTAAGTTTCTTATCATTATTTAATGTCTAGCTTTGGTTTCTTTTAATGTAAATTAGGGCATTTGAAATTTATTGAAAGTGATTAATTCTTTGATATTCCAAACAGAATGTACAGGTCAGGTGTGTCCTTTCTAAATATAGATCTGGTGTTTGGACTGACCTCAGCTATTAATGGTATCTTGTTTATTCTTTTCAGACATACTTTAAACAAATACGAAAAAGCAACAAAGTTTGACAGAAGCTTCAAGTCAAGAGTAACCAAAGTGTCACATATAGGAGGGCTTTCATATTTCCTTAGTCAAAAGAATTCTGGAGAGTGTAAAGTACTATTGGCCAAGAAATAATTCTCAAGTAGGTTCTGTATACTTATAATTTAAAATAGATCACGTGGCTATAATACTGAGATTGGAAACCAGTCTCAAATCTTAAGCATCTGATTGGCTTAAATGGAGTTTAGTTTATATTTCAGCCAATGAGATGCATAAGATTTGAGACTGGTGACTATTGTTAGTTTTAGGATCTTGGAAATGGATCACTAATGTGAACCTGATTTGTTGGGAGCCTTTTAACTTGCTTTCCTACCAAGGTATTTGGTCAGTTAAATGAAATGAGGGTGGGTGGACAGGGCCTGGCTTGCCATTGCTAACCCACCTCAGATGTCAGGTATTCTGTTCTGCTTATGTTACTACTTTCAAACATTACACATTTGTTTTCCTTCTTCTGATGTCAGCAACTTACTTTTTAGTGTCAAGCGGTTATATTGGAGGACTCTTATGTTTTCTTAGCTTGAAATAATACTAGATAAGAACATTTTTAATACAATCTGATATTTTGATATATGATAGGTTTTCTTAGTTCTAAGTTCTTGCATGGACTGTTGTACTTTGGTATCAAAAGGACTGGTGGTAACAGAAAAAAACTTGTAGCCATCACTAAAATTCCTATTATTGTTTGCAATAGTAAGATCTGGAAAAAGTTTGAAATCAGCTTCTCTTCACCCTAGAGTGTGGCAGCCACTACTGAAAACCCTTCAGTCAAAGTAGATACAACCTTAATATAATCCCATGGACATCACCATTATTATACTCAAAGTTTGGGAGCACATGTATATAGAACCCAGCTTCTCTATCTGTTCTCTGTCTTCCTGATGCCTTTCTGGTCATGTCTGATAAGTCAAGAACTCTTTGCCACAAATGAATGTAATTTGGTACATTGTTGCAACATAACAAAGTGCAGGTCAAGTTTGAGTTTGGTTAGAATTTGCCCAATTTGGACAGAGTTACAGCCCTTTTTATACGCCTGTTTGAAAAACGGGACGTATTATGGGAACACCTGCGGCAGGCGGGCGGGCGGCGTCCACATGGTTTCCGCTCTCTAAGTCAAAGAGTTTTCATCCGGTCTTTATCAAACTTGGTGAATATGTTGGTGGGCATAATATCTCGACCAAGTTCTATAACCAGCCAAATCCCCCCAGGCACTCCTGAATTACGGCCCTTGAATTGTCCAAAATTACTGTTTCCGCTCTCTAAGTCAAAGAGTTTTCATCCGGTCTTTATCAAACTTGGTGAATATGTTGGTGGGCATAATATCTCGACCAAGTTCTATAACCAGCCAAATCCCCCCATGCACTCCTGAATTATGGCCCTTGAATTGTCCAAAATAAGGGTTTACGCTCTCTAAGTCAAAGAGTTTTCATCCAGTCTTTATCAAACTTGGTGAATATGTTGGTGGGCATAATATCTCGACCAAGTTCTATAACCTGCCAAATCCCCCCAGGCACTCCTGAATTATGGCCCTTGAATTGTCCAAAATTACTGTTTCCGCTCTCTAAGTCAAAGAGTTTTCATCCGGTCTTTATCAAACTTGGTGAATATGTTGGTGGGCATAATATCTCGACCAAGTTCTATAACCAGCCAAATCCCCCCAGGCACTCCTGAATTACAGCCCTTGAATTGTCCAAAATTACTGTTTCCGCTCTCTAAGTCAAAGAGTTTTCATCCGGTCTTTATCAAACTTGGTGAATATGTTGGTGGGCATAATATCTCGACCAAGTTCTATAACCAGCCAAATCCCCCATGCACTCCTGAATTATGGCCCTTGAATTGTCCAAAATAAGGGTTTACGCTCTCTAAGTCAAAGAGTTTTCATCCGGTCCTTATCAAACTTGGTGAATATGTTGGTGGGCATAATATCTCGACCAAGTTCTATAACCAGCCAAATCCCCCCAGGCACTCCTGAATTACAGCCGTTGAATTGTCCAAAATTACTGTTTCCGCTCTCTAAGTCAAAGAGTTTTCATCCGGTCTTTATCAAACTTGGTGAATATGTTGGTGGGCATAATATCAAACTTGGTGAATATGTTGGTGGGCATAATATCTCGACCAAGTTCTATAACCAGCCAAATCCCCCCAGGCACTCCTGAATTACAGCCCTTGAATTGTCCAAAATTACTGTTTCCGCTCTCTAAGTCAAAGAGTTTTCATCCGGTCTTTATCAAACTTGGTGAATATGTTGATGGGCATAATATCTCGACCAAGTTCTATAACCAGCCAAATCCCCCCAGGCACTCCTGAATTACAGCCCTTGAATTGTCCAAAATTACTGTTTCCGCTCTCTAAGTCAAAGAGTTTTCATCCGGTCTTTATCAAACTTGGTGAATATGTTGGTGGGCATAATATCTCGACCAAGTTCTATAACCAGCCAAATCCCCCATGCACTCCTGAATTATGGCCCTTGAATTGTCCAAAATAAGGGTTTACGCTCTCTAAGTCAAAGAGTTTTCATCCGGTCCTTATCAAACTTGGTGAATATGTTGGTGGGCATAATATCTCGACCAAGTTCTATAACCTGCCGAATCCCCCCAGGCACTCCTGAATTATGGCCCTTGAATTGTCCAAAAACTGAATTAGCGGTATCTGCTCTCCAAGTCGAATAATTTTCATCATATCGTTACGCAACTTTGATGATCAGCATTTTGACGGGCGTATTTAGTGTCAGTTTGGCACTCTTGTTCTACTTTAAATTTGCCCTTTATACCATAACCAGATGGTAAGGTCGACTTGAATATAAATTTGTACATAAGTGAATCAAAACAAAGTGCCTGTCGATTTTGAATTTGTTAAAATTCACTCTGTGTCAACAGAGTTACAGCATTTTTATAAATTTATATTTATATTATATTTATATTTATATAGCATTTTTATTAACCAGACTTTCTGTGGAATCCCTGGTTAATAGATTGTGGAATATCATTGGGTGGGCGTTTGTTTGTCAACATTTTATCAAAAATTTTGTTTAAGTTCACATTTTTTCTCATTAACCATTCAAGGTAAAGCTTTGAAACTTAACATAGTTGTGTCTTACAAGTTTCATAACTCTTGACTGTATTTAAGTTATTCCCCTTTTCACTTAACATTATGAAGAAACCTGGTTTCATCACATTGCGTCTTCTTTTTGCCTCAAAAGACCTTTATTTACCTGCATGTATTTTGTATTGCAAGTCAAGACAGGCACTTTTGGAATTATATTTTATACATTGGTGAAACATAACAAATTGTTGATATAGTTCAGAATTGTTCATAATCACCATCTTCCGACAGACTTTATCTTAGAAGTTCATCATGAAGTTGAAGTCTAAATATATGGAGTTATCACTACATTAGCATGAATGAATGAAAGACTTTATTAATAGAGGGTAACCGACACATCTTCCATGTGGCCCTCTTAAACATACAAGCATGATTATACAGCAAACATGTTAAAAACAAAACAGCATAAAGAATTTCTGATGAATTGGATGGTTTCATTGTTGGTTCTCTTTGCTGCTAAGAAAGTCTGCCAGAGCTAAAACAGATAAACCTAGTTGAGCAATTCAGGCCTCAGTTGACCCTCTTGTTTTTATATATATGATTTCCTGATTGTCAAAAAAGAACATCTCTAGCACTGTCATTTGTTTTGAATTGTGGTGAATGATTAATTCAATTTTGATAATAAAACAATGTCACTTTTGAAATTAGTCACACTGATAACTATCTCATGTTGTAAAGTTTATTGGTGTCTTTTCCTTAAACATTTAACTTTTTATTAAAAAAACTTATCATCACCTTTGTTGTGTTTGATATATAATAAAAAAAACCAACTAGTTTGATATCCTAGTCAAAATAAACTGGTATGCATGTAGCTAGTCTACTCTGATGTTTGACAGGTAACTGATAAGCTCTGCCAGAGAGAATCTTAGGATTGTGTATTGGTGTCCTTGTAACATACATTCTACTTTATACCAGCTGTTCAAGAAAAGTGAGACATTGTTGCCATGGTTACCAAATTACCTTTCTTACTCCCTCATTATTTTGATTTTGTATTATCACTGCTCCTTTATCATTTGGATTATTAAGAGGGATGGGATATTCTTGAACTTCTCAAGATACTGAGCAACTCTTGAAGTTTAAGTGAACTTGTCAGTTTATTACTGCCACACTGCCATTATAGATGAGGCAGCCTTTCCAGCATTAATTTATGGAGGTTGGTTGAGACCGAGTGATTAGAATATTAGTAATTATTTTTGTTCTGACATAGCAAAATGGCTATTTTGATGGTATTATAATTATATTCAGCAATTTTATATCAGTTCTAAAGCACCCAAATTGCAAGTCATCTGTACTTCATAATTATATGTGTTCACAGTTTATCACAGATGATCAGTATGGATTTAGAACAGGCAGCACATGAGTTCCATCAGGTCTGGATCTACACTGCGTCTGTGTCAGAAACCTAACAGAAAACAGTGTAGATCCAGATCAGACAACATGGATGTGCCTGCTGATCTGGATTCACACTGTTTTCCCATGGGATAACAGACATATCCCATGAAGTAAAGGATTAATGTCCTTTAAAGTGATCTGTCAGAAAATTACTGTGTGTGTCCTCATTTAAAATTGCTTTGAATTAAAACCTATTGTTTTATCACTTTTCTGCCGGGACATCCTGGGATTGGCCACACTACTCTGGAGAAACATCACAGGGTGGCTGATATGAATGAAGTTAAACAGAACGGTGTTATCTTGTCTAGTCTCTTGTTACCAATTAGTGGAAAATGACCTTACTAATTGAAAGTCAGATAACACAAGTGAAACCTGATGAGAGAATAGCCCATTTGCAGTGAATGGCATTGTGTTCCCAAGGTGCTTAGCAGGTGACATCTGTGTCAAATATATTTATCTTTTTAAAAAATCAGCACCAGCTTCACAAGTGTGACAAATTGTTAATGCACATAACTAGAGCATGGTGGCTATACTCATAGGCAATTTTATCTTACAAATCATAACTTTTTTAATGCTTATGATAATTTTGTACCAAATTCTTACCAAGCTTCCAAGTTAACCCTTTACTCCATATTTTTATACACATTTTATCACATGTGCGAACAGTGTAGATCCTTATCAGCTGGCTCATCTATGCAGTCTGATCTGGATCTGCACTGGTCGTATATGGAGTAAAGGGTTAATCTTAGTGAGAAAATCTATTTCACACCAAGCATGATTAATTTTGTACATTATATATTTTCAGATGACCTTTGAACATTCCCAGACAATTGAAAACTGTCAACATGGATTTATCAACAACAAATAGTTGGCAGAGAGCAAGAGACCTGTCATCACTTCATGCTATTTATTACATCACCAATGATCTCAATGTATTAGCTACACTTTAACACAGCTTTGCTATGATATTTTGTAATCATTTGTTAAGCAAGATGTGTTTTCCTTATTACATTATGCAGTTGGTTCATCAAAGAAGTTAATTTTATAAACATGACATGAAAATATGTGTTTATTTCAGTGAAATTTCACATTGTTTTGATTTGTTCTGCCTATTTTATTTGACTTTGAAACCAGTATTATTTCAGTGCAATTTCAAACTGTGCCAAAGATAACAGATATACTATATCTGGTCTATGTAATAATTGTTTGTAGTTTTTACTTTTTGTAGTTAGCATCTAAATTTGCTATACTTTTTTACAAATCATGTACTCAATAAATTTCAGAGTATATATTAATCTCAAGATGATTTGAATTTTCAGACTTATGAAATTCATTGCAATAAAAATAAGATTATTGTTAAAAATATGGCAGCTTGACTACAAGTATTACCTGAACACAAGAAGCCTCTGTTGTTTTCTTGCAGGCTTAAATTTTATTATTATGTGCAATTGTGTAAGTTTGCTTAACTGCCAGTATAAATCAGTCTAAATGTTAAAACTAAGTGAAATAAATATATTTTTAAGCACATTTGTGGTTTTTAGTCTCAAAAACAAGTGTTGCCACTGGAAATTGACATAGGCCTCCAAAATGTAGCTTTGAAATCAAATTGGTATACATAATTCACACCCGGTAAACATTGGCTCAACAACCAAAAAGAGAACATAAAAGAATGAGCGAAAGCCACTTCCGGGATTGAGCGAAAGCAGACAAAAATTGAGTATGACCAACATTTTTTCTCTTTATGAGACAGAAAGAAGAACTTTTAAAAAATTCGGGGAATGTATTGCCGTGTAAGGATGATGAAGCTTCACGGAAAACACGGTTACATATTTTAAACATGTAAATTGCTCCGGCTAGAACTTTTCTCCCAGCGAACAATGGTGCATGCTTTTTACAAACTTGTCATTTCGACTTAATTTTGTTCTTTGATTGCTTTTAGAAATTATTTCTGTGTTGCGTGTCAATCGAATACCTTTCGCATGTGACTGCTGTACAGATTTCGCGTGATCTAATGCCTCTTAAAACGATTAATGTTCATTTTTCAAGAGGTGTAGGAGTGAAAGAGCTAGTTGCAAAGCGAAAGCTGAGAGGCAGAGCGAAAACATAACACCAGCATACCTGTGTGTGTCAGTCTAAACATATTCACTTCACATCTAGATTTCTTACCTACATGTGTTACAGCTCCGAGACATTTCAATATAGAGTAATATTATGTTTTGTTGAATTTATGTGGAAAAAATGTTGCAACGAGGAGTTTTGAATTATCTCTTTTCATCGCACCTACATTTATTTATCTTATGATTTCGAAGAGTAAACGACAAGCACCAGTACATGACAATTTTAGTATTCACGCATTTTCTTGAGATAAATAAATACTGCTATTCCGTTGGTCTTTGACTTATAATAAGAATATATTGTTTTACCATTATCTATTTCTGTAATTTTAAGCCCGTTAAATTAATATCTTCATCCTATCAAAAGCTAGTAAATGTCAATATATCTTAAAGTAAAGATTTGTAATAAAAGGAAAGATGCAGGTAAGTTTGAAAATAGTCTTCTGAATTGTGTGGGTTTGACAGTGACAGTGTGATTTAAATCGCCTATCGTTCGCTAATCCAGTTTTCTTCATAACACGTTTTTTTTACCCATTTAGTCTTATGATTTTAGATGTAATATATTTGTATAAATGTGTTGGGAAATATATCTGATCACAATATGGTCATAAACGTTTATCTATAAATAAAATATTTACACTTCATATAAGGTGTATATATATATGTAGGCATATTTTCATCATATGCTTTTAGGGAGCCAGGTACAGTTTATACTGATAATTATAATCGTATTTATACATACCGTGTTTAAATCTCACTTTAATAAACATATTTATTTACTTGTAAATTTACAAGGAGCTTGTCGATCAAACTTGAATTCAAATGAATGTGTTAACAAACAAGTTAAAACGATGCAATGACATCGATTATGAAGTTATTTTTTCGCTCTGCCTCATATGATTTCGCTCCACAACTAGCTCTTTCGCTCCTATACCTCTTGAAAAATAAGCATAAATCGTTTAAAGAGACATGACACCATGTGAAATCTGTACAGCAGTCATAAGCGACTGGTACTCGATTTACACGCAACATATAAATAATTTCTAAAAGCAATTTTAAGAACAAAATTAAGTCGAAATGACAAGTTTGTAAGGAAAACTGCAGAATTGTTCGCTGGGAAAAAAGTTCTAGCCTGAACAATTTACATGTTTAAAATATGAAACTGTGTTTTCCGTGAAGCTTTATTACTCTTACACGGCACTACATTCCCCGATTTTGAAAAGTTCGTCTTTCTGTCTTATAAAGAGAAAAACATGTTGGTAATACTCACTTTTTGTAAACAAATCAGCGCTTTCGCTCAATCCTGGAAGTGGCTTTCGCTCACTTTGTTATGTTCTCTTTTTGGTTGTGGAGCAAATGTTTACCGGGCGTGTAATTATGTAATTGAAGATGCCATTGGAAAAGAGATGAACCTTACCACATATGATGTGTAAGATGATAAGGTTCATTTTGTTCGAAGTCTTCAGTAAATTCATCCAGTAATAAACAGATTATAGTAAAATATTACAATTTTTAGGAAAATTCTGTATTCTGTTGAAAGGGGAGACTATCAAGGAAATATGATTGTTAGAGTTATGGACCTTACCACAAATGATGTGGGTGATGAGAAAGAACTTATATTTTGAAATTTGAAGTAAATCTCTCAATATATAACTTACATTAAAAATGACAAAGGGTCCATAACTCTGTAAAAAATAAATTTAGCGGAAACTCCTGATGGTTTGCCAAACTAGGCTTGTTGACAAACATTCATGAGAAGTTTTATTGAAATCCCTCGGGTGGTTTTGGAGATGAAGTGTGGACAAGATTTTAATAGAAGTTATTGTAAACAAGAGGGTCCATAGGACCCTGGGTTGCTCACCTGTCAACAACTGCTCAATGGTTTCAAGAGTTGTGTGCATGTTTGGTAAAATCAAGTCAAAAATTAAAAAAAAAATTAAAGCTGCTATTGTGGAGAAAATGTAACTAGATCATGCTCTATACCAAATATCTAAGCTCTAGGCCTTACGGTTTCAGAGAAGAAGATTTTTAAAGATTTACTATATAACACTATGTAATAAAACTAGTTACCCCTGGGGCAGAGCCATTTTCGACCCCAGGAGAATAATTTGAACAATTTTTGTAGAGGACCACTACATGATGACGCATACCAAATACCAAGGTTATAGGCCTTGTGGTTTTAGAGAAGAAGATTTTTTTAAGTTTTCCCTATATAAGTCTATGTAAAACAAGTGACCCCTGGGGCAGGGCCATTTTTGACCCCAGGGGGATAGTTTGAACAATTTTGGTAGAGGACCACTAGATGATGCTGTATATCAAATATTAAGGCTCTAGGCCTTGTGGTTTTAAAGATTTTCATGTTTTTCCTACATAACTATATGTAAACCAAGAAGACCCTAGGGCGTGTCTGATTTTGGCCCCAGGGGACATAATTTGAACAAATTTAGTAGACATGGTGACAAACAGTCCTGTGAAGTTCTTACTAAGCCTCCCCCCCCCCCCCCCAAAAAAAAATCGGAAACTTTTGATGTGGACAACTAGGCTTACTGACAGTTCCTGTGAAATTCAGTTAAACCCCTTAAGCAGTTTTGGAGATGAAGCATGGACAACAGGTTAATATAGAAGTTACTGTAAACAGAACTAAGGGCCCATAACTCTACCAAAATGATTTCATCATAAACTCCAGACAATATGTTCAACTAGGCTTGGTGACAAACATTCCTGTGAAGTTTAATGAAATCCCCAAAGGATGAACCAAGGACAAGATTTTACCAGATGGATATACTCACAGAGTGATAACTATATGCCTCCCTTCAGCAGCATAAAAATAGTAAAGATCATGAAACCTCCATACCCTACATCTTTTGCTGCCAAAACCAGTTGGAATACCATAGCTGTGACAGCTTGTTTACAAATCTCGCAATCTCTGCCACAATCTTTCACTTTTTTTCTGCTATAACCCTTGCTTTTAACCTTTTTATTAGACCAGAACATAGGTTGGTAAAAGTTACAGAGAAATAACACATTCAATTTGATACAACTTTTATATTAAAAGCTTGTAAATGCAACTATGCAAATAACACAAATATAAAATCACATACAGATCACAAAACTAAGAAAACACAACTATGTATTATTATACAGACAGAAGTATTATTTTACATCTAAACTCCACACTTCTGGGCCCAGGATCATTTAACTCAGAATGGAGACCAGTCTGATATCTCAAGTAATCAGATGCTTGAGATTTGAGACTGGTCCCCAAATTGTTGTATGATCTCAGGGCTCGGACTGCATGATTAAGTGCCATTTTAGTATTACTATGCCATAAATGATCCTCAAACATTCTGATTTTCTTTCTTAATTAACTGAACTTCCTCAATTTATTTGGTAGGCTTATTTTCTCTGTATATTCAATATATGGTACTTACAGTTGGCATTTAATTTCAAGTTTGTTTCCTTTTGTATAAGTATTGTGTTTAATACTGGACTGGCCACTTATCACCACTTCAAGTATGGAGTTAGTATTTGGCAACAGGGCTGGAATTTTAGATGCGAATATCCTTTCTAACATGAAAGAACTAATTTGATAAATAAAGAAAAAACAACTAAATAGTTACACTAAATAATTTAAAGATATAATAAAATGAACATTTGCCAATATAATACAAACATACTTGTAGATAACATGTATATACAAAAAAAGGAAAGCAAAAATCAAGATGTGGGCTGCCAAAAAGGTGTCTGACATAATGTTAACATTTCTTGCTGTTTACAACAATTCATCACTTAAGCACAAAAATGGTATAACTCCACTTTATTTCAATGGCATTTGTACCATTTTTGCACCAAGGTGATAAAATGTCACATCAGCAACTGCTGTAGACCCAGATTAGAATGGATATCTGCACTGTCTGATCCCCATCAACAGTGCATGGACTTTTCCTTCCAATTTCGAAAATACAGAGCTGTAACCGCTGGTGAAGAATGATGGCATACCCTTCTTTAAAATGAAATATGAAGATAAATACTGCTGACATCGGTAGATTGTTCTATGTTGCATGTAATGTGAGTGTTAAATCAGTTTGGTCCAATACAAGACATTCTTTTGGTTACTATAAAAGTTGTACTTGTGATCAAAATCAATGTATAAACTCTAAGGTGACTCTGTTTTTTCTTTCATACTAATTACATCCAAATTTATTAAAAACTTTTGAATTGAGTATATAGTTGACATCGTGTACAATTTTTCTTTTTTTTATGTAAACTATATCATAAAGTATGAATAGGCAATTATTTGACAATATTTTTTTTTTAAATAAACAATATGTAAATTTGGCTACATGGAATTGTCAAGTTGTTGATTCAAGAGGCCCATAACCCAGTGACATTATTATAAATCAACATCCGGACAGTTCTCTAAACATTGAAATGTCAGACCACCATTCTGTCAACAGCCACTGACGAAATCCAAAATTTAATGTTTCTATGTAACATTTAAAAAAATAATATAATATTTTCAGAAGTAAATACTGTAAATAAATATAAAAAAGCGTGTTACAACAAAATACCACTTCAAATATATACATGCATGCATTTTATATAGACAACTACCAGTACATTATATACATATATACAAAGTCTTATCTAAAGTTGTTTGGTGGAAAGCTCACTTTTGGAAATGTTTGTTTTATAATTGCCAACTAGTAACTTTAAGCAGGATATATACATTTCATATTTTCTACAACAAAAGAACATCCCAACACATTGTTTCCCCTCACTGATATCTCGGTAACAGAATGTTACAAGTTTAAACAATACCAGGTACATCCAAAAATTCTTACCAAAATTTACAAACATTTATATTCATCTTGAAAAGAACAGGTTTTGGTCATTTACTTGGAATACAACCTAAATGAAAGAAATCGAGCATCTCTAAGGACGGAATATTGACCAATGACCTATCTAACCGCCGTGGCTTCGAGCCAAATAAATTGCTTATTATTGTAAAAAAGACATAAAACATGGCGTGGTCCTTAAAATATCTAAATGCCAACAGTGTGATATCATCACTTTAACAAAATATTGTATGAATAAAATAACATTTCAGCAAACGTGCTGAGAATACAACATGGCACATGTTTCAATGAAGTCAAAACCTCATTCCTTCTGTAATGTCGATGATACAATGTTAAGTAAAAGAAAACATAAAAAAACAATTCTTTGAATAAAATTGAATTTAAAATTTAAGCTTTTAAAGGATTAAACATACTTCATACTTCTCACATTTTACTTTTAAATAACACAAACAATGAAGGAGAAGATCTTTGATTAACGGCAAAAAAAAAATTAATTAATTAAAATTACATGAACTTAATCTGTTTGGGTTCTTAAGCAGCAAAAGTTTATTGGTTTATAACTGTTTTTTTTTGGTTATAAATAAACCCGAAGTTCCATAGACAAGACAGGTAATTATTAACCAGTCCCTCATGTTGCAACATCATCTACAATCTGCAGTCATAAACAATGGGATGCTGAATGCTGCATCTACCAAAAATATCTTAAAAGTAATCTAATTTTCAGGTGTGTAAATTGCCAATAGACATCAATGTGGGCATTCATACAAGCATTTACCAAGATGTAAATAAACTCCACAAGTCAGATTTTGTCTGATAATCACATCACTAAAATGCATTATTATATTCATGCCAGATGTTACTCCAACACAAATTCCACAAATAAATCTATCTGGAAAATTTAGTATTTTCTCAGATTTTATCAAAGCGGTGCAGGCCATAAGATAGTCATTTTATAAAGACTAGCACCAGTTAACATAAGCAACATGATTCATATTTCATAAGGCACAAATCCATCTTCTACACAACAACTGAATTTAATTCCAAGTAAAAAGCAATTTGTCATATACACTGTTCAATGCCTTCCCATTAAAATCTATATATCCTGAATATTTTGTCGAAAATTTAATACTGTTCCCCCACTGTGTTCGAAATCTGTGCCCTGAATCCATTTGAGCCCCTAATCCATTCGTCTGCAGTAGTACCCCAACATCTTGCACTTCCCGCACAGATGCTGGGGATGAACCTTGGATTGGTCAGATACATCCAGACCATCAGGCTTCTCAAGTGGGCGCTGAAACAAAGAAGTCTATGTATTTAAAAAAAACATTTATTTACTACATATAATCATATAATCATTTTAACGCATGTGCGACAAGTGTAGATCCAGAGCAGCCGGCACATCCCTGCTGTCTATATTGATATCTTCTTAGTCAAAAATAACCTAATGAATCTAAAAGTAGATCCTGATCAGACGTAACAGATGTGCCAGTTGATCTAGATCTACCGGTACCAATATTTAAAAAAAATTAATTTTGTATTTTGGCTAATGATCGTCCACTCATATTAACACTTTCCTCCATAGATAAACCTTCATTGCGAGGGCGAACAGTTTAGATCCAGATCAGCCGGCATTTATTAGGTTATTTCTGACCAAAATGCGACCAGTGCAGATCCTGATCAGACGGCACGGATGTGCTGGCTGATCTGGATCTACACTGGTCGCACATGCGTAAAAATGCGTATTTATGGAGGAAAGGGTTAAACCTAAACATGTTACAAGATGGTTAGAACTGTACCTGTTTGTGTGGGTATACATTAATATGGCACTTGATGCATTCTTGGCCCATGTTGGCCCAGGAGTTGCCAGACATCCATTTACGCTTGCACTTTGGACATTTGTACTCCCCGAAACATCGTTTCTTACCCTGGTATGGAGTAAGTCCTTCACCTTTTGGACGAGCCTGTGAAAAAAATAAATCAAAATCATGCTTAAGGTCTTGAGTTTGATTCGGATCTTGATGAGCATGAAAAGTGCCATTCAGCAAGGTTATTTTCCCTTTACTAAAGCACGGGCAATCCTCATAATTTCTTTAGAATTAGCATTTTCTCACATTTTTAAAATACACCAGCAATTTTTAGTACAATTGTTTGAAGAATTAGGGAGAAATTTTCATGTTAAACATAATATGCACTAGGGTCCAAAACTCTGCAATTTCTCAAGATATCAACTTGAAACTGAGAATTATTCATCATCAAAATCTACTAATCCAACAAGACCCATAACTCTGATACAAATACTTTAAAACTATACCCCTTTTCTCAGCCAGGATTTTGCACTGACCAAAATATGCACTTAGTCCATATCTTTGAAACTACTCGAGATATCAGCTTGAATCTTCAAACTATTCACCATCAAAATCTACATCATTAACAAACTAACACGTGTCCTTGGACACTGATGCCCCCACTGCTACAACATTTTGTAAAAGGAGTCATAACTCCGGAAAAATGGTTGAAGGAAAAAATCTTTTCTTTATGATCATTACACATCTGCAAGTCTGAAAGAAATCTGCCTGATAGTTAATGAGGAGGTGATGCCACAAGATTTGGGGGACCTACGGACAGATGAACATGCAAACCAGTGTAGCTCTATATGCCACCCACTTTGTGGGGGCATAAAAATATTCCTCCCACTTTGTGGGGGCATAAAAAATAATTTGGCTACAAACACTTTTCAATGGATGCCTTTTTTTTCATTTAAATTTTGCGTCGGCCAAATATGCACTTGATACAAAACTTCAAACTACTGAAGATATCAATTCAAGAAACATATAATATTCATGCCTCTGTAGGATAATGACTGCATTTACTGCCAACAAAGTCCTATTAATAATATATATATAACTTTGTAAATGCTTATTTAACTCTTTTATGCTATATTGACATTTTCAATTTTATGCCATTTATATAACATTTAAAAGATTATAAAGTAATATGTTCATGCATATCTCTAAGCCACAAAATGTTCTGTTTTATGAACAATCAGACCTAATTACCTAGTATCTTGTTCATATATGTCAACCAGATACTAACCATATGTAATTGATTCCACACTGCATTAGAACTTAACTTTTTCTAAAGAAGAATGTTTGTTTTTTATGATATCACACAAGAGGAACATAGTCCTGCAATTATCACAGTTTCATTACTGTACAACCTTACTATGGGGAAATATTGCTAACCTATCTTTTTCGGCGTTAGCTGTCTAAGCTCACTTTTGACCTAGTTTTTTGACCAATGAAATGTTGTGAATAATACTCGTATTCTATTATTATGTAGCGGGAAAATGAAATAAACTATTTCGATTGGTAGCTATTTACACCAGAGAGGCATCTAGCAGGGTTCAGAGGTATCTAGTGGGATTTTTATTATTATGCAGCGGGAAAATAAAATAGATTATTTCGATATGTTGTTAGTGGGTGTTGTTTACAATTACCGTAACGATCTTTATATTTTGTGTAAGTATTTCTACCTGGCACTTACATGTTCGAGCATTTTTCGTTTTTTAAAAGCGATAATTGTATTGGGGAAAAACATGTTACGATTTAAATAACCAGTTAAGTCAATATTGATGGCTTGAATACAATTTTATATGGGATATTCTTGGATGTCAGGTAAAAACTTGCGTCTAATACACAGTGTAAAAGGAAAGAGGTGCAGATATTTCTAGTTCTTACGGTTTCCTTACTAGTTCCTTTGATACTGATTGTTAATTTCAAGGATGAAATACAAGCATTGTAGTGTAGTGGATAGCTCTCTCGCCTCGCAAGCTGAGGCCCCGGGTTCAATCCTCATGAGGGACACTTTTTTTAAGTTAATTTACGTAAAAGATGGTAAAGTTCGCTCTTGTAACAAGCTGTTATTATTTATATTAAATTTCAAGGACATTTATTCATCTTGTGTTCTAACTGTACAAGAGGTATTTTATTGAAACTAAATAAATGTAAATCAAGACTTAATGTAAGACCTTGCTTCTTTATTTGACTTATTATCACCGTATGAAATTGTTGCAACAGCTTCAACATTTTTTTGAAAGACACCTTCAATGAATTTATGAGTTGTCATGATTTATTCGCTTAATCTCTAGGTCATACTAAGAAGGCAGGGAGGGTTCGTCAACAGCTATAACAAGTAAATTGAAATAACTAAACTGCTTCGCCTCTCTATTTTTCTTTCTTTCTTATATACATGTATATATAAATCTTTTCCATCAACGCCGTTTATCTTTTTTAAAGATAGTTCTTGTTTAGTAAACAACACAAACTATTTTTGTCATAATTTTGCTGGCAATCAAAAGCACTGTGAACCCCCAACTTAGGGCTAGCTTTTTTACTGGTCTTGCTGTTTACTTCATGCCAAGTATATCCAACATTGGAAAAAAATCTAGATCCTACTGACTTAGACCAATTTATTTTTCTGTTCCAGTGTAGATCTGTGCTCTCTGATAGGGATCTACACTGTCTCCTACATGATCAGAAATAACCTAATGAATCGAACAGAACAGTTTAGATCGTGATCAGATGGCACGGATGGTGATGTTCTGGCTGATCTGGATCTATACTGTCTGCCATGAGATAACAGCCATATCCTAAAGAGCAAAGGGTTAACCCTTTCCTGTACAGACACCTTTATTGCTAGGGCGAACAGTTTAGATCCAGATAAGCCGGCACATCTGTGCCGTCTGATCAGGATCTAAACTGTTCACTTTTTGATTCATTAGGTTACTTCTGATCAAAATGCGACCAGTGCAGATCCTGATCAGACGGCACGGATGTGCCGGCTGATCTGGATCTACACTGGTCGCACATGCGTAAAAATGCGTATATATCCAGGAATGGGTTAATATGATCAATTTACCTGTGGACAGTCCTTTATGAAGTGTCCTTTAGTAAAGCACAGATGGCAGAGGTATGTGGAGGGTGGCCTCTTGCTCGGCTTAGGCAGACTCAGACACAGGTCACTGAACTGGTCTGCCAGGTCATTTACGCTGCCGTAAGGTGACACCTGGAATGGGTTCTGAAATAAAAATCAATTGGATTTTTTAGTTATCAATTCGGCATTCATAAAGCTTGAAAGCTTCAAACTAAACAAAACTTAAGAACATAAGAAGTACACACTGTTATTTTGCACAAGAAAAATAGCTCGTTTATAAAAAAGTGAAATATGCATATTATGAATAATGAATTGCTACATTCAGAAAACACAACCTGCCCACACAGTCAATAGGTTTAGGAACTGACAGCATGACTTTGTGTTTAAAATATGATGATTTCAAAAAGACACCACAAACAATTAACAAAGAGCTGACAATATCTTGATCCCTTTAGCTTTCATTAGAGCCAGGTGGTCCATAATATCCAAATCCCTTCCTCCTAAAGAAGGGAATCAAGCTGTCAGAACGAAAATTATTTATAAGAAAATGTCGAAAATCAATGCAAATTTTCCCCCAATTTTTGGTACTATGTTCCCAATAAAAAAATAAAATAATTATTTTAATTGCAATTAATCTGAAGCAAAGATAACTTATTTAGTATATATAAAATAACGCCTTTAAAAGCTATGTTAAAACTGTTGCATAACAATTAAATTTTTTGGTTTTTAGATGAAATACCGTTAAAATTCTCACTTCTTGCGATATTGGACACATTTCCAAATTTGAGTGAATAAAATAAAAGGTCTATAACATTTCAATAATAAAAAGGGTTGATGTATATTTGTGTAAAGGTAGAAATAGATAAAATATACATTGTTGTATATTTGTGTCAAGGTAGAAATAGATAAAATATACATTGTTGTATATTTGTGTCAAGGTAGAAATAGATAAAATATACATTGTATCAAGAGTGTCAATAGCTGCTTCTGCAATCCAGCAAACTCTTTTTGAACACCATTAAAAAAGTTCAAATTCTTCAACTTGAATGAACTTACATAAAAATAATTTAACTTTATCAAAATTACCCACCACCCCAAATTATTTTTTTTTATAGACAGGAAAATTAGATTTAAATTTAATCAAAACGGTATTTCCATGCCAGATATATACTGCCTTTACATTTTAGACGGAGAAATTAAATTAAAATTTTATTTAAATGGTATTTCCATGCCAGATATGCTGTAAAAGAATGTTCATCCACTGTTAAAAGCTTCTTTTTTTCCAAATTCTGTTCAAATTTCCGGATTCAAAGATTTTGAAGTAAAATGTTTTAAAATTGCCATAATTAAACTAAAATCATTAAAATATGATAAAATGAACTAATACCTGAATCAGGCTACATTTACATTATTTGAGTTTTTCCTCATTTCACATAATATTCTCAGCATTTTGAGCATAATCCTATATTTGCTTGAAAAAACACTGCAAACTCGCTTGAATGTTGCAAACAAAAACAACCCATTTCTCTAAGGAAACAACTTTTGTCCCATCTGCCATCAGTGTAGATCCTGATCATGAGTAGATCCTAATCAGGATCTTTACACTGCTTCTTGGTAAGAAATAACCTGAATAATTTAGCCGCAAACAGCATTGATCCTAATCTGATTGCACAGATGTGTAAATCTGGATCTACAGTAGTCAAGCATGGAATAAAAAGTTAATCCTGTGATTAAAACTGAAGCTTCAGGGGCAGTGTCAGATATGTATGTCGTGACAGAAATAACATATCCATTATATTTAAAATAAAAAATACTTAATGAATTGAAAGTGCAATGTATCTTTAACTTGTTATTTTTCAAGTAATCAAATTTAGCAATTATCTAGAGTACAGAGATTTAATGAGTAAATAAACATAAAATGTTAAACCATAAGGAGGGGAATTTCTACAGTATGACTAATCTTTTGTTGATATCTCTGTAAACTTATACATATGCAAGGAATTTCCTTCTCATCTGATTAGAACCATCTGGCTAAATTACAACACATGCCATAAATTCATATGCCTGATAGGGCCCTTCTTAAAGTATACACATCCATCTCTTCTTCCATTAGGCATTACCTAATTTTCAAAACACACAATTTATAATATTTATATGATTAATATGAACAATTCAACAGCATCACTAGAAACTATTTTTTACAAAAAAAGTAGTTTGTAAATACTTAGGCATTTGGACAGTTAGGATGTCCATAATATTCCAGATACGATAAATTAGTGACATGTGGAGCGGTCACGGGGCTAGCAGTGTCTGAAATGTGATAACGCGCACGTGGGGGTCACGATCCGTTATCTGATAGTAAGATTGTCGGCAAGATGATCTATGCTCGTCTCCAGCATCCCTGCATAAGGTAACCACATGTGTTTCACTTTCACCAACACTTTGGCGACAGTTTATTTATTACACAAGACATCGATTTGAAAATAAATGGTTCAAATAAAAATCAATAATGAATAAAAAGTTTGATAAATAAAGTCATGGTGTCCGTAATGTTACTCCAGGTCTCCCAAATAGTTATAAACTTTATAAGAATTTAGTTAACGTTGGGTAAAATTTATAAGGCATACAAGAATATCCGTTACCATCAAGTCTAGAACGCAATTACATTTTGTAATGTACACCCTTTCAGTACTCCCAAATCATACAAATCACATAAGCGGTTACTTACGGGCGCGACTGGGTTAATGGTGTTTATTGCGCTGGTTGTCCAGGGGTCCGGCTGCCTTGGATATTTGAACATGGACGTGTTCATGTTTGAAGTAACGCTCACTGATTGCGTATTCCATGGGTCACTTGTCGTATAAAGCGACGCATTCTGTTGCGTCTGATCCCCGATGGTCATATACACCCAGTTTAATAACTGGGCATTTTGATAATCCAAAGCTAACGATGCCATTTAACACCCTCCCTGTTACAAGTATGAAACACGTCTGCAGTATCTACATCACAGCGGCCGAGTGAAAACATTTTTGGCGATGCCAATCACAGACAAGCTCCTCCCCACTAACAACATGATAGACTTGCCGCCGCGTCTGCTCGCGCGATCAAGGAAACACCACCTATGGCGGAGAATTTCAAAGACGCCGCATATTAATGCATACAGTGATATACAAAAAAATGTTTTAAAAAATCATGCTACAGTGTAATCACAAAGTCGTATTAACAGAATAGACCTATGTGATTTTTATGTTATATAATTTTTTGCTCCCACATTTTATTTTTTCTCCAGAGATTTTTGCCTTTTTGTTATTACTCGGGCTTTCTTTATTATTTTATTTATGCTATATTATGTCACTTATGATTGGCCTAAAACAGCATACAACTTATATTTTTTTCGGTGGACAAACACATTTCAATTGGTACCCCCTACCGGATGTATAGGAATAAGTACATAGAAAAGATAATTACATTGGGTGGCGTTAAAACGCCCCCCCCCCCCCCCCAAAAAAAAAACAAACAAAAAAAAACAACAACAAAAACCAACTAGCCATGGATTCTTACATCTACATATCTATTGGGTATAAGAAAAGCCATGTATTTTATCACCTTTTTCTTAACTTTTATGTTGGTTATTAGGTTAATGTCCACTAATTAAAAGAAAACAATCTTTATATATTCTTAATAGCAAACATTTTGTGATTTAAATGCTATACAAAATATTATTCCACATATTTGTCAAGATGACTAGGGTAGGTTTTATTATCTTTTGGAATAGGAAATATCATTTCCACGACCATAACGTATTTAAAAGTGACGATTTTTTTACTTCTCAAAAGCCGACCCTGATTTAAGGAAGGACGACCGAACAGTATTTAAACGGGATTGATTTGTCGAATAAAATCCGTTCATTTTTATTTCTTTTAATTAAAAAGTCATTGGTTTGGTGGCTATTTAGAAGTGCATCGATCAGTATTTTTACACTATTACTCCTTTGAATGCATCGCCTATTTCTCTCAAAAACCATAAAGCTCAAAGTTGAGTGTGACTTCGATAATCTGATAACAGGAAATTAGTAATTTAATTGAAGTCCATTTTTAAGGAAAAAATCTATTTTTGTTGTTGTTATTTCCCAGTTTTTATGTCCCTACCGCCTTTTTACGAGAACATTGTGGTCTGGTCATACCAACATAACAAGGTGGAGGAAGACTCGGGTGCCCCTCCTGGAAATTTTCAGGCTGGAGAGCGACGTGGGTAGAACAACCGACGTTCCGCAAGCTAGCTGGTTAGTTCACAAGAAAGATCTTGACCCTAGTAGGTCTCAAACTCAAAGTGGTGAATGGCAAGTGATTCTCAAAATTACATGATTGCTGTTTCTTTATACCTTTTTCAAAATAACAAAGTTGCTCCGAAAAATATTCAGTCTTTTAGAAAATACATATATCTAAGTTGTAATTTCTATAAAATCACATTTTTTGCAATCGCATAAAATTAATGACTGTTAATTAGATTAATTGAATTACGGAATTTTCAGTTACAGTTCCTTAATTTTACATGTTGACATGTAGCGTGTTTCACACATAATTAACGTACCAGGTCTTTGAGATGAGGGATTTTAACAAAACTATGGACAATGCCCTGATAACCTTCCCCATAACACTACTTAATCGCTAGTCTACGACGGGAACTTACTTGCCTTGTTACAGGTAAAAGACCGTAACGTTAAAATACGGGGTTTACCGTTATTAAATCGGGTTGCTAAGATGTTGAATTAACGAAATTTTCCTTTACAGTCTTGCAGCAATAGCAAACTTTTTCGTTTTGACACAACGTGTTTCATCCATATCGTAACAGCGCGTTGTGTTTCGGGAACTAAGGAACTTTCCGTGTTTTACGTGCAAGACCGTAACGTTAAATAACGGGTTTTACCGTAATTACAACGAATTTCTAATCATGTTTAAAATTTTGGGAACCAACGTGAAAAAGCAGTGAAAATAAACAAAAATGATATTCAACTGTCTGCAAACAGCGAAATACCACATTAATTTCACCGAGAATGTAATTTACTGTAAAGCCGCATGATAAATAAATACGTATATGCTTTATTCAAACATACGATTTTCAACGGGAATATCGAAAGCATACGAACTTGTAAGTTACGGGTTTCCGACAAGATTTCAGAGCGCAAAATACTGCTCGTTCTAAAACGTTATATAGTCGTCCGTCCGGAAAGGATAATCTTTGAAAATGTAAATGTATATCATCTTTCGTAATGTTGATATCACCCGTTCATATAATAATACTTCAATAATATCTGAGCTTTTTGGAATAATTTAAAAAATGGCGGGAAACAATCAGTAGTTAATTTTGACGCTTTAACGCTTCTCTCAGAGTCAGGATTTATACTGATATGACAAGGTGATGTGCACTATTCACTGTTGAATGATGATATCACATGATCGATAACTTGTGATGCTGCTTTCAGCAACTTTAATATGTAATATCGTCTATTTTGTAAAGGTAATATCTTCTATCCGTTCGGAACAAGTGATATCACATAATCGAAGACATGAAAACATCCATTGAAGTAGTTTATTTAATATTTTTGAAAAGGTAATATATAAATGTATCAACTTAAATAAAAACAGTGTCCCATAGATCTAGACAAATTCTAAATTTTCAGTTTAATACACTTTCTTAATATATGTACCTGTTTCCTTGACATTTATGTAGCAGTGGGTCAAAGCTTTGTTTATATTTTGTCGCCTACTTGTACAAATTTGGAGACGCGAACTTTTCCCCAGCAACCGCATTGTGATAATCTCCCTAACCCGGTCTGCCTGTTTTTGCGCCTCCAACATGGCCCAACCGACCCAGACTAGTTATGCTCCGATCCCACCCGCTGTAAGATTTTGTTCTCCAGGTTAGAACAAGGGCCACTGTCCTGCTTAGAACTATCGCTTCGTCAAACGATTGTTTTTTCCCCAGAGCGATTTTGTTCCGAAAATATAGTGTGCTCGTCGTTGCCTAGACTACGGTGTTCCGTATGGACAATCTTATTTTTTTCTCTCCCTTTACCGCGATGCACGATGGTACGATGGTGAAATCACGATGGCACGATGATGAAAACGCGAAGGCACGATGGTGAAACCAGGATGGCACGTTGGTGAAAACGCGATGTAATATCGCGGTTCATAATCGTACCATCGTGGTTTGACCATCGTGCCATCGTACCATCGTTGTTTCACCATCGTGCCATCGTTGTTTCACCATCGTGCCATCGTTGTTTCACCTTTGTGCCATCGTTGTTTCACCATCGCAACATCGTTGTTTCATCATCGTGTCATCGTTTTTTCACCATCGTGCCATCGTTGTTTCACCATCGTGCCATCGTTGTTTCACCTTTATGCCATCGTTGTTTCACCATCGCAACATCGTTGTTTCATCATCGTGTCATCTTTGTTTCACCATCGTACCATCGCCTTCCGGTAGACATGCGCAATAAAATGCGCTGATGTACGAGGGATGATCCAAAATAACGTATACTTTTGTTATAGTTTTTATATTATTCAAAATATCACAAATAAAATTACACAAGCTTTAATCGGAATATGTCAAGCATATTTTTACAAAATATCAGCAAAATACAACATTACGTTAAAAATCTTTGAACAATTAAATTCATACACTAAGCGCTATGCGGCGCACGTCAAATTAAATCTCTCAACGTCAACGACGTTAATTCACGGGCGCAGAGTTAGCGAAGCGGCGTATATTCAAAGTTATTTTAAATAGACCCACGTAATTGGAATGCAATGCCGGGGAACCCATTTATCAAACATAATTGTGTTTAATTGCTGGTCAAAGCCTCGCAAGTTGTTATGATTCGATTAAGAAATTGGTCTCTTCCCGCTCGAACCGCCGAAGAAACGACCGGGAATGCAATACACACAGTATTGCGATTCTTTAGCTACGGGCGTTTACCTGTAAAAATAATTCATCACAAATTTGTATTTGTTATAATATAACAAGTCTTTGGATTGTGGACACAGTCTCTCTAGTTGTTTACCCAAGTGTAATTAAAATAAATAGCTTATTCCGTAATTGATAATTTATGACTTCTTAATGATTCAAAAACTAAACAAAACATTTTTTGAAAAACAAATTTGTTAATTATTATAAACATATCTTTAAATATGTAATTTGTTCGGCAATATCCGTTGCACGCTACCTCATCCAGTCAAGAATATCTCGAAAAGCGCCACAATAGTTGAACTTTTGTCCGCTTCAATTGCCTCTCGGATTGACGTCACTGCCGTAACGCCGATATTTTTTCTTTTTTCCCCTTACCCCAGGCCTTTGTAATGGCTATCCTGACCGTAAAAACCTCACTTTACAACTTAAAAACGACAGCTCGGCTTACGGAAGTTTTTGTTTGCGTCTGCTAAATTATTTTAACTTTTCAGGAGGTGATTTTCAAAGATCATTGCGGATTTTTTGTTGAAAGCGCGTATTTCCTGGAGATCTGACGACGACATTTTTGACGTTTTCACGTTGGTGATAGCTCTCTTAAATATTGACTGTTTTTAAAACGCAAAGTCCGAATGACGTAAAATTTTGGCATGACATCATTCGTTTACCGCGCTTTGATGTTGGGAAGTTTGGCTCTTTTACCAGTAGTAGTTTTGTTTATATTAACAGGTATTTGCTTTATAAAGCACAATGGCAACGGCGTGCGCCGCCTGCGTGTTACCATGGTTATTCAAATATGCGCCGCGCTTTTGAAATCGATTAAATATATGAATATTTTAGCTCAGTTTTTAACGTTTGTGTTCTGGTTGAATTTAGTATATTATTTATTATGAAAGTGTTTCAAATTAAGATGCAATAACAAAAGTCTACGTTATTTTGGATCATCCCTCGTACATTAACTGTTTCAGCAGAAAGATGTCGTAAGTAAATGTACATCAACAGATTTTACTTCGCATACTCACCCGTCAACCAGCAGAGCCAGGAGCGAACGGCACATCCAGGCGCAGACACGGTAAGTTTTTTCATTCTAGACAGCGGTGTAAGTAATTATCCTTTTCGCTAGTTTTGATTAATTCTTAGAAAGACATATCGGCTGATTTTGAAAGCCAAATAAATTCTGCACATATCTGTTATTTCTAAAGTGGTAGAAGGGATAATAAACATTTTATCGCGATTTAAAGACGGACGTTTGTGATGAAATCTTGAAATTCTGCGTTTTATATCCAAATGCTGCATAGATCTGAAAATCTGCATAAATCTGTAAGCACTATTGGAAAATTAAATCATTCTCCTGGCAATATGTGAAATATTAGCACGAATAGATTTTTAACAAATTCGCGAGGGCTAAGTGTGTTCCCCAGACCGAGTGTGTCTCTGCAGCGTTATGTTCACCAAACCGAGAGTGCTGCTCTGCAGCGTTATGTTAACCAGACCGAGTGTGCTGCTCTGCATCGTTATGTCCACCAAACCGAGAGTGCTGCTCTGTATCGTTATGTTCCCTACACCGAGTCAGCTAGTGTGCGGCGTTATGTTCCCAAAACCGAGTGTAGAGCTCTGCATCGTCAAAATACCAAGACCGAGTATGCTGCCCTGCAGCATTATGTTCGCCAGACCGAATGTGCTACTCTGCACCGTTATGTTTCTCAGACCGAGTGTGCTGCTCTGCAGCGTTATGTTCCCAAGACCGAGTGTGCTAATCTGCATCGTTATGTTCCCAAAACCAAGTGTGCTCATCTGCATCGTTATGTTTCTCAGACCGAGTTTGCTCATCTCTATCGTTATGTTCGAGACCGAGTGAGCTGCTCTGCAGCGTTATGTTCCCCCAGACCGGGTGTGCTCATCTGCATCGTTGTGTTCCCCAGACCGAGTGTGCTGCTCTGCAGCGTTATGTTCCCCAGACCGAGTGTGCTCATCTGCCTTGTTATGTCCCCCAGACCGAGTGTGCTGCTCTGCAGCGTTATGTTCCCCAGACCGAGTGTGCTCATCTGCCTTGTTATGTTCCACAGACCGAGTGTGCTGCTCTGCATCGTTATGTTCCCCAGACCGAGTATGCTCATCTGCCTTGTTATGTTCCCCAGACCGAGTGTGCTGCTCTGCAGCGTTATGTTCCCCAGACCGAGAGTGCTCATCTGCCTTGTTATGTTCCCCAGACCGAGTGTGCTACTCTGCAGCGTTATGTTCCCCAGACCGAGTGTGCTGATCTGCATCGTTATGTTCCCCAGACCGAGTGTGCTGCTCTGCATCGTTATGTTCCCCAGACCGAGTGTGCTCATCTGCATCGTTATGTTCCCCAGACCCAGTGTGCTCATCCGCATCGTTATGTTCCCCAGACCAAGTGTGCTGCACTGCATCGTTATGTTCCCCAGACCGAGTGTGCTGCTCTGCAGCGTTATGTTCCCCAGACCGAGTGTGCTCATCTGCCTTGTTATGTTCCCCAGACCGAGTGTGCTGCTCTGCAGCGTTATGTTCCCCAGACCGAGTGTGCTGATCTGCATCGTTATGTTCCCTGGACCAAGTGTGCTGCTATGCATTGTAATATTCCCCAGACCGAGTGTGCTGCTCTGCAACGTTATGTTCCCCAGACCAAATGTGCTGCTCTGCACCGTTAAGTTCCTCAGACCGAGTGTGCTGATCTGCATCGTTATGTTCCCCAGACCGAGTGTGTTCATCTGCATCGTTATGTTCCCCAGACCGAGTGTGCTCATCCGCATCGTTATGTTCCCCAGACCAAGTGTGCTGCTCTGCATCGTTATGTTCCCCAGACCTAGTGTGCTCATCTGCATCGTTATGTTCCTCAGACCGAGTGTGCTGATCTGCATCGTTATGTTCCCCAGACCGAGTGTGCTCATCTGCATCGTTATGTTCCCCAGACCGAGTGTGCTCATCCGCATCGTTATGTTCCCCAGACCAAGTGTGCTGCTTTGCATCGTTATGTTCCCCAGACCGAGTGTGTTCATCTGCATCGTTATGTTCCCCAGACCGAGTGTGCTGATCTGCATCGTTATGTTCCCCAGACCGAGTGTGCTGCTATGCATCGTTATGTTCCCTAGACCAAGTGTGCTCATCTGCATCGTTATGTTCCCCAGACCTAGTGTGCTGATCTGCATCGTTATGTTCCCTGGACCAAGTGTGCTGCTATGCATGGTTATGTTCCCCAGACCAAATGCGCTCCTCTGCACCATTATGTTCCTCAGACCGAGTGTGCTGATATGCATCGTTATGTTACCCAGACCGAGTGTGTTCATCTGCATCATTATGTTCCCCAGACCGAGTGTGCTGCTCTGCACCGTTATGTTCCCCAGACCGAATATACTCCTCTGCAGTGTTATGTTCCCCAGACCGTGTATGCTCCTTTCAGCGGTATGTTACCCAGACAGAGTGTGCTCATCTGAGTCGTTATGTTACACAGACCGAGTGTGCTGCTCTGCACCGTTATGTTCCCCAGACCAAGTGTGCGGCTCTGCACCTTTATGTTCCCTAGACCGAGTATGCTGCACTGCAGCATTATGTTCCCCGGACCGAATGTGCTAATCTGCATCGTTATGTTCCTCAGACCGAGTGTGTTGCTATGCATCGTTATGTTTCCCAGACCGAGTGTTCTCATCTGCATCGTTATGTTCCCACAGACCGAGCGTTCTCATCTGCATCGTTATGTTCCCCCAGACCCAGTGTGCTCATCTTCATCGTTATGTTCCGCAGACCGAGTGTTCTCATCTGCATCGTTATGTTCCCCCAGACCGAGTGTGCTCATCTGCATCGTTATGTTCCCCCAGACCGAATGTGCTGATCTGCATCGTTATGTTCCTCAGACTGAGTGTGCTCATCCGCATCGTTATATTCCCCAGACCAAGTGTGCTGCTCTGAACCGTTATGTTCTCCAGACCGAGTGTTCTCATCTGCATCGCAATGTTCCCCCAGACCAAGTGTGCTGCTCTGCACCGTTATGTTCCCCAGACCAAGTGTGCTCATCTGCATCGTTATGTTCCCCCAGACCGAGTGTGCTGATCTGCATCGTTATGTTCCCCAGACCGAGTGTGCTCATCCGCATCGTTATGTTTCCCCAGACCGAGTGAGCTGATCTGCATCGTTATGTTCCCCAGACCAAGTGTGCTGCTCTGCACCGTTATTTTCCCTAGACCAAGTGTGCTGCACTGCAGCATTATGTTCCCCTGACCGAATGTGCTCATCTGCATCGTTATGTTTCTCAGACCGGGTGTGCTGTTATGCATCGTTATGTTCCTAAGACCGAGTTTGCTCATCTGCATCGTTATGTTCCCCAGACCGAGTGTGCTGCTATGCATCGGTTTGTTACCCAGACCGAGTTTGCTCATCTGCATTGTTACGTTCCCCAGACCGAGTGTGCTCCTCTGCACCGTTATGTTCCTCAGACCGAGTGTGCCGCACTGAATCATTATGTTCCCCTGACCGAATGTGCTCATCTGTATCGTTATGTTCCCCAGACCGAGTGTGCTGCTATGCATCGTTATGTTCCCCAGACCGAGTGTGCTGCTATGCGAAGTTATATTTCCCAGACCGAGTGTGCTCATCTGCATCGTTATGTTCCACAGACCGAGTGTGCTGCTATGCATCGTTATGTTTCCCAGACCGAGTGTGCTCATCTGCATCGTTATGTTCCCCAGACCGAGTGTGCTGCTATGCATCGTTATGCTCCCCAGACCGAGTGTGCTGCTATGCATCGTTATGTTCCCCAGACCGAGTGTGCTGCTATGCATCGTTATGTTTCCCAGACCGAGTGTGCTCATCTGCATCGTTATGTTCCCCAGACCGAGTGTGCTGCTATGCATCGTTATGTTACCCAGACCGAGTTTGCATATCTGCATCGTTATGTTCCAAAGACCGAGTGTGCTGCTATGCATCGTTATGTTTCCCAGACCGAGTGTGCTCATCCGCATCGTTATGTTCCAAAGACCGAGTGTGCTGCTATGCATCGTTATGTTTCCCAGACCGAGTGTGCTCATCCGCATCGTTATGTTCCCCAGACCGAGTGTGATGCATCGTTATGTTACCCAGACCGAGTGTGCTGATCTGCATTGTTATGTTCCCCAGACCGAGTGTTCTCATCCGCATCGTTATGTTCCCCCAGACCGAGTGTGCTCATCTGCCTTGTTATGTTCCCCAGACCAAGTGTGCTGCTCTGCACCGTTATGTTCACCAGACCGAGTGTGCTGATCTGCATCGTTATGTTCCCCAGACCGAGTGTGCTCATCTGCCTTGTTATGTTCCCCAGACCAAGTGTGCTGCTCTGCAGCGTTATGTTCCCCAGACCGAGTGTGCTGCTCTGCACCGTTATGTTCCCCCAGACCAAGTGTGATCATCCGCATCGTTATGTTCCCCAGACCGAGTGTGCTGCTATGCATCGGTTTGTTACCCAGACCGAGTTTGCTCATCTGCATTGTTACGTTCCCCAGACCGAGTGTGCTCCTCTGCACCGTTATGTTCCTCAGACCGAGTGTGCCGCACTGAATCATTATGTTCCCCTGACCGAATGTGCTCATCTGTATCGTGATGTTCCCCAGACCGAGTGTGCTGCTATGCATCGTTATGTTCCCCAGACCGAGTGTGCTGCTATGCGAAGTTATATTACCCAGACCGAGTGTGCTCATCTGCATCGTTATGTTCCACAGACCGAGTGTGCTGCTATGCATCGTTATGTTTCCCAGACCGAGTGTGCTCATCTGCATCGTTATGTTCCCCAGACCGAGTGTGCTGCTATGCATCGTTATGCTCCCCAGACCGAGTGTGCTGCTATGCATCGTTATGTTCCCCAGACCGAGTGTGCTGCTATGCATCGTTATGTTTCCCAGACCGAGTGTGCTCATCTGCATCGTTATGTTCCCCAGACCGAGTGTGCTGCTATGCATCGTTATGTTACCCAGACCGAGTTTGCATATCTGCATCGTTATGTTCCAAAGACCGAGTGTGCTGCTATGCATCGTTATGTTTCCCAGACCGAGTGTGCTCATCCGCATCGTTATGTTCCAAAGACCGAGTGTGCTGCTATGCATCGTTATGTTTCCCAGACCGAGTGTGCTCATCCGCATCGTTATGTTCCCCAGACCGAGTGTGATGCATCGTTATGTTACCCAGACCGAGTGTGCTGATCTGCATTGTTATGTTCCCCAGACCGAGTGTTCTCATCCGCATCGTTATGTTCCCCCAGACCGAGTGTGCTCATCTGCCTTGTTATGTTCCCCAGACCAAGTGTGCTGCTCTGCACCGTTATGTTCACCAGACCGAGTGTGCTGATCTGCATCGTTATGTTCCCCAGACCGAGTGTGCTCATCTGCCTTGTTATGTTCCCCAGACCAAGTGTGCTGCTCTGCAGCGTTATGTTCCCCAGACCGAGTGTGCTGCTCTGCACCGTTATGTTCCCCCAGACCAAGTGTGATCATCCGCATCGTTATGTTCCCCAGACCGAGTGTGCTGATCTGCATCGTTATGTTCCCCAGACCGAGTTTGCTGCTATGCATCGTTTTGTTCCCCAGACCGATTGTGCTCATCTGCAGCGTTTTGTTCCCCAGACCGAGTGTTCTCATCTGCATCGTTATGTTCCTCAGACCGAGTGTTCTCATCTGCATCGTTATGTTTCTCAGACTGAGTGTGCTCATCTGCATCGTTATGTTCCCCAGACCAAGAGTGCTGCTCTGCATAATTATTTTCCCCTGACCGAGTGTGCTCATCTCCATCGTTATGTTCCCCAGCCCGAGTGTGTTCATTTTGCATCGTTCTATTTCCCAGACCGAATATGCTTATCTGCATCGTTATTTTTACAAGACCGAGTGTGCTGCTCTGCAGCGTTTTGTTCCCCAGACCGAGTGTGCTCATTTGCATCGTTTTATTCCCCAGACCGCGTGTGCTCATCTGCATCGTTATGTTCCCCAGATCGAGTATGCTCCTCTGCATCGTTATGTTCTCCAGACCGAGAAGCATACTCAGAGCAGCATGCTCTGCAGCGGTATGTTCCCCAGACCGAGTGTGCTGCTCTGCAGCCTTTTGTTCCCCAGACCGAGTGTGCTCATTTTGCATCGTTATATTCTCCAGACCGAGTGTGCTCCTCTGCAGCGTTATGTTCCCCAGACCGAGTGTGCTCATCTGCATCGTTATGTTCACCAGACCGAGTGTGCGGATCTGCAGCGTTTTGTTCCCCAGACCGAGTATGCTCCTCTGCAGCGTTAGGTTCCCCAGATCGAGTATGCTCCTCTGCATCGTTATGTTCCCCACACCGAGTGTGCTCATCTGCATCGTTATGTTCCCCAGACCGAGTGTGCTCATCTTCATCGTTATGTTCCCCAGACCGAGTGTGCTCATCTGTATCGTTATGTTCCCCAGACCGAGTGTGCTCATCTGCATCGTTATGTTCCCCAGATCGAGTATGATCCTCTTCAGCGTTATGTTCCCCAGAGCTAGTATGCCCGTCTGCAGCGTTCTGTTCCCCAGACCGTGTATGCTCCTCTGCAGCGTTATGTTCCCCAGACCGAGTATGCTCCTCTGCAGCGTTATGTTCCCCAGACCGAGTATGCTCCTCTGTAGCGTTATGTTCCCCAGACCGAGTATGCTCCTCTGCAGCGCTATGTGCCCCAGATCGAGTGTGCTGCTCTGCATCGTTATGTTCCCCAGACCGAGTGTGCTCATCTGCAGCGTTATGTTCCCAAGACCGAGTATGCTCCTCTGCAGCGTTATGTTCCCCAGATCGAGTATGCTCCTATGCATCGTTATGTTCCCCAGACCGAGTATGCTCCTCTGCAGCGTTATGTTCCCCAGATCGAGTATGCTCCTCTGCATCGTTATGTTCCCCAGACCGAGTATGCTCCTCTGCAGCGTTATGTTTCCCAGTACGAGTGTGCTGCTGTGCAGCGTTATGTTCCCCCAGACCGAGTATGCTCCTCTGGAGCGTTATGTTCCCCAGACCGAGTGTGCTGCTCTGCAGCGTTATGTTTCCCCAGACCGAGTGTGCTGCTCTGCAGCGTTATGTTCCCCCAGACCGAGTGTGCTGCTCTGCAGCGTTATGTTCCCCAGACCGAGTGTGCTCATCTGCAGCGTTATGTTCCCCCAGACCGAGTGTGCTCATCTGCAGCGTTATGTTCCCCAGACCGAGGGTGTAGCTCCGCAGCATTTTGTTCACCAAACCGCGGTTGCTGATCTGCAGAGTTATTTTTTACAAGACCATGTGGGCTGGTCTGTAGCGTTATATTCACTAAACCGATTTCGCTTCTCTTTTGTTCCGCAGACCGTGTGTGCTTCTTTGCAGCGTTATGTTCACCAAACCGATTGAGCTAGTCTGCAGCGTTACCAAACGGAGTGTATTGCACTGCAGCGTTATGTCCCTCTGAATGGGTTGTGGCTCTGCACTTTTGTGTTCCCTAGAGCGATTCTGCTGACCTGCTGAATTATTTTCCATAGACCTAGTTTGCACGTCTGCAGCGTTCTGTTCCCCAAACCGAGTTTGCCCGTCTGCAGCGTTCTGTTCCCCAAACCGAGTTTGCCCGTCTGCAGCGTTCTGTTCCCCAGACCGAGTTTGCCCGTCTGCAGCGTTCTGTTCCCCAAACCGAGTTTGCCTGTCTGCAGCGTTTTGTTCCCCAAACCGAGTTTGTCCGTCTGCAGCGTTCTGTTACCCAATCCGAGTTTGCCCGTCTGCAGCGTTCTGTTCACCGAACCGAGTTTGCCCGTCTGCAGCGTTCTGTTTCCCAAACCGAGTTTGCCCGTCTGCAGCGTTCTGTTCCCCAAACTGAGTTTGCCCGTCTGCAGCCTTCTGTTCCCCAAACCGAGTGTGCGGCTGTGCAGCGTTATGTTCCCCAGACCGAGTGTGCTCATCTGAATCGTTATGTTTCCCTGACCGAGTGTACTCCTCTGCAACGTTATGTTCCAAACTGAATGTGTTGCTCTGCAGCATTATGTTCCCCTAACTGAGTGCCCTGCTTTGCAGTTTATGTTCCTCTGACCGCGTTTGTGGCTCTGCTGCGTTATATTCCACAGACCGATGGAGCTGTTCTGCTGAATTATGTTCCCTACACAGAGAGTGCTGCTCTGCAGCATTATGTTCCCAACACCGAGTCAGCTACTGTGCAGCGTTATGTTCCCCAAACCGAGTGGACAGCTCTGCATCGTTATGTTACCAAGACCGAATGTGCTGCCGTGCAGCATTATGTTCGCCAGACCGAATGTGCTGCTCTGCAACGTTATGTTTTTTTCATACCGAGCGTGCTGCTCTGCAGCGTTATGTTTCCCAGACCGCGTGTGCTGTTCTGCGGCATTATGTTACCCTGACCGCGTGTGCTGCTTTGCAGCGTTATGTTCCCAAGACAGAGTGTGCTGCTCTGCAGGGTTATGTTCCCAAGACCAAATATGCTGCTCTGCATCGTTATTTTCCCCAGACCGAGTATGCTGCACTGCAGCATTATGTTCCTCAGACCGAGTGTGCTGCTCTGAAGCGTTATGTTCCCCAGACCGAGTGTGCTGCTCTGCAGCATTATGTTCCTCAGACCGAGTGTGCTGCTCTGAAGCGTTATGTTCCCCAGACCGAGTGTGCTGCTCTGTAGCGTTATGTTCCCCAGACCTAGTGTGCTGCTCTGCAGCGTTATGTTCCCAAGACCGAGTGTGCTGTTCTTCAGCGTTATGTTCCCCAGACCGAGTGTGGTGCTTTGCAGCGTTATGTTCCCAAGACCAAGTGTGCTGCTTTGTAGCGTTATGTTCCCAAGACCAAGTGTGCTGCTCTGCAGCTTTATGTTCACCAGACCGAGTGTGCTGCTCTGCAGCGTTATGTTCCAAAGACCAAGTGTGCTGCTCTGCAGCGTTATGTTCCCCAGACCGAGTGTGCTGCTCTGCAGCGTTATGTTCCAAAGACCAAGTGTGCTGCTCTGCAGCAGACCGAGTGTGCTGCTCTGCAGCGTTATGTTCCCCAGACCGAGTGTGCTCATCTGCAGCGTTATTTTCCCCAGACCGAGTGTGCTCATCTGCAGCGTTATGTTCCCCAGACCGAGGGTGTAGCTCCGCAGCATTTTGTTCACCAAACCGCGGTTGCTGATCTGCAGAGTTATTTTTTACAAGACCAAGGGGGCTGGTCTGCAGCGTTATATTCACTAAACCGATTTCGCTTCTCTTTTGTTCCGCAGACCGTGTGTGCTTCTTTGCAGCGTTATGTTCACCAAACCGATTGAGCTAGTCTGCAGCGTTACCAAACGGAGTGTATTGCACTGCAGCGTTATGTCCCTCTGAATGGGTTGCGGCTCTGCACTTTTGTGTTCCCTAGAGCGATTCTGCTGACCTGCTGAATTATTTTCCATAGACCTAGTTTGCACGTCTGCAGCGTTCTGTTCCCCAAACCGAGTTTGCCCGTCTGCAGCGTTCTGTTCCCCAAACCGAGTTTGCCCGTCTGCAGCGTTTTGTTTCCCAAACCGAGTTTGTCCGTCTGCAGCGTTCTGTTACCCAATCCGAGTTTGCCCGTCTGCAGCGTTCTGTTCACCGAACCGAGTTTGCCCGTCTGCAGCGTTCTGTTTCCCAAACCGAGTTTGCCCGTCTGCAGCGTTCTGTTCCCCAAACTGAGTTTGCCCGTCTGCAGCCTTCTGTTCCCCAAACCGAGTGTGCGGCTGTGCAGCGTTATGTTTCCCAGACCGAGTGTGCTCATCTGAATCGTTATGTTACCCTGACCGCGTGTGCTGCTTTGCAGCGTTATGTTCCCAAGACAGAGTGTGCTGCTCTGCAGGGTTATGTTCCCAAGACCAAATATGCTGCTCTGCATCGTTATGTTTCCCCAGACCGAGTATGCTGCACTGCAGCATTATGTTCCTCAGACCGAGTGTGCTGCTCTGCAGCGTTATGTTCCCCAGACCGAGTGTGCTGCTCTGCAGCATTATGTTCCTCAGACCGAGTGTGCTGCTCTGAAGCGTTATGTTCCCCAGACCGAGTGTGCTGCTCTGTAGCGTTATGTTCCCCAGACCTAGTGTGCTGCTCTGCAGCGTTATGTTCCCAAGACCGAGTGTGCTGTTCTTCAGCGTTATGTTCCCCAGACCGAGTGTGCTGCTTTGCAGCGTTATGTTCCCAAGACCAAGTGTGCTGCTTTGTAGCGTTATGTTCCCAAGACCAAGTGTGCTGCTCTGCAGCTTTATGTTCACCAGACCGAGTGTGCTGCTCTGCAGCGTTATGTTCCAAAGACCAAGTGTGCTGCTCTGCAGCGTTATGTTCCCCAGACCGAGTGTGCTGCTCTGCAGCGTTATGTTCCAAAGACCAAGTGTGCTGCTCTGCAGCGTTATGTTCCCCAGACCGAGTGTGCTGCTCTGCAGCATTATGTTCCTCAGACCGAGTGTGCTGCTCTGCAGCGTTATGTTCCCCAGACCGAGTGTGATGCTTTGCATTGTAATGTTCCCAAGACCGAGTGTGCTCCTCTGCAGCGTTATTTTCCCTCAGACCGAGTGTGCTGCTCTGCAGCGTTATGTTCCCCAGACCGAGTGTGCTCATCTGCAGCGTTATTTTCCCCAGACCGAGTGTGCTCATCTGCAGCGTTATGTTCCCCAGACCGAGGGTGTAGCTCCGCAGCATTTGTTCACCAAACCGCGGTTACTGATCTGCAGAGTTATTTTTTACAAGACCAAGGGGGCTGGTCTGCAGCGTTATATTCACTAAAGTTTAGTTTCGCTTCTCTTTTGTTCCGCAGACCGTGTGTGCTTCTTTGCAGCGTTATGTTCACCAAACCGATTTAGCTAGTCTGCAGCGTTACCAAACGGAGTGTATTGCACTGCAGCGTTATGTCCCTCTGAATGGGTTGCGGCTCTGCTCTTTTGTGTTCCCTAGAGCGATTCTGCTGACCTGCTGAATTATTTTCCATAGACCTAGTTTGCACGTCTGCAGCGTTCTGTTCCCCAAACCGAGTTTGCCCGTGTGCAGCGTTCTGTTCCCCAAACCGAGTTTGCCCGTCTGCAGCGTTTTGTTTCCCAAACCGAGTTTGTCCGTCTGCAGCGTTCTGTTACCCAAACCGAGTTTGCCCGTCTGCAGCGTTCTGTTCACCGAACCGAGTTTGCCCGTCTGCAGCGTTCTGTTTCCCAAACCGAGTTTGCCCGTCTGCAGCGTTCTGTTCCCCAAACTGAGTTTGCCCGTCTGCAGCCTTCTGTTCCCCAAACCGAGTGTGCGGCTGTGCAGCGTTATGTTCCCCAGACCGAGTGTGCTCATCTGCATCGTTATGTTCCCCTGACCGAGTGTGCTCCTCTGCAACGTTATGTTCCAAACTGAATGTGTTGCTCTGCAGCATTATGTTCCTTTAACCGAGTGCCCTGCTTTGCAGTTTATGTTCCTCTGAACGGGTTTGTGGCTCTGCTGCGTTATATTCCACAGACCGATGGAGCTGTTCTGCTGAATTATGTTCCCTACACAGAGAGTGCTGCTCTTTAGCGTTATGTTCACAAAACAGAGTGTACTTTTCTGCAACGTTATGTTCCCCAAACCGATTGTGCTTCTTTGCAGCGTTATGTTCCAGATGAAGTTTGTTGCGCTGCAGGATTATTTTTACCGAAACGAGTGTGCTGTTCTGCAGCGTCATGTTCTGAACTTTATGCGCTGCTTTGCATCATTATGTTCCCCAGACCGAGTGTGACTCTGCAGCGTTATGTTCACCAAACCGAGAGTGCTGCTCTGCAGCGTTATGTTCACAACACCGAGTCAGCTACTGTGCAGCGTTATGTTACCCAGACCATGTGTGCTGCTCTGCAGCGTTATGTTACCAAGTCCGAGTGTGCTGCTCTGCAGCGTTATGTTCCCAAGACCAAGTGTACTTCTCTGCAGCGTTATGTTACCCAGACCATGTGTGCTGCTCTGCAGAGTTATGTTACCCAGACCATGTGTGCTTGTCTGCGGCGTTATGTTCCTTTGACCGCGTGTGCTGCTCTGCAGCGTTATGTCACCCAGACCGAGTGTGCTGCACTGCAGCGTTATGTTTCAGATCGAGTATGCTGCACTGCAGCGTTATGTTATCCAGACCGAGTGTGCTGCTCTGCAGCGTTATGTTAACCAGACCGAGTGTGCTGCACTGCAGCGTTATGTTAACCAGACCAAGTGTGCTGCACTGCAGCATTATGTTCACCAGACCGAGTGTGCTGCTCTGCAGCGTTATGTTCCCCAGACCGAGTGTGCTGCACTGCAGCGTTATGTTAACCAGACCGAGTTTGCTGCTCTGCAGCGTTATGTTAACCAGACCGAGTGTGCTGCTCTGCAGCGTTATGTTAACCAGACCGAGTGTGCTGCTCAGCAGCGTTATGTTAACCAGACCGAGTGTGCTGCTCTGCAGCGTTATGTTAACCAGACCGAGTGTGCTGCACTGCAGCGTTATGTTAACCAGACCAAGTGTGCTGCACTGCATCGTTATGTTAACCAGACCAAGTGTACTGCACTGCAGCGTTATGTTAACCAGACCGAGTGTGCTGCTCTGCAGCGTTATGTTAACCAGACCGAGTGTAATACTCTGCAGCGTTATGTTAACCAGAGCGAGTGTGCTCCTCTGAAGTGTTATGTTAACCAGACCAAGTGTGCTGCACTGCAGCGTTATGTTAACGAGACTGAGTGTGCTCCTCTGAAGTGTTATGTTAACCAGACCGAGTGTGCTGCACTGCAGCGTTATGTTTCAGACCGAGTGTGCTGCTCTGCAGCGTTATGTTTCAACCGAGTGTGCTGCTCCGAAGCGTGACTTTCACCAAAACGAGTGTGCTGCTCTTCGGCGTCATGTTCCCGAGTGTGCTTATCTGCAGGGTTATGTTCCAAACCGAGTGTGGTGCTCTGAAGCGTTTTTTTTTCATTAGACCGAGTTTGCTGATCTGCGGTGTTGTACTCACTAGACTGAATGTTCTTATCTGCAGCGTTATGTTTCTCAAATCGAACTTGCTGCACTGTAGCGTCATGTTCCCTAAACCGAATGAGCTCTTCTTGAACGCTATGTTCCCCAAACAAAGTGTGCTGATTTGCAGCGCTATCTCCAGACCGTGTGTGTTGCTTTTGCAGTGTTTTGTCAGAATTGTCTTCGATTTAATTACTAATTTTCATATCAGATTATCCAAGTCACACAGAAAAAATATGCATAATTCAAATTATTACTCGTGTAAAAATACTGATCGATGATTCCGTGTTCTTCTAAATAGCCACCAAAGCAATGACTTTTAAAATAAAAGGAAATAAAAAACAAAGGGGTTTTCTACGACAAATCAGTGCCGGCTTTAGAAACGAGAATTGTTTGATATGTTTAAATACGTTTCGGCCATCCTCCAGTAAACCTAAATCAGGGTCGGCTTTTGAGAAGTTAAAATACGATTTGGTCGTGGAAAGGATAGACATATGCAGAAAAGTGGTATTTGCTTGACAGTCATGTTTGGGGGATCAGATTCTGTGGTGCTAGACATTTGGCCATAGTCATGTGTTACCACCGGGCTGCGTTGTACAGATTCAATTTGTGATATACATGTTATATGTATCAGAGTGAGGTAACCAGACTGAGATCCTGCAGTACAACAGCTTTGTAGCCCGAGGATTTCAGTTGTTCAGAGTGCACCTCGATGTTTCTCCGCAAGATGCTCAGGTGTTGTTTGTTTTGTGGGTCCCATTACAAGTTTGATATCTACTCCAAGACAATTTCCTTTGCCGAAGACCTCGCCCTTATTAAATTTTGTAGACAGGTGCCATATTGGCATCCTTCCAGTCAGGTGGTAAAATTCCTGAGTAGGGACTTTTGAGATAAGCGCTGGATAATGGGTGATATTGTAGCTAAAGGTTTTCTTTTTAGTATGGCATGTTTTATCTGATCGGGACCTGCAGCTTTGCGAGGAATGAGGTTGGAGAGGAGCTTTTCAATGCCTCTAGCAGTTACTTTGATGTCTGCCATTGTATTTGGAAATTTATTCCCACTGTTTTCTTGGAGTTTTATCTGACTTAGGGACCTAAGGCGATTTTGGTGTCTTTGAGCTAAATACCGTTGAAAGTGTTTGCTTTCGCAGTACCATCTTGGTGAGTAAAGTTTGATCTACGAAGTGAGGTAACAGAACGTGAATCTTGTGTGTTGTACCTGAGAAGGGTAAACAGTTTTTAGAGTTAGGTTAACAGTTTGGAGCATCAAAGTTTATATTTAGAATGTCTACAATAAAAGTTTGTATGCCGGGTTATTTTTTTCCTAGCTACTAGATGAAGTATGTGTTTCATGCTCTGGCATTTATTTCGATCTAAACGGTTTCCTCATTTTCGATATCGTTTTAAAATGCTTTATTCCTTGTTAGTCTTCAATGCTTTGAATTATCCAACAAAGATGACTTTTAATTCATTTATTACACAGAGAGGAAATAGTGGAGTGACAATCCTCCCAAAGTTGTTCAGTACTGAGAGAGGAGTAGTTACCGTTTATGGGCATTTCCTGACGGTCGGATTGTATCCTTTCTTATAAAGAGAATTTTACGGGGTTTATGATATAAGATTCTTGCGGAAGTGTTGACTTGAACCTGCACCACATCACGATCACTGTTCCTGGAAGATTGCTAACACTTTAAATAAGTGTTAGTGGTAAAGATTTGATTCCCGAGCTGGAAATTTTACTGTTTGTGTTTGGCTGGATTTATTATATGCTTTTATTATTTCCGAAGTTGGGTAAGGGGCAAATTTTTACCCAATCCATCTTTGAGTAAAATCTGAGATTAGATCATAGAAAGTTGTGCACCCGGGGTTTTATTTCTGGCCGTACCCATTAAAACCAGTGTTATGACCCCATATACATTTCAATATAATAAATTCAGCATGTAATACCCATTAAAACCAGAGTTATGGCCCCTGATGTGTTCAGTATAAAACATTTACCATGTAATATTGTGTCGCGCCTTACTCAAAAAGTATATGAGTCCAGGGCTTTTCATTGGGAATTGGGAAGAGGCCCTGGCCTTTATAATTGGAAAATTTATGTGCGATAATTGTTGTGTTGATAATTTTTGGAAAAAAAAATTGAAAATGGGCAATAGAGCTAGTTCATAAATTTGAATAGAAATAAGTATTTTCAACTTCATTTTAATTTTTAAAGCACTGTATTTTTAAGACTTCAATTTCGAACTCCCATCAGAGGAGTTTCAACCATTTTTGGAAATCTTATCTAGCATTTTGGGAATAGTCTCTGCCAAAGTTGGGAAAAATACTAATATCGGCCTCTGTTATATAAGGAAGAAAAGCCCTGAAGTCTCAGTCACAATCATGAAACATTAAACCACGTTTACCATCATGTGCAGTTGTACACATGGGGTTTTGTTTCTGGCCACGCCTTTTAAGAGTTATGGCCCCTGATGTGTTTAAATATAATCCATTCAGGAAGTTATCTTGTGGCACGCATAACTCTATGTACAAGTATATGAGCCACAGATATATAACTTTACTGCTTTGTTAACCATAATGTGTAGTTGTGCATCTAGGGTTTTGTTTCTGACCAAGTCCATTTGAACCAGAGTTATGACCCCTTATGTATTTCAGTACAATACAATCACCATGTAATATTTTGTTGCACACAACTCCTAAACTATATTAACCAAAGTCATGAAACTTTATAAGTTTGTTGACCATCGTCAATTGTACTGGTAGAAGTACATGTTAGGTAACTCTGATTGGATTATCTCCCTTTGTTGAAATTAACTTTGTTAATTTTCCTACAGAAGTTGAACATTCATGGGCATCTGTGTCCTATGTACAAATATCTAGATCTATATCGTTTTTTTTATTACCGTCTACATAACATAGGCCTAAATCTTCACAATCTGTATTTTTTAACACTTAAACTCGTGTCTTGCTAGCTTTTTACAAAATTCTTTGCAGCTTGACGCGCAAAGGTCTAGAAAGAAGTGTTTTTATAAATCTTTAATTCGGGAGCACGTGTAAAGGAGATAGCTCACGTCCCCTGTCTGAAAGCGCGACCTGTGTCAAATACACAGTGTCTATGCGTACAGTTAACCGAAACGGAAGTTGCTGATCTGTACGCCGATGATCACATAGTTGCTTACAGAAAAACCTGCGACATCGAATTATTTATTGGTAAATAAACCAAATTTTATGTGCATTTGGAAAAAATATTTCTGTGGTAAGTACAACGTTAATTGTTAGGCCTGCTGTGATCATATAGACTTAAAGGAAGGGTTAGTATTGTTATAATCCATCATCGTTCCCAACTCGATCAGTGAAAATAGGAGCAAAACATTGAATAAAACGGGACGTTTTGGGTTCAAATTTCTTTGTGTAAATAGATTTTGGACCATATTTGTGTTGGTATGAGGGAAAATTCATTTATTCAACTTGTGTACTTCGTTGAACTGAGTTTGAACGACTTAGCAACGAGAAAATGATACTTTCTTTATGTCACTGTAAATGATAAGACTGTACGCATAGTTGCAACTGTACGCGATCGTTAGTTGTTAACAGATGCCTAACATCTGTACGCATAGTTGTCAAACAGATCATTAACAATTTATGGTTCCAGTTAATGCTTTTTGATTATATCGACAGGTTGTCATTTTAGCTTCAGTTAACTTTAATAATTCTTGCACGAGAACCTGAAAAATGCATATTTTTCAACAAATTTGATTATTCTTTAAATAATAAAATTGTATAAACAAATAACTGATCTTGGCTTCCGTTTCAAAGTCAGATTTGTTTTTAAATCTCCTGTTAGCTCTTCATGAAAGGAGGCGTGAAAAAAACGGCTAGAGTCCAACCGAGCTATATCAGTGGTAAGACCGTGTAAGATATGTAGAGGCCCGCTGTAATGTTTTCATTTCTTCTCTGAAGTGCGAACAGTAGAAGCCATAATATAGCTGGACAAATACGCGTTAGTACTTCAACCATAGTTTCTAAAGATTACATAGAATGCTCCAATCAGATTAACATAATCCCTGAAATCTACCCATGAAAGTCGGCCAAAATAAAATCCAACTCGACATTTTAACGACCTTAAACATGAAATTCTTAGCAGTTGCAGACGTAATTGTAGACTAACTTAATTCAGTCACGAAGTGGTGGATTTCAAAATCTGAAACCACTTAATGGAATTTTCCTGTCAAAGACCAGATTGTTAAAGTCTTTATGACATTGGATAATATTTGTGCATAATGTATATTTTTGCCAACACCGGCAGGGATTTCAGCAGGTTTATACTAGGTGTTATTTAATGTCACAATCAGGGATTTAAGATTTCTAGCAATTATCGGTGTCTTATTTGCAAACCAATTCGTTCATATGGTTCAACAGTAGATCAGAGTAAAAACCCTATCAATTTATAGCTCAAAACTTGCTTGTCAGTTCTAAAATGTGATCATATAAGGTTTTATTTTTGATAAATAATACATTAGATTTGGTTGATTCCTTTGATTGATTCCTTTAACAAGTTCTTGCGTCATTGATGCTTTTCAGTTGATCAGTATATGATGCACATATGATCGCAATTGTTCGTACAGTCTGACATTGAAGTACTGCAACTTTGCGTACAGTCTTGTCACTTTCGGTTGCTGCACAGAAAGTCCATTTTTTCGGTGCTAATTCGTTCAAGCACTGTTCAACGCATTTTGTGAGCGTTGGAAATGATTTTTCTTTCACGGGAAGTCAAATATATACCTTTCCAATATATACATTATTAAATATGAGGTCACAAATGCAGATTTTCTCCACTCTTTTCCCCATTTTGTACTGATCAAGTGTGAAAAGATTACAGATTGCAACTTAACTAGCCGTTAGTTCAAGACTTCAAGATCACAGTAAGACTATTAGTCAACGATGTACTTCTTATAAAAATAATTTCTGCGAAAAGCACGTTTAATTTGAATATATTTTACAAATAAAAAGCCGATGACGCGTGTTTTTCTGTAAGCAACTATGTGATCATCGGCGTACTATGGTGGCTGATTTATGCCATTTCTTTTTTTTTCGTTATTTCGCCGCGAAATTACGCCAAGCGAAAAGACGAAATAACGAAAAAACGCCACGCGAAAAGACGAAATAACGAAAAAACGCCACGCGAAAAGACGAAATAACGAAAGAACGCCACGCGAAATAACGAAAAAACGCTATTTTTGCGCGAAATAACGAAAAGCCGCCGTGCGAAAAAACGCCAATTTAACTGCACAAAATAGCGTTCTTTCTAGTTTCGCCTGGCGTTTTTTCGTTGTTTCGCGTGGCGTTTTTTCGTTATTTCGTCTTTTCGCGTGGCGTCTTTTCGTTATTTCGCTTGGCGTTTTTTTCGTTATTTCGTATTTTCGCGTGGAGTTTTTTCGTTATTTCGTCTTTTCGCGTGGCGTCTTTTCGTTATTTCGCTTGGCGTTTTTTCGTATTTTCGCGTGGCGTTTTTTCGTTATTTCGTCTTTTCGCCTGGCGTCTTTTCGTTATTTCGCTTAGCGTCTTTTCGCTTGGCGTTTTTTCGTTATTTCGCGTGGCGGTATTTCGCTTGGCGTTTTTTCGTCTTTTCGCCTTCCGGTTGACATGCGCAAAGTGAAGCAACAGTAAAGCTGGGCATATGGGTAAAAACAACTATTCACGGACGGAAGGAGGGAAGGACAGACAGACGGACAAACGAAGACCATTCCTATACCCCCATCCCGCTACGCGGCGGGGGATAGAAATGGAAGGGCAGAGGCGGTACCAATGATTTTTTCTCAACCACCACCACCAAAAAGTTTTGATTGGTGCGAGTTTTGAGAAATGAAAGTCAACAAAAAAGAAATACAGGCGGGGTGTGATGGATAGGTGCCTGAATTCCCACCCAATCCCAACAACAAAAACATTTGTTGGATTGAGTTGATTAACAAATAAATTAAACTAGAGCTCCGCGAGTCAGATGTGTCGCCTAACGAAATTTTTGTTAGTTTATTGATATACAGTTATTAGCAATGTATTTGCACAAAATTCACATATAAAATAACCTTTCAATTGTTTGATTGCAAGAAACATGCACAACAAGTTAGTCCTTGGCAAGAAAGACACTAAAATCAATCAAGGGAATAATTTAAAAGAATGACAAGAAATGCTCTATAAAGTCAATCAAAGGGGAATAATTTAACGACATTAATGGGACAAAATATGAGCAATATTGTCGCAAAGCATACCTAACACTGCTTTTATGAAACATGCATACCAAGTTGGGAGTCATTTGAACCTATGGTGACAGTTACGCTCCGCACAAGAAATGCTCTGTAAAATAAATCAAAGGGCAATAACTAAAAAACGAAAGATAGTAGAGTTACGGTTCTTGTGCATTGCACTTTGAGTCATTGCCAGAAACATGCATTCCGAGCGAAGAGACGCCAAGCGAAATAACGAAAAGACGCCAAGCAAAATAACGCCACGCGAAATAACGAAAAAACGCCGCGCGAAAAGACGCCAAGCGATATAACGAAAAGACGCCACGCGAAAAGACGAAATAACGAAAAAAGCCACGCGAAAATACGAAATAACGAAAAAACGCCACGCGAAATAACGAAAAGACGCCACACGAAAAGACGAAATAACGAAAAAACGCCACTCGAAAATACGAAATAACGGAAAAACGCCAAGCGAAATAACGAAAAGACGCCACGCGAAAAGACGAAATAACGAAAAAACGCCACGCGAAAATACGAAATAACGAAAAAACGCCAGGCGAAATAACGAAAAGACGCCACGCGAAAAGACGAAATTACGAAAAAACGCCACGCGAAAATACGAAATAACGAAAAAACGACAAGCGAAATAACGAAAAGACGCCACGCGAAAAGACGAAATAACGAAAAACGCCACACGAAAATACGAAATAACAAAAGAACGCCACGCGAAACAACGAAAAAACGCCAGGCGAAATAACGAAATAACGTCGAGCGAAGCTAGAAAGAACGCTATTTTGTACAGTTAAATTGGCGTTTTATTGCCCTGCGATTTTTTTGTTATTTCGCGCACAAATAAGGTTTTTTCGTTATTTCGCGTGGCGTTTTTTTCGTTGTTTCGTCTTTTCGCGTGGCGTTTTTTCGTTATTTCGTCTTTTCGCGTGGCGTTTTTTCGTTATTTCGTTTTTTCGCTTGGCGTTATTTCGCGGCGAAATAACGAAAAAACGAAATGGCATAAATCAGCCACCATAGCGTACAGATCACCAACTTCCGTTTCGGTTAACTGTACGCTTAGACACTGTGATATAGGTGATACTAGAGCAATTTTTGAGTGAAGTTTTAGCCGACATCATCATCGTGGTGATATATTCGTGAAGATGTTGTAATTTTGAAGACTAAAGATATGCCCAACTGGACATAGTTAAGGTACTGAACTATGAAGAAAAAATAGTTCAGATGTCCTTTTGTTACGCCATACATTGTTTTCATCGCCATCCAATGAAAATGCGCGTGGGCGTAAAATTGGGGATAAGCTTGTGTTGTAGTTTTTAACTCGGTTAATTTCGATACCTTGCCGAACTAAACCGGATAATTGATTACGTAAAATATGATAAGGATATTTTAAATCATTATATCATTATATACAAATATAATTCTTAGATTAATGAGCAATTAAAAAACTGAATTTAATTTGAAATATCTTTTTATGAACTTCTCCTGAAATAAAATTATACATGTATTGATGACGTCAATCACAACACACTGGACCTCACACGAAATGCAGAATGAAATTTGCTAGCAGCTTTTGACTGAACAAAACGCTCATTTATAGTAACTTGTTACTTATCTCGTAAAAAACCTCTTTAGAAATTGTTTAATCTTCAATCATGTCTAAATTTTTTCGTGTTCTGGCCATATTGCCGGCAATTTTGACATTTTCTAGTTGTTTTGAATGGAACAAACATCATGATAATAAGGAAATGCTGGAAATAATGCAAGACGTCCATGACAGATGCCCAGATAACACCCGGTTGTACAGCTTACCACAAGTTAAACATACCGATGTTCCAGAAGAGACCCAGATGGGGGAAAAGCTTTGGGTTATCGAATTTGGAGAGATGCCTGGAGAGCATGTTGAAGGTTCGTCACATTTTTATTAATAAAGTATTGTGGGGGAAATGGACATCACCGTTAAGAGTTTAAATCAAATCTTGTCTGATCTGGAGTCTTATCAGAGGTGACATACTTTTTTGACTTTCCACAAACCATAAATGTTGCGACTACTTGTTTCTAACTCAGGAAGCAATCACTATATGTGAATCATTAGTGACAGTAGTATAGTATTAGTGTAATAATAGTATCAATACCTGCAAATAATGCCTGCAGTCTCAAAAGAAAGAAAGGAAATAAGTTGGTAAAGACTGGTTTTTGTTTTTAATTGAGACAGTCTACTTGGCAGTGTTCTGTCAGTCAGAAAAACAGTTTCTCAGCAGGGGATAACCAGATACGGAGTGACTGGATCTCTTTCAAGCACTGGAGGGCTGTTTAAAGTTCAAGTAATCAATATATATTCTTGATAATCTGAAAAAATAATTTTTATTAAAATATTTGCTTTATCCTAAACATAGAAAAAATATAGATGTAAAAGAACAAATGTAAATAACTATAAGGAAATTAAACGATCATAGGTGAGGTCATTAGTTTTACAAACAGATTTCACATAAATATATATGATTGTGCATTCTCATTCTCTCATAATTAAACAGTTTCTTACACAAACATTAACGCGTAACACCAAGATACGGCTCTCTTAAAACAATATTTTACATCTTCATAATATTTTCCTTTTATTATAGGGATGGCAATGGGTAATCGAGTAACTGATACTATATCGATTGTCCGGCGGGTATCAAGTACTTTATCTACTAGTCTACTCGAGTACTCAAATAAAAAATAAATTTTCCAATAAAAAATTAAATCCATTTATGTTCAAGATTCGTTTGATGTTAGATGTTAAAGAATTGGAAAATGCTGATAAGGCAACACATTTAGCCACTACAGGTGACGCAATCAACACTTTGAAATTGTTGTGAAATTGCAAATTGTCAAATTAGGGTCCCAATTTGTCACTTGTCACTTCCATCTTTTAGCAATTTTTGATAGCACAAATCTTTTGTTTGACGCTACCAGTATGACCATTTGAAAATCAGGAACTTCCACTATAATCAATGATTGGTAATATATCATCTTAACTTTTTGATCGGGAAATGATCACGAACCAATATATGAATATTAAGGTAATAATATTATTGTAATAAAACAGTAAATCTGGGGTGATGGTTAGTATCAAATTTCAAAGAAGATACTTGTAAAGTAAGCATCGCACTGAAACACTCGCGTAACATCAACAACATGCCTGCCTGGAGTTACTTCAAATGGACAGCAGACGGAAAGGCAGTTAAATGTTCACAATGTAGTTCAGAATTTGCCTTCAATGAGGGAACTACCATGTGAGGTTGAAATATGAATCTAAGACAACACCGAAAACGTACAGACATGTTCCAAGAAAAGAAGATTTTTACTTAAAATTGATTTATTGATTTTATTATTTCATGGCATATGATATTCTGTCCACTGTATATCTGTAAAAATCTTCTAAACAACACAGCAGTAACTAGGACTCGTTTATTGATTTCTTTCAAAAATAAAATATTAAAAAACAAAAAACAAATAAATTGAAATCTTTTTTACTAATTGCCGTATGAGGTATTTGGTACATAAATACTGAGTAACTTCAAGATAAAGAATATTAACAGAAACTCAACATGCATTTGATCTCTTTCTAGTACTCGAGTAATCGATCTGATAATGATCCGAGTACTCAAGTACCAATTTACTACTCGTTGCCATCTCTTGTTTATTCATATTTAATATTTTTATTTTTATTGTTTTATAGTTTTCTATTTATATCCTTGTATAATGCAATTTCATGCTCATAGTCATAAGCAAACAAAACTCCTGCTAAGTGAGGGATCATCAAACAAATGACAACAAAATTTGTACTTACTAGTTTAATTTTATACTTCATTATTATTTCTGAGCAAATAGCATTGCAAACTTTCATATATGTTTTCCTTTTAAATTTATAGATAAACATCATTTTCTAAAAGTTACCTCCTCTTATTCCTTTCATAACCTAACTTCCGGTCTATAAAATTAGATATTTAATTTATATAGGCTATTATATTGTTGTTAAATCTGTACAATTCAATTCTCCTGAAAATTAAAAATAAAATGTTCAGAGTTGTTCAACAGTTCAAGCAGTCAACAAACATTTTGTACAGACTTGTGGCCCTGTAATTGAATTACTTCATGAATTAGCAGTGTGTGCTTTCCAACTTAAAAAGCCTTTATCCAATCTTCATGAAGCTTGGCCAGAATTACAGTAATTCGATCAAAGTAGCATACATATAAAAGCCTTTATCCAGTGTTTACTACACTTGGTAAATTTTAATGGTAGTAGTTTAGCAAAGTCCAGTAACCAGCCAGATTGTCTCAGGCTCTTTGGTGTTATGACACTTGAATTGCAAAATTAAAACAAATGCATCATATGCACTCTTATGCTCTTGTTGTGGATTATAGATTTCATGAAAGTTGATGAGTGAACAGTTAATTTCCATGAAATGCAAAAAGCAATGTGGGAAGGCTCATGACATAAACAAAAGTAAATTTTTTAAAATGATGTGTATGATTGGTAATTTGATTTTATAGCCTGTCGTACATGTATGACCACAGGCAAATTAAATAAAACAGAGAGTGTTTCTCTCTGTAACACATTTCAAAGTTTCACTTAATCTTAGAGAATATTTGAATCATTTGATTCACTACATTGGATAAACAATGTTGGCAGCTCAATTTCATACATCCTTTCCAAGGAATGATGTCATCTTCTAAAAAACAAAGTTTGCCATGTCACAGCTTATTTGAAGATGTGTTATGTAATACAATGGGGTTCCTTCCAAATTGTAGGAATACCAGAGTTTAAATACATTGGTAACATGCATGGCAATGAGGTGGTAGGACGTGAATTACTTCTCATGTTGATGGACTACCTGTGTGCTGTGAGTCGTGGGGACGTGGTGCAGCACAGTGAAAGCAAGCAGTTTGACCGCAAAAAGATTCTTTGGCTTCTGCAGAACACGAGGATCCATATCATGCCTTCAATGAACCCTGATGGATGGCAACTTGCTGCTGTAAGTTACCTTAATGTTTTATTCTTTTTTCTTTAGCATGACTATTGGAAGAGTAAAGAGAGGTATCCTACTCTAGTCACAGTCATATTAAAGCATTTATGTCCATAATTGAGAAACAACTGAAGATGTGATATACAAAGTTGGAATAATTTTTTTTATATCTGCCTAAACTGCTGTGAGGATGTCAGTGAAATAAAGGGAGGTAATAAAAACAATGTTTTATAATATGCATCAGATACTTGCTCAAAAAATTGATTGGGATTCAAAAAATGCTTTTGCTTAGTTTCTTAAAATTATGGGATGTTTTTAAAAACTATTTGATTGTTAAATTGAAATATATTCATTAAACTGCAAATGATTCAGTCATATATATAAGGCAAAATAAAAAATATTTTAGATTCTCATCCCCGCCCGCCCCTGTCCAAAACCACCCATCCCAAAAAAATTTATTGGTAAAAAGATCAAAATATATTCTGTTCTGGACAGAACAGGTTTTAGACCACCCCCAATTACCTTCTTAAGGTATTTTGTTAATAAAAAATTGTCTTGAAACTTTCTATCAATTTTCTTTTTGTTGAGGTTTAATAATTACCGGTAAGTTGAATGTTGTTCTGTTCCATGCAAATTTCTGTTCGCTATAGGAACTAAATGATAAAAATGTTAAAAATCATTTTATTCCTGAACTTCATGGATAATAAGGCATATAAGTTTGTATAATGCATTGCCTAAAGGTCCTTTGTAGAGTTTATCCAAATTTAAGCCTAGCGGTCACTTGGCTGGGCCCTTTAGGACATTTTTAGCCAGATTTTTCCACAGAACATTTGAGTGGGTGGATAAGGGCTGTGAACATATTTCCATCTTCCTTTTTAGCATACTGTATAAGTTCACTGTTAAAATTTTTATGAACTATTTATCATAGAAAACTTAACTTGAAAATCAGGCTTTCATGCAGTATCTGCATTTACTCGTGTTTCAGTATGAATTGTGTCTTGTTCAGTACTAAATGACATAGGGTGAACATGGAGGCTGTTACTTCCATTAAGCCTGTGAATGTCCTGAAGGCTAGGTTAATCAATCTGATCCATTGGTCGACTTTTTTCTTATGTAATTTATTACAGATTAGTTTTTACTTAATTTCGCTCTTTTATTAGACTCGTAGTAAATTAAATGTGTTGCATGTTATGGAATCCCTCTGTCAGTTAACTTGGTTAGGCGTTGAACCACTGCTTTTGTTCCCGGAGGTTGACTTAGATCAGCCAAGGGCAACGTCTTCAGTTTTGAAAGAAGCGTTGGTGTAATTTGTTAATGTTTCTAGAAATGCTGGGTCATGCAGTAAGGGAAACATACTATAAATATATGCTGATGTTGTTATACTATTATGAAGGAAGTATGTTTGTGACAATTTCCGGTGTTCACAGAATTTGTTTGTTGCTAGAGTTAATATGTTCACAATACGTGTATTTAACAAATAATTTTTTTAGCTAAAGACATATAAATACTCTATTACAGATTAAAAAGAAAAATATTCAAATGAGATTATATTTTTGTAACAATGAAAACATAGCTTCTGTTGAATGACAAATGATTTAATTCTCATAGTCCTGACAACCTGCATGGTGTTATATTGATGAAACTAATAGTTATAGTTCATCACATGACATTTTACGAAAATACAATCATGTGGTTCAAGACAGCCTGTGGTATAAGGGATTTATTTGCATTGAGAAACATTTTAAATTATATATACTAAAATAATAAAGTTAACATTACTTTATTTAACTTTGAACAGTAACAGTGTATTTCACGTGAACATTTCACATGCCAACTTTCCCAATCCCTGTTGATGCCATGTTCATTTACATGATATTTGCATCCCTAATAATCCATTATGTGGAAGTTGTTAGTTGGTCTGTGATGTAATAGATTACAGCACGAGATTTTAAATCTCCAGATGACTAACAAACAGGCTCAAATTAATAATCAATATTTGTCCAATGCAATAGGGATAAACCTGTTAGAAATGGTTAGACAATGTAATGATAAATTATACTGGTCAGCCAGATCAATATTGGACTCTTTACACCTCTGTCAAATAACAGTCAGCAGTGCGATCAACATCACCTGCTTAAAGAATTAATGAGCTTGAATATATATGCCATTTCAGGGCTCACACTAGACATGCAAATCAGGAGAAGTTTTCTCATAATTTTACATAATTATGGAGAAGTTTGCAGTCAACAGCATTCTTTACCTTTTACTAAATTACTTCTCTTGTAGCTCAACAATCTCCTTCGCAGAGTTGTCGTTCCTTACACTCACTTTACATGAATGTGAATGTAATGAGCCGATAGTGTAAGAGAGTGATGGCTCAAAGGAGGGAGAAGTCTGGTCACTTTTGGGAGACCACTTCTCCCAAGTCTCCATCTAGTGAGAGCTCTACTTTTATCTCATGGGTGACCAGTTGAGATCCAGATCAGCCAGCACATCTGTGCCATCAGATCTGGATCTGTATTGTTGGTCTCCTGGGCAGAAGTAACCTAATGAATTTATCAAGCAGTTTATTGCCATGTTACAATATCTCCATGTTACAGGATAAGAATAAATGCAATATTTTATTGTTACATGTAGTACCTGTAGGAAGAATAATTTAAGAAGCTATGAATTAAACACATCTTTACAAATAACTGTGGCAACTTTAGATTACCAGTTTATTGAAATCAGAGTATTATTGTACATGAATGTATGTATATTGTCAGCAAAAATCACAAACATTGTATGTAAAAAGGTCCACTTTTCACACATTTTCACATTTTATTGACAAAAGCAGGGCTCTCACTACAGGGAGACTTGGGAGAAGTGGTCTCCCAACAGTGATTAGACTTCTCCCTTTATTGAGTTATGGGAGAAGTCATTTTGTATTGACTATATAGGGAAAGAATGCTGTTGACTGCAAACTTCTCTTTTATTCCGTAAAACTATGACAAAACTTCTCCCTGATTTGCAAGTCTAGTGAGAGCCCTGAAAAGTAGCAACTCGTCACCATTTCAGCCAATCAGATTCTTGAGATTTTAGACTGGTCCCCAGTCTTGGTTTTATGATCCTTGGCCCAGGTCTAGTTCATGGATCGCATATATATCTACATGCACTTGCACTAACATTAGAAACAGTGTGGGAGTGTAATTTATGGTAGATTACACCTCAAAAAGCTCTAAATAGTACACTAACGCAGACGTTTACTAGGGACCCTATATTAAATTCCTATTATTCCTTTAGAGACAGCTTTATTTCATGACAGTTATTTCCTTTTATTTGGATGTTGCTTAGAAACCAGTTTTGATGTAATAGTTGTCTTGCTGGTAAATGGTTATTTATACTGGAAGGACAAAGAAAAAACAGTGAAATTGCCGATGCTCAAGTCTGTCAGATTTCCAAGATGTCATAAAGAATTTAAATGTTGACTGCACAGCATTCCAGTTTTCTCTATACATTCTAGTATATATATACTTCTTTGAACCCTTATTGCTGGAAAAAGATATGATACTTATTGTTGTTGTATGACCTAACTAACCAGTAAATTAATTTGAACAAAAAAGCAATTGATGGTGTTTTCTCTCAGTAAATCACATCCTTTTGGGATTTTGACCCTGGTTTATTCTTTGCAAGTGAAATCTCTGTGATCGGCTTTATTTCTCTGTTGATCTTTTTATCCTCCCCAAAATATTTACCTTAAAGCTGTACATCCCACATTTCTAAGTCTATCAACCACTGGCAATGAAACTTCAATGACATGGGAAGCTTCACTAAATAAAATAAATTGCACATATTGTCAACGCATTCTTTATGTTTTGATGGTTTTTCATGAAGTTATTGACTTTTTAATTTCTCCATAATATGATATTGGACCATTATTGTCTGGGCTATTACTCAGCACCTACCAGTTGAAATTCAATATCATAAACAAAATGAAATGACCATATCACCATGACCTTTATGTTTTTGAAGATTTTTTGCAGAAAAATGGCTCTTTCAATTTTTTTATTGTTTAAAATAGCACCATAATTGTCAAAACTATTTCTCAGCAGCCAATAATTCAGTCAAACTTCTTTGAACCTTCCCTGATATTATCAGCTTGATCGTGCAGTTATGAAACTTTGGTCATTCTCAGCATATTATAGCACCATTCCTATCTCCGCTATTTATTAGCATTAACAACATTTTATACAGGAAGTTGAACTTACTAGAGATATTATAAGCAAAGCAAGATGTGGCAGTTAGTGTTTACTGAGTTATGACCCTTTGATTTAGTTACATATGATATAGTATATCTAAATGCTATTCCTGTTACTGGTAATACCCAGGGGAGCATCCATCAGTTCTTTTGATATATTGTTATATTTGTTGACATAGCAGTAACTTATGTATAACACACATTGAACAGCAACCAGAAAATCAATCAGCAATTTTTATTCACATTATGTTCCAGGCTTCCGGCAATGGCAGTTACCAGAATGGAGTCAAAGATTGGTTAGCGGGTCGTGCCAATGCTAACGGTGTGGATTTGAACCGCAACTTTCCAGATCTGAACAAAATCTACTATAAGATTAAAGGAAGTCCACATCATGTCAACAATCACATAGATGAACACTTTGAAGCTATAGCATCAGTGAACAAGGTAAAACAATATTGTGTGATTGATTGAACAAGCTTTTTTTTTAGATTGTGGGCATCATCATATAATCATAGTTGAGAGGGGTACTCTATAAACATTTGAGCTGGGAAAACAAAGCTTGTATACACAATATTAAAACATAGCTTTTTGAGAGCTATATATTTATATTTTTTATTTTAAACATTGATAAAACAAGTCTATTTGCATTGAAAGTAGCCTGAATTTTTTTCTCTCATCATGAAACAAGATGATCATTGAGCTTGGCTCATAATATAACAAACTGAATATAGTGGATCTGCTGGCTGACCAAGTCCACATTGACAGTACAGTTATATAGAGTTCTAGGTAAACTAAGGTTATAACACACCATGTAAATTAACAGGTAAACTGTGTTATATACCTAAGCATGGAATGAAGCTTTGTTAAAAGACAAGACAAAAGTCATGGTTAAAGTATGGTGCACTTTAATGAAAAGTTGTACATTTTAAAACAACTTTGTTGTGTAAAAGTAAAGTGTTGGAGAGAGGTCAAAGGTGCTTGTGCTAGTTATCGACTGGTTAGTCAGCATTTTCAGTTTTTTGGTCTGCTTACCTGTTGTCTCAGTCATTTATCAGAGAAATTTGAGACTTAAGCACATTTGTTTACAGACTTCCATAATGGACATGTTCTGTAAAATTTGGTCCGGTCTGACATGATTTCTTATGTTATCCGACCCAGTGTCAGACAAAAATTTAAACTGCTACGTCCTTTTTAACGTTTCGGGCAGACAGATTTTCACATCTTATCTGACCAAGTGTCTGACTCTTTTTTCACCTTTTGGGAAGTCTGGTTTAAGTACAAGCTGAGCCATTAGAAATAAAAGTCAGCAGAAAGACAATTGGGAAGACGTATTATTGCAGAATATATAAACCAATTACGTAAGAAAGTTAAAGATAAAAATTGGTTCTATCCAAAAACAAAAGAATCATATTAGAAATTTTCTCAAAATCAGTGGATACTGAATTTCTCAAGGCAAGGCTCCAAGATGTTAGTTCTACTAGGCCATCCATAACATTGACAGTAAGCATGAGATGTAACTTGTGGTTCTCCTGTATACCAATCAAGCTCTTGTGCATGACAGTATTAAAGGTGGTTCCCTGTTTTTTCAGCTGGATCCTGAGAAGACACTCAAGCTTGAGCCGGAAACCAAGATGGTGATGACATGGCTACACAGCATACCATTTGTTACCTCCGCCAACCTGCACAATGGAGACATTGTTGCCAACTACCCGTTTGATGAGACTGAAGATGGAAGTCCTCATAAATACACAAAGAGTCCTGATGATGAAACTTTCAAGTAAGCTTTTAAAAATTAAGATTGGAGACCAGTCTTCATATCCATGCTGTCTGATCAGGATCTGCACTGGTCACATTTGGGTCAGAAATAACCTAATGGATCAAAAACGGAACAGAGAAGATCCTTATCAGATGGCACAGATGTGCCGGCTGATCTGGATTTAAACTGTTCGCCCATGAAAAGATGTGCCAGCCGATCTGGATTTAAACTGTTCGCCCATGTAATATAGGTGTTTCTATGGAGGAAAGGGTTAACCCTTGACTGCATGGGATATGGCTGTAATCACAGTATGAACTGGGTAAATCCAGATAAGCTAGCACATATATTCCATCTGATCAGGAACTACACTGTTTTCTGATGGATTCATTAGGTTTTTTCTGACGAAGAAGCAGGCAGTGTAGATCCTGATCTGATGGCATAGAAGTGCTGGCTGATCTGGATCTACATTGGTCACACATGTGATAAAACTCGTTTTGTTGGAGGGTAAAATATGCTTATCATATGGATTTAAAATTGCACATGATTACATTTTCATTTTTCCAGAATGTTGGCAAAATTATTCTTATGATACAATTTAGTTCTGCTCCTTTAATAGAAACTTCATAAAACTAATAATGGAAATATATCCAAATAGTTTCAAATAGACCAACACACAATCAAAAGCTGGTTGTGGCAGTTTTAATGATATATTTGACAAACCAATGTTACATATTTCTACAGAGAGATGGCAAGGAGTTATTCTGAGGTACATAGAGTTATGGCCTCCCCTCATGAACCATGTGAGAAAATGGAAGGAAAGTTTGCAGATGGCATCACCAATGGAGCAGCCTGGTACTCCGTGCCAGGAGGTAAGGACTGTCACTTGTTACCTGGGTAGTAAATAGTGCATGTAGGGTCTAACTACCATAGGCAATAAATGGTGAGTGCTTGTAGGGTCTGGCAGCTGTAGGCATTAAATATTGAGCAGGCAGATTTTTTCCAACTGGCACTTGTTATAAAAGTTGTGCATGTAACTTGATATAACAAGTCAATCAAGAGCTGATGTTAAAATTCATTGTGGACAGTGACAATACAAAATATTAAAGCTTGTTTATGCATTTAATAATAAAAGCAATTTATTAAGCAAGTATTAATTTGGCAAGTAATGAACATTTTCTGTTTATAGGTATGCAGGATTACAACTACCTGAGTACAAACTGTTTTGAGATCACATTGGAGCTGGGCTGTGACAAATTCCCACCGGCCTCTCAGCTGCTTACTCTCTGGGACGACAACAAGGAGTCTCTCTTCAACTTCATGTTCCAGGTCAGTAAAATGCCAACAGCAGACTGCTCAGTTCATGTTCCTGGTAAGTAATATGCCAACAGCAGACTGCTCAGTTAATGTTCCAGGTCAGTGATATGCCAACAGCAGGCTGCTCAGGTCATGTTCCTGGTCAGTGATATGCCAACAGCAGACTGCTCAGGTCATGTTCCAGGTCAGTAATATGCCAACAGCGGACTGCTCAGGTCATGTTCCAGGTCAGTAATATGCCAACAGCAGACTGCTCAGTTCATGTTCCAGGTCAGTAATATGCCAACAGCAGTCTGCTCAGTTAATGTTCCAGGTCAGTAATATGCCAACAGTAGACTGTTTAGTTCATGTTTCAGTGATATGCCAACAGCAGACTGCTCAGTTCATGTTCCAGGACAGTGATGTGCCAGCAGCAGACTGCTCAGTTCATGTTCCAGGTCAGTAATATGCCAACAGTAGACTGCTCAGTTCATGTTCCAGGTCAGTGATATGCCAACAGCAGACTGCTCAGTTCATGTTCCAGGTCAGTGATATGCCAACAGCAGACTGCTCAGTTCATGTTCCAGGTCAGTAATATGCCAACAGCAGACTGCTCAGTTCCTGTTCCAGGTCAGTGATATGCCAACAGTAGACTGCTCAGTTCGTGTTCCAGGTCAGTGATATGCCAACAGCAGACTGCTCAGTTCATGTTCCAGGTCAGTAATATGCCAACAGCAGACTGCTCAGTTCATGTTCCAGGTCCGTAATATGCCAACAGCAGACTGCTCAGTTCATGTTCCAGGTCAGTAATATGCCAACAGTAGACTGCTCAGTTCATGTTCCAGGTCAGTAATATGCCAACAGTAGACTGCTCAGTTCATGTTCCAGGTCAGTAATATGCCAACAGTAGACTTCTCAGTTCATGTTCCAGGTCAGTAATATGCCAACAGCAGACTGCTCAGTTCATGTTCCAAGTCAGTAATATGCCAACAGCAGACTGCTCAGTTCATGTTCCAGGTCAGTAATATGCCAACAGTAGATTGCTGAGTTCATGTTCCAAAAAGGTCAGTTATATGCTTACAGCGGACTGTTTAGTTTATGTTCTTGTAATAACTTGTTTATAGCTTTCCTCATCAATTTTGGTGTGATAGTTGCCGGTGTAAAAACCTTCATAAAATTGTATTTGGAGTCACTGGGGTCAAGGTCACTGTTACTAAAAATAGAATTTCCCGGTCTAGTTTGAGCTTTCATCACAAAAAGTAGGTATGAAGGTAGCCTGTAAGGAGTCCTTGCTTTGGGTTGCTTTAAGGTTCACTTGTGTCAAGGTCATTGTTATCAAAAATAGAAATTTCTTGATGGAACAATAACTTTAGACTGGTTTCAGCAGTCCTCACCAAACATGGTTTATAGGTGACCTGTGTTGAGACATGGCTTGGAATAGTATTTGGAGACACTGGGATTAAACACATGGTTACAGTTTATTAAAACATAAATTTGTTTATCATTTTGCCTTGTTTAACTAAATGTGATTTTATACTACACATTGTAATGGTTTATCAAGAACTAGATGGGTGTTCTGTTGAACACTTGTCGCCCTCTGGTACTCTTATAGTCAGTGTTAACTTTTTTGTGTCACAATCCATGTACAAAATGGGGCAAAACTCCATAAAATGTAACCTTGACCTAAAGAATTTGGCATCATCACAAGCTGTTTTCATAACAAATACAATTCAAATGTTTGATTCAGAAATAGCAAAGTTATAGCCATCTAAGTTTTTGTGTAAAAATCCAAGTATAACAAGGGGCATAACTCCATCAAATGTGATCTTAACCTCGAGAATTTGGCATCATCACAACCCTGTTGTCATAGGCAATATAATTTGAAAGTTTTGATTTGAATAATATTATGAAATGGCTTAGGTATAGCCAACATTAAGTAACGAATGGGCAACACAAAAATTGCTATTGTACAATTTATCTTTATTCTTGCAAAGTAGGTGGCATAAGTGTATTAATTTCACAATTCTAGTTCTGGATGAAATAAGCCAAGAGCAAGATAGAAACAAAATTGTGACAAACTGCATCATTTGTTTCATGCGCCATGGAATAGCAAAATCAATGAAACCATGCAAAAAATAATGACATTATGTCAGTTTTGATATAAATTTGAAGCATTAAATGATGCCAGGAATGGCAAGCTACAGCAAATGAGATACTTATAGAACATTTATTATCCATAAGTGTATTAATCATCGAACATACATGGTATTGAACAGTTGTTGTTTATACAATGTATGTCTGAAGGGGAAAAATAAAAAAAACATTCGGTATTGTTAACCGGAAAGGAAATCACAGCTTTATTCTAGGATGGATAGATAACCAATCCATGTTGAAAGTTTGATCACTTCAGATATTTGCCAGTACTTTACAAAAAATGTTTTGCAAAATCTTAAAATTAATGTCACCACAAACTAATATGATAAGAATATGAATGAAAGTAGCTCAGCAAGACATTGTTTCTGTTACAGGCACACATTGGTATAAAAGGCCAGATCATACTGCCCCATGAACTTCGCGACATGGATCTGCTAGCCACCATACATGTCAGGAACGAGAACTCTGGTGTCGACATTGACCATGATATTCTCTCCAGTAAGTACTTCCTCTTGTAAAGTAATTTATTATTGGTATTTTTAGCTCACCTATCACATAGTGACAAGGTGAGCTTTTGTGATCACAATTTGTCCGGTGTCCGTCCGTAAACTTTTTATTTAAACGACATCTCCTCTTAAACCCCTGGGCCAAAGTTGATGAAACTTGCCATGGGTGTTCCTTGCATGAAGCTCTTTCAAAGTTGTTCAAAGAAATCAATTCCATGCAAAACTCTGGTTGCCATGGCAACCTAAATGAAAAACTTTAAAAATCTTCTTGTCTGAAACCACAAGGCCTAGAGCTCAGATATTTGGCATTTAGCACCCTCTATTGGAACTCTACAAAGATTGTTCAAATTATTTCCCAGGGGTCAAAATTGGCCACGCCCCAGGAGTCACTTCATTTTACATAGACTTATATAGGAAATCTTTAAAAATCTTCTTCTCACAAACCACAATGCGTACAGCTAAGATATTTGGTAAGTAGCATTGTCTAATGGATGTCTACTAAATTTGTTCAAATTATGTCCCCTGGGCCAAAATTGGCCACACCCTAGGGTTCTGTGGTTTACATATAGTTATATAGGAAAAACATGAAAAATCATTTTTCTCCGTAACTAATAGGACTAGATCTTAGATATTTGGTGCTGAGTATTGTGTAGAGACCCTTTATCAACTTTGTTTAAAAGTTGGCCCTGGGGTCAAAATTGTCCCCACCCAGGGGCCCTTTATATGTGAAAAAGGCAAACTTTAAAAATCTTCCTACTGGAAACCTCAATGCCTTAAGCTTAGATATTTGATATGTAGCATTGTCTAGTGGATGTCTACCAAGTTTGTTCAAATTATTTCCCCTTGGCCAAAATTGGCCACGCCTCAGGGTTCTCTTAGTTTACATTGATTTATATAGGAAAACATGAAAAATCATTTTTCTCCGAAACTAATAGGACTAGACCTTAGATATTTGGTGTTGAGTATTGTGAAGAGACCCTTTACCAACATTGATTAAATGTTGGCCCTGGGGTCAAAATTGGCCCCGTCCTGGGGGCCCTTAATATGTAAAAAAGGAAAACTTTAAAATACTTCCTACTGGAAACCTCAATGCCTTAAGCTTAGATATTTTGTATGTAGCATTGTCTAGTGGATGTCTACCACGTTTTTGACTTGATTTTACCACACTTGCACAAAACTCTTGCAAGCATTGAGCAGTTGTTGACAGGTGAGCGACCCAGGGTCCTATGGACCCGCTTGTTATTTGTTGTTAAGACCTTAAATCCAGGTGCAGTATGACTACACAGTTTCCTAAACTGTATACCTCTGTATGAATCAAAATCATATATTGTCCATGTACCTTATCATTTAAAAATGTACAAAATTAAAATGGCAGTCCAATATTTTGGAGATGCATGGTCTGATATTGACATTATTGGTTCAGCTAGTCATATAGCTGAAATTACTTTCAGGACAGGTCCAGAAGGTGTAATTGGCCCTGCAATCTGATATTGGGTGTTGTATCACTGTTTTTATGGTATGGCAATCACAATGATTATTGAGAGGAACACAAGCGTGTTTCTACATTGAGTGTTTTTTTATTAGACTGAAACTTTAACAGACAACTCAAAGTGGCAATATATAAGCATGCTCAGTAAAGTATATTCTGTTTCAAACAATACAATATACAACATTGGGCCTGTTTATTGACAAGTATGCAGAGGATTTCTTAGAGGGAGACTTTGGAGAAAAAAGTCTCATGAATATCCAAAATTTCTTCCACTTTGGCTTAGGGATAAGCTATTTCCTATATGTTTCTTATAGAGACCTGAAAACTACCAAAACTCACTAAAATTGGGAAAAAACTTCTCCCAATTCTCACTGCCTAAGCAAATCCCAAGTGTGAATGATATTTTACCAGACTATGTCCATTGAACAGGACAATTAATATGAAGTAATTAATAAATAAGCAGAAATAATTTAAATCAAGTGAACTTTATTAAGCTACTGATTACACACAATTTTTCTGATGAAACAGACCTGGATGAAGGAACGACCTTGCTCATAGTTTCTATAAAGTCTTTTAAGTAATTTTATGTGACAAGTAAACTTTGAAGTCCAATGCCTAGCTGTTGGGAGTAAGCAAACATATTAGAACAGTTCATAAGCTAAGTTTTTCCAAAATATGACACAGACAACAATCTGTTTACCATTAACCTTGAACAATTCTCAACAAAATGCCTGCTACTAGGACCAAGAAGTGGTCTTTATACTTATGAGGTCTTTTTTTTGTTGGGGGGGGGGGGGGGGGGAATTGTGCAGAACTGTTACCATCAGGCACAATGAAATTGTGCTCTCATTATCAGGGTGGTTAATAAGGGGTTCTTCTGTAGATCTGTTTTTCCAATGCTTCGCAGAGCTGAAGATGAGGAAAGAAATTTGTTTCAACGTGATGTTATTTTTCAGCGGAATATGGGGATTACTTCCGGCTGCTGGCTGATGGGATGTACACGGTGAATGCGACGGTGTATATTCCACATAGGAAAGGTTACTTGGTACCAATTGTGCGACAAACTTGCATCAATGTTGAGAACAAACCAACAGAGCTGAATGAAGCCCAGATTGCCAACTTTGACTTCAGGGATCTTAGCCAGGAGTTTGATGGCCTATCTTGTGAGGTATAAACTTATAACGTTTTTCAGAGCAAATAGTCAAAGCCTATCCATTGAAGGCCATTCACTGAGACACTTAATGTAAACCTTGATAAATCTTAATTCATACCTTCACAGTTATAGTTTGATTAATATACTATTTATCTTTCAGTTATTTAAAGTAAACTAATCGAAAAATCACAAAAACTGATGTTATTCTTTAATTAGTTGTGTCCATTATCCAAACACTCCAACAATGGAACAAAGATTTTAAAATTATTTTAGAAATTGTGATTTCCTCAGATGTCCAAAATAATGTTAAAGTTGATACATAAAGTAATACCAGATAATATCGTTTAAACACTAACTCCGTGGGAAGATTCCGTTATCCATGGACATTTTACCAATAGGCGAACATTCATGCCATCTGATCAGGCTCCACACTGTTTGCTTTTAAAATTGGTTTATGAGGTTATTTGTGACAAAGAAGGTAACTGTGTAGATTCTGATCAGATGGCATTGATGTGCCAGTTGATGTGTATCTACTCTCCCCACATATCGCCCGTATATATGGAGTATAGGGTTAAGTTATTGACATTTATGTTTTGTTACATAAATAATTCCAAATTTGGGTTATAAACCATGAATTGTTCATTGTTTATGTTTTTTGCAGGGGATGCAGTACGAGAGGGATCAAGATTATTACGACATTATCTCATTCTTCAGGCAGTTGGCAGGGAAAAATAGATACAAGTAGATGACATGAAAGTCACGGGGTGCAGTAGTTGTAGAACGGGTTCACAGATTTTTTTTTCTTTCTAAAACTGAACTAGTAAAATCTGAAAATCAAGTTTCCCTAAAAAATAAATTCCCACCGCTTAAATACCCCACCGTTAGCAATCTACCATTATACATCGTTGAAAAGTACTTTTTCATGGACTACTGATTTTTAAAGAATAATAAAGGGAAGTAGATTGAATGTCCTGTGGTTTAATGCTAGCAATACAGATCGTGGTGGATCTGCAAGAATTACAACCATTTGAAGTTCACTGAATATAAGCAGATTATGTAGAAAAGTAGAAATCAAGTTTTGTTATTTTCCTTACATTGTACTCGCTGCATATTCTGAAATCACAGTTATATTAATCTACGCAAGCAGTTTGTAATTCCTGTTGTCTTAAGGCAATGATTGGCGATCAAATTCACTTAATGAACTCAGTGAAAAAATGTCTGTGTTCTGTCATTTGTTTCATGTTCAATCCAGCCCCATATTGTATAAGAATTCAGACATTTATCATTGTGGTTTAATTCTGCTTTTTCACAAAAAATTGGTTAAGGGTTTATTTAGACTGTAATAGCAGAGGAATGTTCAGTGAAATATGAATGAATGCTTTATGTTGTATAAGGTTGTGTATAGCTTCGACTGGTTGTAAGGTTATATTTGATCTTATTCAACTACTCAGTGGAATATGGCTGCTATCCCATGTCGATCAGTGTAGAGCAAAATTAGCTGGCATGTCTGTGCTGTCTGATCAGTCAGCAAATCATCCAATCAGCATCAAAATCTAATCTGTTTGCCTTTGGATTTTTTTAGGTTTTCTTACCAATTAGCAAACGGTATAGATCCTGATTACACAGCCCGGACATACCAGCTGATCTTTATCAACACTGTTTGCACATGTGATAAAACCTGTATATATCGAGTAAAGGGTTAAGATTAAACCTGATATGCAAAAAATGCCACTTGTTTTTCAGAATCATGAATTTTCAGTTTGTCAAATATGCCAGTGGCTTGGTTATTTGTTAATGAAGGAATTTTTCAAGACTAAAGTATCATTTAACTTTTTCTCTGAGCTATCTAAAAGTCATTGTAAGTTTGCCTACAAATACAGATGTATATTGTTTTGTTATATTTTGTTATAAATTATGTTTACATGAAATATTGTTATGGAGTAGTTATTGAATACTAGTAAGTGTGTTTAATTGGGCTTTGGGAACAACTGTTTATGTTGTTGTGCATAATATTTGGAGTTGTCACAGGAAAACAGGGTGGCTGTACCACGTGACTTTTTGGATGTCTTCACACACAAAATCACTCGCTTCAGGTAGGTTTTTTGCTTATTTCTCAGTAATTTCTGGACCGATTTCGATCAGATAAAGAGTACCATACACCTGTTTAGAAGCATTTTCATTGACATTTAACCTCCATTATCAATCAGCTGTCGTTTCCTCAAACATTCAAAGACAAATTTACACTTTAAAACAAAGTTTGTATTTGAATGTTTGAGAAAATGGCATCCGATTGATAATGGAGGTTAAATGCCAATGAAAATGCTTTTTAACAGTAGTACAGTGCTGTTGATCTGACGAAATTGGCCCAGTAATTACTGAGAAATAAGCAAAAACTTACCTGAAGCAAGTGATTTTGTAAGTGCACGACATCCAAAAAGTAAGGTGGTATAGCCACCCTGGAAAAGGTGTTTTAGGACATTTGACTTTAATCCTTGGAATGACATCATTAAGTTGAGCCATCAATATTGCTAATTATGCATTTTGCTGTAAAAATAAAATATTGTCAAACTGTATACAAAATCACTGTCTAGTTACGAGAAAGTAATAGATAATTGTAAGTTCTTTCCAAATATAGTAACAACTAAATTGTCACAAAATATGACCAAGGACACCTTTTTCCATGTCTTTTTTTTATTTTTTTATTCATTATATATACTCAACAAAAAAAGAAACCTGACACTGTAACTTTGAATAAGTATGAGGTGCATATTCAAAATCTATATATTTTTGCACCATCCAAAAGAAACTAACCACTGAATCACTTGTTTCATGCACCAAAAATATCAAAATGCATAATTAAGTTCAAAACATGCACAATTTTTATTGCATACCACAATTCAATTAGCTTTAAATCTGATTCCAGGAAAATACACCAAATATAAAGTGTCAGGTTTCTTTTTTTTTTGAGTATATGATGCATTCTCTAGAAATGGAGGCTTAGTGACTTAATGTAAAACTTAAATGTTATCTTTGGTCAGAATGAACTCCACATGATTTTTAAAATGAGATAATTTTTATATGAATTAAAGAATTTCGTTATTAAACCTTGATAGCAAACAGAACAGCTATTTCAGTATGTACTGGAATGCTTAGTCATTAAGCCAGACATTATGGGACCAACTCATTATACATGTTTGCCAGAGACTTTTTCTGACAACAGTTTCGAAATCCTGTGTTGAATACTGTTTTGATCAGTTGTGGTGGAATCAACTTTTATTTCCACTTTTTTGAGAGTTTGCTTTAAAACTCAGAATTCTATATATACATTATTGTAAGGTGTTCTTTTATTTATTATATTTCCATATAAATATCATTCCAACAGACTTTTAATCAATTATCCATTTCTTATTTTGTTATCTTGTTTTTTTCTGTTGGCAAATTTTTTTCTAAGAAATCCGTACAAAAATCAATTAATTAGTATGCCAGAAGTGTTTTTTTTTAGATTAATCATGTTTCAGCTGCAAAGTGTGCATTTAGACATTGTTACTGTACATCAGGAAAAAACAGAATTTTGAAAGTGTAAAAAATATTTACAGAATTAAGAATGATTCTTGGACAAATATTTCATAATAATCATGCAGTTTTAAAGATTAAAAGACAGGGAGTTTTGATGATAATAAAATAAATCAGATATATTTGTTCATTTAAATATTTCTTTAGATTAATTTTGCAACTATTTGAAAGACTGATGAAAAATAATCCTATTTTTTTTATTGTAGAGGCATTTCTTCATAGAATGTGCAATACTGGACACTATAATATTGTGACATTGTTGATGTTGTTACATGTATTGTTAAACTGTATTGTGATCAAAGTTTACTATATGTTAGATTCTATAAAAAAAAAAACAACCACAAAATTAAGGAACATTATTAGGTTTTGTTTTCCCTCCAAGATTTTAAGAAAATGGAACGCCTGTATCTTTAGAATATGTTAAGAGGTACACAAAATTTAGCTATTGTAAGAATTGTAAAAAGTACAGGGTATCTTTGTGTTTGATAATACATTATCTAATAAAGTTTTTAGACCAGTTTTCACTATCCCTTTTCAGTTATCAGTTACACAATGTTAAAATAAAATTAATTTAGGAATGATTTCTCTATTTTCCCTTTTCTCAGAAATTAAATTGAAAAGATTGCAGGATATGACCATTTTAAATTAGGCTTCTCTCTAGTCATTCTGTTATGTTCTGTCTTGAAAACACTGTATTTAATGAATATTTAATGAAAAGCTACCGTCGTTAATGTTGAGATTACAAGAAAGAAATCAAATCATTTTATATCGAATTTAGATCAAATTTAGATCAAAACTATTACAAATAATTTTGGATAAATTCCATCATATTTAAAAACAAGAAATAAAAGTACTATTGGATCATTAGTTGTTCTTTTGTTTTTATGTTGGTGGCTGAACCAGCATCAGGTGTTCCAGTGTCTCTGAAATTAAACCTGATTGGAGACCAGTCTCAAATCTCAAGCATCTCACTCCACTTCAGCCACCGAGATGCTCGAGATTTGAGACAGATCTCCTTATTTGTCGCACTTTCGAAGTAAAGGTGATAAATAAGGATCACTTTGTCTGTCCATCAGTCACGAAAACGTAATGTTGGCTATAACGTTGCCATTTCCTAATATTTCTTCATCAAATTTGTAAATTATGTTGCTAATGACAACACTCTCATGATGATGCCAAATTCTTTAGGTCAAAGTCACATTTGATGGAGTTATGCCCCTTTTTGTACTTGGATTTTGACATGAAAACTTAATGTTGGCTATAACTTCTAACTTCTCAATATTTCTTCACGAAGCTTTCAAATATTGTTGCTTATTACAACACGGTGACGATGTCAAATTCTTTAGGTCAAGGTGACATTTGGATGGAGTTATGCTCCTTTTTGTACAAAGATTTTTTATTCTGACCAAGTACCTGAGGGCGACACAAGAGTTCAACTGAACACCCATCTAGTTTGAATCCATGACAAACTCTGATTGACAAGCTGATGAAAGCAAAATTGCATAAGCTTTCATGTACAGTCATCAGCTTGAAAAAAGGGGTTTGTGGGAGTGTATGTATTTTCACATGTTTTAGGCAATAACAAGGCTCTGAAATGTTATACTGCCCCCCAAAAATTGCCCCAAGGTTGGATATTCCTCTCGAAACATACATTATGGATACTTTTTCTTGCATACCACATATTCTCCCAGAATTATGTTCTTAACAAGCTCAAGAGGGAGATATTCCTATTTATACATGACAGAGTTATGGTTCTTGTTGTACCCTATACACACTACTTTTAGAATCCGAGTATAATTAGTCATTTTATTCAGAAATATATAACAAAGTTGAAACATTGTAACTGCAGTTTATTAGTCGTTTACAGCTAACAACTGCAAAGACATCTGTAATGAAGACCATGTTTAAATACATTGAACATGTTTGCAGATTAAGATTTTATAACCCTTTACTCCATGGATATGCCTTTTATAACATAGTCAGAAATTATTTAATGAATCTAAAAGAGAACAGTGAAAATCCCAATAGATGTCACAGACTGTCAGCCATGGGATATGAGCCTTATCCAATGGAGTAAAATGTTATATCATAATCAACTACTCCTCAATGTAAATTGGTGGGTGTAGTTTGTACTTGTTTTGTAAGTGTGTAAAATGATATTCACCATTAACACTGTAATACTTTGGAATATTTATACTTCCTTTCCAGTTGGATTTAATATTAGAGTAAGAGGAAAATGATCAGCTATCAATGTTCCAGCAAACCCAAAACAATTTAAACAGTTCAATGAAAACATGTGCTATTGTTGTACAATTGTAATACAAAAGACACCATAAAGATGAGAAGATCAAGTTGAAAATTCATTAAGGCAAGCCAATAAAGGCTTCTGAAAAAAATATATGCAAAATCTAATGTCTTTAAGCGAACTATACAAACACAGGCACATTTTTCTTCGCAATACAGCTTGATTACAATCTTTAACCCTTTACTCCATAAATAATGCTATTTATTGCATGTGCAATGTGTGTGGATTCAGATCAGCTGGCATATTCATGCAGTCTGATAAGGATCTGCACTGTTTACTTTTTGGTCAAAAATAACCTAATAAAACAAAGTGAACACTAATGATCCTAATCATATGGCATGGATGTGCTGGCAGATCTGCATCTACACTCATATATGGAGGAAAAGGATCTTTTAATCAATCCTCGTATAAACTGTACTTTGTTGATCATTATCATGCAATCTTTGGTACAAAATATCACACATATTGCTTGGTCTTCAAAACATGAACACAGTATCTCTGGCACCATATGCTTAATGCTGAACAATCCAAGACCTCCGCCTTAAATAAAGAATTCAGCCAAAGTTCATAGTTTGTCTGGAGAAGAGTTCGAGTGTAAGACCACTGAGGAATGCTGGGATACTGTCCTGTCGGATCAGGTACATTTCTATGAGATCTTGCACAGTTGATGAGAAACTTGTCCCCAACATCTCTATAGCACCACTGGAGTTTTGCTGTAAATATAAGAAGCAAGAATGCATATTTCAACCATAATCCCTGTTCAGTCAAATAGACAAATTGGCCAACAGGCACTTAGGATCTGAACAAACGCACTAAAAAATACAAACTTTAGTTGGCCAGAAACTTGCAATCCAATAAAATTACAAACTCCATTCCATATTCTACCTTAAAAATTACACAGAGTTGGGTTTTGTGTAGCATTTTACAGGGCACTTTAATAGATCTTGAACCACAAAAGAAAGTGCATTTGTATGTTTATCAATTTCACCTAAAATTTAAATGTAATGTTATTGTAAACATTGATAAAATTTGGTCATCATTCATAATGTTAAAAGTCAGAACTATCAACTAACACTCCCCTATTCTTTCGTATGTAAAAGAACCATTCGGGATAATTTACAAGTGTCAAGTAACAAGAGATTTCTCTACCTTAAACAACAAGTGATCTTCCGGAGAGTCGGCATACATGCTCGTCAGCCGGTACTGGTTGGATGTGGGAATGTCGATTTTATATCCGGTCAGCTGGTAGCAAACTTCACGGATTTCTTGACTGGTCTTCTTGAAAGCTTCCATCAGACGTTTGTTCTTCAGCTCGGCAGTCGCCAGCTGAGATCTCATCTCTGAAACATTACATTCAACATCCTATGTATTTATCAAAACCATTTATTTTCTTCAGCAGATAAATTTCAGAATAGTTAGGTTTCCTAAAACATTGCTTATAATTACAAAGACCTATATATTACACTGATTCGCATCTCTCTATTACTGATATAGGAAATCTCATTTTGTCATGCGGACTTAACAAAAAACTTGTCACGTGACAAAGCGTTACTTTCATTGTCTATAATCTGCCATCTTGTAGCCGATTTTGTAAGCGATAATTACCTGTTGCGTGGATTCTAATCATGTTCACATCATTTTTAATCGATATTCATGTTATTATGTTATTTTGATAAACATCTTGAACACATTGATTAAATTATCCCCTCTTTTTGAGGTCTTTGTAGGGTATAGATACGATTGGCATTTCACATTGTATGTTTGCTTTCTGCTGGCCAATGCACTTTGAACAGTATGGTGCAATTTTGGTTATTTTGATGGTTATATCAATAAATAAGTAGAAAATCTTAGTATCATTTTACATGGAAATGTACAGCTTTCTTCAAATTAATGCAAGTCAAAATTGTATTTAACATTTATTAAAAAAGTTTTATTGATAGACAAAATTGACAAAGGCTTTCGGTAAAAAAGATAGAGATTTCGTGCATATGGGATAAGTGTGTTCATGTGATTTACTGGGTAAAGAAAATCTTATCTTATCCCTAAGGAAAAGATACTGTTCTTGTGCTACATTGCATGACCTCTTGTCTTCAAGAATCTGACGTAATTTATTCAAGTTAATGATGTCATGTAGAAAATAAGTTTTGCATTTACAGCAGAAATTTAGCGTAAGGAAACACAATTTAGATTGCATACATATAAACAAATGTTATGAAAGGTAAAAGGTATGCAAGAAAAAGTATTTTGCATGAGCCATTCAAGAAAGTCACTTTGGTAACTGTTTTGGCTTGAACATGGCAGAGCCTCGTTCCCACAATACAGTTCACCCTCGGTGACAGATTTTTCCATCATCACCTCACACTCATGCAAGACACTTTCAGGTGACTCACCCATGGCCGAGATAAAGCAGGACTTGAGAACAGGTGAGAAAATACAATGATGCATATCTATTTTTAATATTTATTATATACCCATGAATGATTTTAGCTTAGTGCAGCGATACAACTCATAAGATTAGTAATTCAGTATTAAACAATGTCCGTTTTCTAATTTTTTATTTTGCAGATTCCCATGTTCTATGTGACGTCATATACTATGTCACACTATGTTGTCAGCCCGCAGATATAACCACTTATACGGTATAAGAATCCTGGAAGGATTTTAAGAAGGACTCCTATGTTAGTTTATGCATAGAAATACAGTAGAATTCGGTTATTTGAATAGCCCATTTGTCAGAACCCTTGATTCAATTAACTGGAGTATTATAATATACGGAGCTTACAAATTCTATCCATTTTTTGATTTCATTCGTATCTCCACCATTTTTCGTCGGTGCGTCATGAGAAATACGCACTTGTGAAATTCGCTTACGCCAAAACTACAGCATAACATTAATAACTGCATGTGGTGAAATCAAAGATATAAAAAGATATTGTAAACAAATACACTGCGATCTGTTATATCACGATATCCAATATAATGCGCTTGGTCCGTGGTTCCCATTTTTTTTGTACATTTACAATCTATATGTTTGTTCATTCTCCGTGGCAGGTAAAAAGATCAAATGATTAAATCAACGTTGGTGACAAATTCATGAAACAAACGCTTTTTTCGTGTCGTATTACGTCATTGTTATCGGCGAAGGTTGTTTATTACATTTGTATGCAGGGATTTAAGAGCCAATGTACAAGTTTACCAACGGATACAATTTAACATAAAAAGTATGAAAATAAATGAAAGTTTTGTTTTTTTTACAATTCTTTTGCTTCTGCTTTGACATGAAACCAGTTTGTGACAAACAATAGCCAAAAAATTAGGTGCGAAAAACACCAAGCTGATACTGTACTGGCAGAATTTCATTCACGAGACAAACCGCAAATTAGCGAAAATTAATGCAAGCCTGCTAACCATAATAGACATTGAGAAGGAAACATCAAAACAGTTTATTGTTCTGACATTACCTGCTCATCGACATACCGAGCAAGTATTTTTCTGTTTTATGTTTCTTTCTTTTTACGAATAAAATAATGTTATTTGAGAATTTCCCGTATTCCATAAAACTTAATAATCTAATGAACAAAAACAAATGAAAATTCTCGATGTGGGGAAACCCCGTTATGTGACGTCATTCCTATAAACATGCGTGCCAGTGAACGGAAGTCATTATTTAAAATAGGTGATAAACAATGACAGTAAATTTATCGAGTTTACCGGATAATAAAATTTGCCTTGGGGCAGGAACGTGTGAATTTCAAGTAGGGTTAGCGTCGTAAGGCATTGTAAGGTGGGAAAGTGCTATCTTAATAAATGAAATGCATGCGGTGACCAATTCAAATATAGAGATTTTTTAGCATAGAAATAGATAGAAATGGTTTTGTTTTTTAATATTCTACTATATTAAGCGAAATATTCAAATAACCGCTATTCAATTAAGTGGAATGTACTGTATAATGCAATAATCAATTCTAAACAGGGAAAATGGTATTTATATTTTTAAAAATAAAAATATTCAGAATGAGGGCCATCAAAGAAATAAATAAAAAATTTAGACTGGATCAGCTGTTGAAAAGTGAAAATCTGCTCTAAATCCACAACATTTAAAACATTCTGAAAATTTCTGTACAGGCTTGTCAAAGGTAACTTAATTCAATAACTCAATTACATCATAAGAGGAAAAAGTTCATAGTTAATACTGTTTGGTAATTCTTGGTTCTGAGAAGGTATTTAATTTTAAAGAGGTTCACTTTGAAAACAACACATTGCTTGACTATCAATGAATTACAAACAAACAGATTAAAGCAGATATGATTTGTGTACATTTCATAAATTTGAAAAAGATGGAAAGGGTCTTATCAATTCACTTAATCGTATTGTACATATAGAATGGTAATCCCAGATTAATTTACAACAATTTATTGTTTTATAAAGAGTATTGTCCATGTAATCGACACTCTATGAACAAAACAAATGATACCTTCGAAGTCCTTGCTAGAGCCAGGTTCTTTAAGCCTCTGTTCCACAGCAACCGTGAGATCTTCTATGCGGCCCTCGTTCTCCTCTAGGAGTTTGATCCTCTGTTTGAGCCGCTCATTCTCTGCCTTCAGTGCCTCCATTTCTTCCCGTCGGTCATTAACGGCCATATCCAGTGGGTTCATCTTGAAGTGAAGCACCTTTACCTTGGTTGGATCATAATCCCCCTGCAGACATACCACATGTATATCATCCAAAAAGATATTAGACATTTCAAAGAAGAAATAAATCTACTAAATGATTATAAAATTTCAAAAGAATTCAAAAACTAAAACACTACAGAAAAGTTCCTTGTTTTTACAGACATTCCAGCATGAATTAATCCTGGTTTAATGTTAATGTTAACTGTATTGAATATTTCATCATGTATTTCTACTGCTTAATAATATGACAGTATCCTATCATCCAGCATTTCTCCTGCTCATAATTGGATGTCTGTTGTATCTGTTATCCCAGTGCACATTTCTCCTGTTCATCTGTAAATGTCTCTGTTCTTTAGGACATTCCAGAATGTGTATTTCTCCTCTTACCTGTAAATGCCCTGTCCTGTCTGATATTCCAGAGTGTATTTTGTTTCTTCACCTTTAAATACATCTGCCCTATCTGTCAAGCCATTCCTTCTGCTTACCTATAAATGTCTCTGTTCTATCTGACAATCCACAGTGTATTCCTCTGGCTTACCTATAAATGTCCCTGTTCTATAGTGTATTTGTCCTGCTTACCTGTAAATTTCTCTGTTCTATCCGACATTCCAGAGTGTATTTTTCCTTCTCACATTTCTCCAGAGATTTCTCCAAGTCAGCTATCCTCTCCCTACAATTTAACAAATGCCAAGTAAAGTAAATCTCTGGCCTAGTTTTCTTTGTCACTTTTTAATACTTACACCCTTTTTGCTTCTCATAAAATAACATGACTTGTACAAACCTTTAATAATATTATGGTTTAGAAGAAGGACTTTTCCTGTTTTCTTCAATTTTTGGTTAAAACTTACAACATTACATAATGTTGAAGTATTTTAGTTTACAAATTTTATTTTTTTGGTGTTCATTACTCAACCAGTCATAAAAACTGTAAACTGGTTTCCAAAGCTCACTGACAATGATGTAATGTCTTTAAGAAATACTAAGTTCTTCAGGAGATATATCATAGAATATATTAATGGGAAGTGCGAGGATGCAAAAGCAGGGCTGTGGCATTGAGTGATGTATATCTTTGCATCTAAATGAAGCTCAGTGATATAATGGTATCTGATGGTATACCCAGTCAAATCTAACACTAAGTTCATTACAAAACAAGATGACAGCTAGGTTTTCTTCTTAAATTGTAAGTGAAAAGGGGACATAACTATGACAAAATACAGTCAAGAGATATGAAACTTGTCCTTATAATTGTTTTTGTGATGTCAGACAACTATGTTAAGTTTCAAAACTCTACCTTGAATGGTTACTGAGAAAAAAGTGAACATGGAACAAAAAAATAATGAAATGTTGACGTCCTCCCACACAACATACCCCAATCTCATAACCATGGCTTTCCTAAGAAACCTGGTTAACAAATGACAGCAATCAACCAAGTCAAGTATGTCAAGGGGTTTATGACATCAAAAATGCTTAATAGTACACAGATGCTTAACAGTATTGTATCACATTTAAATCCTTTTCTTTACAATGTATGAGGGTGGATACAAAAATAAGCGGCCTTTTGTTATAACTTAAAAAACTACTCAACGCAAATCTATAACATTTTGCACACAATTTTTACAATAAGATGTCAAAAGAGTCTTACATGGTTTACGTAGATGAAATTTAATTTGTGATAAAAAAAATCAAATCTTAAAAGTCCAGTGTAGGGACTCCTTGCGCAACTCATTTTATGACTGCATCGCTTAGAACTAGTATCTCTGTCTGCTCCCTAAATTGGCACCAAACTAAACCAAACATCACCTGTTTATGTGTTGATGTCTTATGTAAAGCTGATTAAAATTTGAACATCCTGAGTTACGTACTTTAAAATAAATAGCTAGTAGGCATAAGACATACGTGAAAATCATAAGATACCGGTATAAATGGCAACACTGGTGCAAGAAAAGAACCATGCCAGGTTTTTTTAGGGATTGGGGATGCAGCCCTTGCCTGTCAAGAGGGGAAAATTGGCATGTTTTTCCAGTTTCGGGGAAAATTATTAATCCATTCTAGCAAAATACAGGTGTAATAATTATATTCATTAAAACCACAGGGGCTTTCAAGACAGACCCTGTTTCCTCCTAAGTGTGAATAAACTGCCCCCTCCCCCTAAAAAAAATGAAAAATAAGGGTCAACACGGCATAAACACATCATTTTTTGTTTTGTTTTTATAGACTGGAATTGTTTTCAGTCTATCAACACCGAATTTACTATCAAATACCAAGTTCTCTGAAAATTCCTGTCCCAACTGTATATGCAGGAGAAACTTCCATTTTGTAAAGCCTAATGTAAACACAGCTTTTAAAAAATCAGCGTCTCAACAAATAGTTCACTAATCTTAACAAATCTGATATCGATCGAACATTTAATCTTTCCTCTGTTGAATTCCACCGATCATTAGCTAGGAAATTAAGAAGATACCATCGATTTTATCATTTTTGTCACATATGGCTTTGTTAATGCAGATGACATATTTCAAATATAAGTAATCAGGACAAGTACTTTCAGTTTTATAGGCATCATTAAGTTTCATATTAAAGTCATTTGAAAGGGCCATAACTCTAGTAAAATTGGTTGCAGGAAAAAATCCTTTCTTCAAGATCATCTACACATCCTGCTTCATCATCTGTGCAAGTTTGCAAAAAATCCGCCGTGTAGTTTAGGAGGAGTTGACGCCACAAGATTTAACTACTGAAATTAACAAAGGGCCATAACTAAGGTAAAAAAAAGTCGCAGAAAAAAATCCTTTCTTTACGATCATCTACACATCCTGCTTGATCATCTGTGCAAGTTTGAAAGAAATCCGCCTTATAGTTTCGGAGGAGTTGATGCCACAAGATTTGGGGACGTACGGACGAATGTACGGACGGACAGACGAGTGCAACTCTATATGCCTCCCACTTTGTGGGGGCATTAAAGTCATTTGAAAATGGCATAACAAAAAAAAAATTGAAACAAGAGTTCTCATTCTTGTTGTCACAAATGGCTCTGTTCATGCAGATGATACATTCCAAGTATTAAGTTAATTGGACAAAGACTTTCATAGTTACAGGCAACATTAAATTTCATTTTAAAGTTGGGGGACTACTGTGCGACAGCACTGATGACGACGCTGCCGAACAATAGGATCCATATGTGTCTATCTGCTATTGCAGGCGACACAAATATTGCAGGCGACACCAAAATAAGCATTATGTATATTTGATCTTATTCTCTGTACAAACAAAATAAATGTTACGAAAGTCCACACATTTTGTGATTCACCCTCAAACTGGCTATGGGGAAATCTAGTAGGTAAGGTTAGATCAACTATCCTACAACATCTGCTTCCTCAGCAAAGAACTGCCAGTCATACAGGTTGTCACCATATGCACAGAATGATAATCCAAGAGTATATGTCTTTTGCTTGCATTAAATGAACATTTTGTTCCATGCTTTACATAAATATTGACAATATACTGACCTTAGATGAAGAATGGTCTGTTGATCATGGACTGATGTGGTCTCACCATTATGAGGGGTGTGTTGTACCTGTGACAGTTTCAACTCAACCTTTAAAATGACAAGAAATACAGCATTTGTCTTCCTTCCATACCAGATATTGCTCCATTAAATTTAAATAGAGAAAAGAATCTTAAAATTCCTTTCAAAAGATTACATTTATGCACTTTTATAACAAGTATCACATTGCCATTTCCATGATGTCAAAAAGTATAAGGTAGTGATGTCAATTTATTAATAAAGTTCACTTAAAATAATATACTATCTTCAAACTTCAAAGTTAAAAAATGTTAGTCTTTATTTATAAATTAAACAATTTTTTAAAAGAATGTATGAAAATTTAAAGAAATGTAAAGAAATATTCTTTTCATAAGACATTAAATACCAACTTGTCTCTTAAAGTTCACCAATTTGTTTCTATTTAATACATGTTAAAGGTGGCATGCAAACTTTCAGGTATGAACATATAATGAAATCTCTTGTTTCGGTTTGTTTATCTACCTAGCTTAACCCTTTACTCCATCGATACCCCTTTTATCTCAAGTGCATCCAGCTCAGATGCACAACTGTCAAGTCTGATCAGGATATCTTGCTTGAAGGTCAAAAAACCTTAATCTAAGCTAGATCCAGTTCAAAATGCAAGGATCAAGATGTACACTGGTCTCACATGGGTAATAACCCATGTCCATGAAGTAGAGGGTAAAAACCTTTGTTTTATCAATGTGTGAACACTAACCTGCTTAGCATGTAGTTTGGAAGCTGTGAGTTCCTTGCTAACTCTGTTCAGTTCTGTCTCAAGATATTCTGTCTGCCGCTTGTATCCCTGCACACTCTCCTCCAGATGCTGTAACCTAGACAGGGAACCAGCCGAGTCAACTGTCACTGTGACCTCACTCTCATATGAGTCTATGATACGCTTGTATCCATCTCTTTCCTTGATACAAAGCAAAAGTCTTAAATGATCACAGAATAAATTAGATTTTAAGTTTTATAAAAATTTTAGAACAGAGTGTTAAAACTTGATCATATAGCAGATAAACCATAATCATAAAATCATTAATTTCTGACAGAAATCCTATGCATAAATCACTCAATATTTGCAAAGTATCATATCACTGCTATCAGTATCATATCACTGCTATCATAAATAGTTGTTACTGTTTATTACAATACAAAATAATGCACAACCTAAGTAAAACAAGGTAACCCACATGGCTGTTAAAAAGATAAGTTACATCTCCCACACAACCGCCTATACTCTAGGTCCAATGTGCAGCAAGGCATAGTGATCAAACATGTATGACCTTGAACTTGGAGATAGTGACACAAATCTTGCACCGGACACAAGGTCCTGATAAACGCAACATTTGTCAAGTAATTATAAAATTTGTCATGAGCACAAGAAATTGGAATGGATGCATGGTGAGATTTTAATATACCTCCCTTTGAGGCATTAAGAGGAGACCAACTTGTATCAAAATAATGTTTTATGTGCAGCTGTGTTCAAATGAAACTAACTTTATTGTTAAATCGATGGCATACAATTTATTTCCAGAGGAGCCAAGCAATAAGACATTACCTTTACTGACACCTGTAACGGTGTTGTTTGACTCACCTTGGTAACCAGCAGCAGTTTTCTCTTGAGTCTCTTGAGAAGGTCAGCATCTTGTTGTTGTTTGCTCCTCTCCATGGTTAGCTGCTGCTGTAGTGAGTTCACCTGATCCTGCAGACTGTGTAAGTTGTTCTCCTTGATGTGTAAACTACAACATGCAACATACAGCAGATATCAGGTGTGATTTGTTTAACTTGTCCTGATGAAATGTAAACATTTATGATAAATTATTCTGATGAGTATATTGCATAAAACCCCAGATTTTTAAGACTGATTTAAGATCAACACTTTTCAAACCTTATTAACTCTAATAAAAAACACACATTGAGTAGTTTATTTATTAAACTTTTCTTTAAAGCATAAACCTCATATTACAACATAATTTTATTTTAAGAGTTCACATAACTTTTTTTATTCAGAATCATGTTTATATTTCAAATCATTTAAAAAATCACTGTATATGTGAACATCACATTCATCTAAAACAATGAGGCATGCATCAACCCTTTACTTAATAGAAAGAGCTTTTATGGCATGTGCGACCAATGAATATGAAGATCAGCACAGATGTCTCCACTGTTTGCCCATGGGTAACAGCCATATCCCATGGAGATAGGGTTAAGATAGAACAGAAGTACAGGGCCCAAGATCACAAACTTTGGAGATCAGTCTCAAATCTCAAGCATCTGATTTGCTGTAAGTGCGACCAGTCCCCATTTCAGCCATTCAGATGCTTTAGCTTTGTGACTGGTTTCCTGATTTAGTTTTATGATCTTCGACCCAGGCTTTACCTTGTCTGTAGTTCTCCTTGTTTGGACAGCATTATGGCCTCAGCATTCTGTAAGTCTGCTACCCTCTTAGACAAGTCGGATGGTGATCTGCCATAGGAAACCAATATCAGATCAGGTCAGACACAGAATGCCAACTCAAACTGAGAGACTAGTTATATAGTAGAACATATATTTTCTACAAGAAAATGGCCAAATGGTCGACTTAAGTATATATGAACACCTGGATGATGAATTTCAATCAAATTTTTAAAAATCTGGACATTTTCAAAAATAAAAATTAGAATTACCTTTTTTAACAAATAAAAACAAGTGTTAATTTACCTCATTTTCACTCCTGACTTGTCAACATTTTCCCATTGATATAGACGAGATTTTAATATCTGAAACATACAGCACCATTTGAATTAGTAATAACAAGGCAATCAAAAAAGTAAACAATTTGTTCATTTGTTCTATACATCATACTGATTCAGGAAATGATATGTGTATGGGTGAGGGAATATGCCAGACTGGTACTACCAAAATTTCATGAAGTTTAAAAGTTATGAAGAAGACACAGAAAACCTCTGAACACCAGTGGTGACCTTGAGCCAGCACAGTTGAAACATAGGTTATTTCCCCCACTCCCCTGCCACCTTCAGATTGTGCTTTGTCCATAATCATGATTAGGTTCATGTTTAAAAGTCAGGGGGAAAATACATTATTTTACAGTGATTTTACATATTACAGTTTCATCCCTAGTTTGGCATGCTGGTCAATATGGCTCAAACTTTATTCTCTATTTGTGACTGTGACTGTGACACTGAGCCTCCACAGTTGAAGCAAAGGTTCTGCACATCATTGCAATGAGGTAATTATTGATTAAGTTTCATGAAATTCCTTCCAGAGGTTTAGAAGTTGTGGAGCTGACATGAAATTCATGACTCAAACTGTTGACATGCACAGTGGTTTTCAAGTTTCCCTGCTTATAATGATATCAAAAGGTTTGTCTCACCTCATTATCTGTAACTAGGTGATTGTAATTAACAAGTTTTTCTTCCAGTCTTTCCAGTTTCTTCTTCATGGAATCATGCTGTTCCTTCAACAGTAAATTGTTTTCCTGTATATCTCTGAAATATAACAGCATCTCTCATTTCATTCTCTTTGTTTTAAGGTAGTCTAACTGTAATGATTTCCCGCGCTTTTTTCTCTAATGTCGGGAATACTCGGTTAACTGTCACTAACAGTCGACAATAAATGATGTCGCTTCGGTTACTATCGGCTCTGACGAGTAGCGTCGGAAGTAACCGAAAGCGAGCCGATGTTTGACGACGTCGCAAATTTATGCGCGGGAAAGCATTACAGTTAGACTACCTTAAATAATGTCTATGTAACACCAGTAAGTTCTGTTTTTAATTTCAACTATAACACACCCGTAGGTTTTTCATTCAATTTTTAGACCCCACTCTGACTGTTAAAATGACATGAATTATTCACAAAGCATCCTTTTTTCTTACATTGATGAGATGAGCACTGCACAACAACATGACACTTACCTGAGATACTGGTTTTCATCAAGCAGCTTCCTGTTTTCTTTCTCCATTTCCTGGAACGTGGTAAGCTGGGTCTTCAGAGCCTTGCCTACCATATGATCTTCTTCCATTCGGGATATCTGCAACTCCAAATCCTGGCAAACACAATCATATTGCTTTGATTTCTATTAGAACTGACAGAAAGCTGTGACTGAATAATGATAAATCCCAGATCTGAGACCCGTTTATCCTACTATTGGTGTGTTTGAAAACTGGTTCCCCTGTCAGGCAATGAACTGCTTTAGGTATGAGACTGGGAACTGATACCAGTACAATCTATAATAACAACCATGCTGTCAAAATCTTATAGAAATACCACCATATATACACTGGATTGCTTCCTTGTTGTTTCAACAGATTTCAGTTTAACAGCAGATTAACCATTTAAACTGATGACTTTCCAAAATAACTGAAAACTCATAAGGCTGAATGTTTATCAGATACCCCGGTATACAAACAGAGGATCAATCGCTATCTTGAGTTTGTAAGATAAACTCAAGACTTTAAATGCTTGACAAATGTAATGTATTAATAATAAATTATAGTCTGTCAACATTTGTGCTTGTTGTACTTACAACAAATATTTTAAGAGCCTTCCAATCAGATCTGGTATGGAATATTCCTAACTCTTCACATAAATTTGTATACATAATCTATAGAATTATTATATACAATAGTTCACAATAGAGAACAAACCTTGACTTTTTGTTCAGCTTGAGTGGCCTTCAGTCTAAGCTCTTCTACATCCTTCATCTGATTACTGATGTCTGATGATCTTCTGTCAAAAAAAAACATAGCTGGGTACAACTGTTATATGTGCCTGTTTCTGTTATGTAATGTATGTATCGGCAGTCAAAAAAATTTTGCATAGCAGATTAGATTTTAGAATGTTTTCATCACTGCAAGAGAAACTCATCTCACACTTCGCATTAAAGTGATGAACTGTGTGTAGCAGGGACTTTTACATATCAGTGAATAAAAGTCTGACCTGGACATTCAAATTACAGACCTGGCGTGTGTGCCAGATGTTTTATCATGTTCAAGTGAAGATTTTCAAAAGCATTGAGTAGTCACAGATAAACCTGCTAACAAGGTAGGTAACTGGTGACATACTTGAGCTGTAGTTTAAGTTGAGTTTTGGTTTCCTCCAGTTCACACTTGCAAATTTTCAGTTCTGTATCATTTCTCATCAGTTCAGCTTTTAGCTGTGTCATCTTCTCCCAGCTCTGTTCTTTCTCCTAAAATAACAAATACATGTACTGGTCTTCCGCGATGCTTCATTTTGCAGTGTTAACTTCTTAATTTTACTTCTTCTTAACATATCTAAATAACAATTCAAGAAACTCAATCGGCACCATTTTGATGTGGTTTATACTAGTCTGTGATTGTAATTTTGTGAATTTTTTAGCAGATTTATACTCATCTGTATGTTAAACATTTCACAATGTTTTATACTTACTGCAAAAAGTCTATGGATTTTTATCATTATCAGAAATTTTGATAATTATCTCTTCTGTATCTCAATAACTCAACCAGTTTTTCTCTTATTTTGAAAGTAAAAATTGTTACAGTCAGATCTAAAAAAATATTAGATCTGATGATGGACCATATATAAGCTATAGCAGTTTTCCCGATAAATATTTTTAGAAACAGTCAATACAGGAAGCACGGTTCATAATGTTTTCAAAATTATCTGAAGTTGTCATTACATGATTACAGTGGCAATCAATGCAAAAACACAGTAAAATATGCCTTATAATATGCAGATTGTCAACTCTTTCCATGGATTATAACACAATTTTCTACAAAATAAAGACCACTCCTATATTAAGACCATGTTTTCCCACTTCCTGCTGCAGTCTTATTAGTGAGGTTTCACTGTAAACCAATCATTGCTGCAATCTGGCATCCCAGCTGTATTTCATCTTGACAGCTGTATTCATCACTCTGACCTCCCCAATCTGGTAATGTCATTTTGTTATTTCATCAGACAGCTGTACTCAACCCTCTAACCTCCCCACCCTGGTAATGTCACCGTGTTATTTCATCTGACAGCTGTATTCACCCCTCTGACCTCCCCTCCCTGGTAATGTTACCTGTTGTATTTCATCAGACAGCTGTATTCACCCCTCTGACCTCCCCACCCTGGCAATGTTACCTGTTGTATTTCATCAGACAGCTGTATTTACCCCTCTGACCTCCCCACCCTGGTAATGTTACCTGTTGTATTTCATCTAACAGCTGTATTTACCCCCCTGACCTCCCCACCCTGGTAATGTTACCTGTTGTATTTCATCTGACAGCTGTATTTACCCCTCTGACCTCCCCACCCTGGTAATGTTACCTGCTGTATTTCATCAGACAGCTGTATTCACCCCTCTGACCTCCCCACCGTGGTAATGTTACCTGTTATATTTCATCTGACAGCTGTATTCACCCCTCTGACCTCCCCACCTTGGTAATGTTACCTGTTGTATTTCATCTGACAGCTGTATTCACCCCTCTGACCTCCCCACCTTGGTAATGTTACCTGCTGTATTTCATCAGACAGCTGTATTCACCCGTCTGACCTCCCCACCCTGGTAATGTTACCTGTTGTATTTCATCTGACAGCTGTATTTACCCCTCTGACCTCCCCACCCTGGTAATGTTACCTGCTGTATTTCATCAGACAGCTGTATTCAACCCTCTGACCTCCCCACCTTGGTAATGTTACCTGCTGTATTTCATCTGACAGCTGTATTCGTTCCTTCTGAAGACTAAGAACCTGTTCATCATATTTTTTCCGTTGCTGCTCTTTCTCTCTCTGGCATTCTGCCAATGCTTCACGACCTTGACTATCTTTATCTTCTAGGAACTTGAGCTGAGATATGAGATCTGATATGCGCTGCTGGTCCCGCTATAAACATGTATATACTACCATAAAATTCCTATTTAATGACCCAGGGAAATATTTCTATAAAAAACAAAATTACTTTAAATTTCATTCAAGTCCAATTTAAATCTATTAATTTTTAAATAGCAAAAGTCATTAAACAGTTTGAAACACTTCATTTTTTATTTAGAAACTGAAACAAAGTCCTGCATTAAGTGTAACACATTTTCATTTTCTATCTAAGTGCTCCATGTTTTGAATCATATTCAACTTCAGCACTTCCATGAAAATAATAATTTACCAATCGTTCAGCATGTAGAGCTTCAATCTGTTGATCAAAATCAATCTTTGCTCGCTTATTAGAAGTTTCTAACGATGATATCTTGGACTCCAATTTCAGCATCTGACTTCGCGCAGCAATTGCTTCCACTTCCTTCAACTTGAACTGTTTCTCTTTCTCTGAAATATAAGCAATGTTTATCAAAACACCAATAACTATTACTTCACTCTACAATATTATTCTCATATAAAACAAGAGTGCCAAACTGACAAAATACGCCCGTCAAAATGCTGATCATCAAAGTTGCGTAACGATCCGATGAAAATTATTCGACTTGGAGAGCAGATACCGCTAATTCAGTTTTTGGACAATTCAAGGGCCATAATTCAGGAGTGCCTGGGGGATTTGGCAGGTTATAGAACTTGGTCGAGATATTATGCCCAAAAACATATTCACTAAGTTTGATAAAGACCGGATGAAAACTCTTTGACTTAGAGAGCGTAAACCCTTATTTTGGACAATTCAAGGGCCATAATTCAGGAATGCCTGGGGGGATTTGGCAGGTTATAGAACTTGGTCGAGATATTATGCCCACCAACAAATTCACCAAGTTTGATAAAGACTGGATGAAAACTCTTTGACTTAGAGAGCGGAAACAGTAATTTTGGACAATTCAAGGGCCATAATTCAGGAGTGCCTGGGGGGATTTGGCTGGTTATAGAACTTGGTCGAGATATTATGCCCATCAACATATTCACCAAGTTTGATAAAGGATGAAAACTTTTACTTAGAGAGCGGAAACCCTGTGGACGCCGCCCACCCGCCAGCCCGCCGCAGGTGTTCCCATAATACGTCCCGTTTTTCAAACGGGCGTATAAATATCATATGTTGAGCCATGCTGCATTTTTGACTTTCACATGCCCAATGTTGTATCCCACAGCTAAAAATATATATTTCTTGAATTCCACTCTCTGATTCTAAATAATTATCTCAATAATTAGTCTGGCATAAACAATAAATACCACAGCCAACCAAGTGTGACAGTAGATATTTTAAACTCATGTTGTGGTCGGTTTTTCCACTGTAAATTATTTTTCTCTAGCGAAAATATCTACTGACACCCTTACTGGACTGTGACTGCCTGTTATTCTCTTCTTATTTTTTTTTACAAATAGGAAAGTGTCTTTTAAAATAATTTGAAACAAAGTGTACACAAGAGATCAGCCTTGGTTCTCGGATGTAGGAAAATTACTCCAAAATTTAAGGAGAATTCTTGCATCCTAACACCTACATAATACATACACTGAAAAACATCTGTCTTATATTAGTACAGTGGTAGAGTGAGGACATATTGGGAAATACTTCCCTATGGTGTCTTCCAACACACTCGTTGGACATATTACCTAAGCTTGGATTTCCTTAAATCATACTTTTTAAATCAAAAGAATGTATTTACCATACAAGGCTTGCACTGAGACTGCCTCTGTGTCTCCAGATCGGTTCTTGTAGCTGTTGTTGACAGAGCCATCTAAGCTGAATGTCGACACCCCACGACTTTCATCATGATCACGCACAAAATGATCAAAATCTCTTTTCATACGAACTAAACTGGTGTTTTCATCAAAAAACGCCATGCTGAAGGTATGTCATTCACCTACAATAGTACAAGTACAAACCAATAATAGCTATTTGTTAGTTATGAAACATGAATTTGTTGTATTGCCTTTAGATTTATTTTGAACAGTTTTCACAGAACAGTCTTCTTCTGCCAACTTGTTATCACATTAGAGAAATTTGACATCCGGAATCCTCTTTGAATGAACATATGTCCAATCATAATTCATTGATGGTTGTTTGTAGAAAGAGGTTTTACTTCTGGCAGACATGGGGTCGATTACATTGAAAATTAATTAATGAAATTACAATTACATTCAAAATCTTGTCATTAAATTATAATAACCATTACACATATTCTCAAATGTAATTAATTAAATTACAATTACATTTGAACTGTAATTAAATTACAAATTATGTTGACTTTGTAAATTTATTTTCTGCTTATCATTTTGCTTTAAAATATCCAGAATCAAGACTTTCTCGTACTTCAAAATGATTCAAATATTTGTAGAAGCTATTTTATGTGCTAGCCAGCTGACCACATAAGATTAGCTCTAAGTCAGGTTTTAAGAACCAAACTAGTTTTTAATTATAATTCAAGAATACCAACAACTTTTCACAAGATTTTCTACAACTATACCTATAACAATTGTCACCTCCAATATCTATTTTGTGACCTGGGGATATAAATTCTCCCTAGTTTGATTATGTACAGTTAACAATAAGAAACCATAATTAGGTAACAATGGATTAGGTAACAATTGTATTACTGTTATATCAAGCAGATGACCATGATTTTGTATCTGTATCTGCCATATACTCCAAACCCTCTATACAGAGTATTATGTGGAGTGCGCTGTCAGAAACTTCAGGAGTAATATTAAATTATAATGTTTTGGGGAGGTAGTTTTCATAGGTGTTTGGGTTGGTTTCTGTACCTGCACAGTTATAAAAATGCCATAGATATTAAATTACAGAAGTACATATTTTGTACATATAAACAGTGTATCAAGGCTTCCTGAGCCTTAGAAAAACAAATTTTTATTCAATAGTTATAAAAAATTATTCAATTCATATGTAGGGTTAATTTTTTATGATTGCCAGAGTTCTGAAACTTTTAACAATTATGTACATGTACTCTTACCTGATATGACAATTTAAAAAACGTGTATTATGTAAGTACTCCTATCTGTTTATAATTTAGTAAATGTAATTATAAAGTAATTGAATTGTAATTGAAATTACACACTTCATCTTTACAATGAAATGAATTACATAACCATCAATGACAATTAAATACACTCAATTATAATTACAAATTTCAAGAAGCCCATGTCTGACTTCTGGCTTATGAGCAACCTGAAGTTGCGAAAGGCAACATAATTTTGGCATTCCCTCTCAGTGAAAGTGAAATAAGTCTGAAAGAAAATACCTTGGTACACTGCAACTCCGTTATATCGCGATCCGTTATATCGCGATATCCAATATATCGCACTCGGTCAGTGGATCCCAATTTTCTGTACATTTACAATGTATATGTTTGTTCATTCTTCGTGGGTGGTAAAAAAGATCAAATGATTAAATCAACGTTGGCGACAAATTCACGAAACGCACGTTTTTTTCCGTGTCGTATTACGTCATTTTCGGCGAAGGCTGTTTATTACATTTTGTATGCAGGGATTAAAGACGAGATGTACAACTTCACAAACAGATACAATTTAACATCAAACGTATGAAAATAGATGAAAGGTTTTTTACAATTCTGTTGCTTCTGATGGACATGAAACTCCCTTTGTGATGAACAATAGGTGCGAAAAACACCTAGCTGAAACGGCACTGGCAGAATTTCGTTCACGAGACAAACCGCAAATTAGCGACATTTAATGCAAGTTGCTAACCATAATAGACATGAGCAGGAAACGTCGAAACAGTTTGTTATTTTGACATTACCTGCTCATCAACGTATCAAGCTGGTAAACAACGGACGAGGACGAACTAACATCGCCGACCATGACCGACCAACAGATCGTCGATCATTTGAAAGTACCGAAAACAATAATACCACCGTTGGAAAATGCTGACGGCGATCTTTGTTTTGAACATTAATTAATTTCTTTTTATTAAAAAAAATAAATCTTAGTAAATTATATAAAAAAGTTTTTTAAAACATTTTTTTCCAGCACGGAACGTACTCCCTGATGTACCCGTAGATTTCACGGTGTGTTAATTACGCAACACCGCGATATACATGCATCTGACAGCAAAAACAAATGAATTATTCTTGTTTTAGCGCGATTTTTTACTTATATCGCGCTCCGTTTATATCGCGGTTGGCGGGCTTGGACCCCGAAGTCCGCGATATAATGGAGTTGCAGTGTACTAGGACTTGTATGTTGGTCATCTCAAGTATGAATAGATTTTAAATTTATAATAAAAACTGTTATAATAAAACATGACATATTTTAAAGCTCACAATGATCTTCACCTCACATGGTAATGATTTTGTGTTTAGTTTCAGAATGTATATTAAAGAATAGTTTCAGATTGTATATTAAAGAAATAAAGTATTTTTTTTCCATTTGATTTTATTATCTTTTAGAACAAAACTGCAATGCATTATACAATCAAAACACTAATTTCTGTTTTTAACCTTTTACTCCATACATAGAGGTTTTATCACATATGCAAACAGTGTAGATCCTGGTCTGATGGCAAAGATCTGCACATCCATGTTATCTCAACAGAATCAACACTGTTTGGTTTATTAATAACCTAATTAATACAAAAGTGAACTGTGTAGTTCCTGGTCAGATGGCATGGATGTGCAACTGGAATCATGATTTTTTGAAGACTTGTTTTCTCTGTATTCACCAAGTTAGGATAGACAAGAGAAACGTGGGCTTTAAAAAAGGGGGGGGGGGGGGCAGGGGGGTAATTTGTCTTACAAGTGATTGCAGTTGTATCACTCAAATTGTCATTGTTGAAACTTGGTACTAGATCTCTGTAAATTCTATACAGCTCTACTGACATATAGGGCCAGAAAGGGACCCCTAAAAGTGTCTGTGATGAATCTTGTGTGGAGAACTACTATAGATTCAGTTATGCATGTGGTTTGAGTCAACAAACATACACTATGATACAATTTACTTAACAAGTTCAAAACCTTCTCTTGTTGCTGAATACAAATGCCTCAAGTTATTTCCTTCGCTGCTGGTCAATGCATGTTTTGTTCGTTTTAAATCCGGTCAGTTTACCGTTTACTGTGAAGCAGACAACTTTGATTATAATTACATTGCAAAAGAAGCAGAGACTAGGCTTTGACCACCTGAAGTAGACTAAATTATGACAAATTAGTTGTAGCTGGTGTTGATAAAATGAAATTTTAAAATTAAGAAACCAAAGAGAATAAAAGGTTGCAAAGTGACCGAGATATCTTATTTTTAAATTTCACTTAATAAGTTGTCGAAGTTTTACGTTGCAAGATTTGATGTCGTAATATCGCCCAAAACTTGACCAAAAACCCTTAATGACTAAAATTGAACAAGTGGGCAAAGTTTATGAGATAATGCAACATTAGCCCAACTATTTGTGCGCAACAAGAGCTTTTCTATATATACGATGGTCGCCCTTATGCACAACCCAGTTACTATTCAAATCAATGCGGAAAATTTTCCTTCTATGTCTATATGACAGCGATTAGAATCTCTGTCGCAACTTTTGACGGCTTGAAATAATATTTTTAAACCTCATATAAATTTAAAAAAATACATACCTGAAAAGCTAATTCCAACTAGAATCAATATATGTGTTACTTTTTAAGAAATCTGTTCGATCATTATGAAAAAAAAAACAAACTCATAAACATCCACACATGTCGACAGTTTTTATGTAACACCGCTAAAAGTCTACCTGACTGTTAGTCTCAATAATTCGACTGCAACCACAGACCCATTATCATACGGACGTTTTCGTTGTCTGTCCTTTACGTCCCAAGCAGTTACGATCAAAACTGTGGTGGAAATCGACCCGATTTAAATTCTTTTTTTTTTCACTCCCACATGAAAATTTCAACACTGGTATGTCAAATATCGTTATAAAACATAAGTAATGATAAAAGTAACAATAAAATGAACGAATAATCCACAAAATAACTTGTTAAACCGACCACAGCATATGCCGTTTACACGGTGAAAATTATCGATAAACGCGAGTCAGATACACTTTATGCGGTGTAGTCGACATGGGTGGAGGTTTAAAACAGTTTTGCATAAAAACGAAAACGTTACTTATAAAGGATTACATATATTGATTCTACTTGAATGTGGCTTCTCAGGTATGTAATTTTTGTTAAAAATAAATATGGTTTAAGATGCTTTATGAAGCCGGCAAAAGATTGAAAAGTTGCGATTCATTTTCCGATCGGCGGCATATAGAAATAGAAGGAAAATTTTCCGCATTGATTTGAATAGTAACTGGGTTGTGCGCGAAGAGCGACCATCGTATATATAGAAAAGCTCTTGTTGCGCACAAATAGTTGGGCTACCTGACAGTAGATTATCAATAAGGGACGCTTTCATTGGTTATCACATCAAAATCAACATGTAAACGGTATAAACAATAGTAAGTTTAAAAGTGTTATTTGTGGAATATTTTTTTTATTTTATTGATACTTGAGAGACTATTTATGTTTTATAACAAAAAATTAACATAGCAGTGCTGAAATTTTCAAATGTCATTGAACAAAATGGGAATTTAAAGCAGTGCGATTTTCACCACAGTTTTGATAGTAACTGCTTGAGAGGTAAAGGACAGACATCTGTAAAAAGTCAGTATGATAATGGGTCTGTGCTTGCATTCGAATTATCGAGACTAATGCAACATGAGAAAATAACAACATTATTTTATTTTCATGATGACAATTTGATATACTCTCTATTTACATTAGAAACTGGATCTACAGTAGGCAATGGATCCGATCTACTTACAATGGATGCAGATGCAGCTTAAGTTGTGTATTTTGCATAATATATAGTGCGCCATGAAAAGTTGTTCTTTTAATTTCAGTCAGAAATAAGAACACATATACAATATATACAATTATATTGTTTCTTAAAATATTCTTGCATTTATTGATTTATTTACAAATAATCTTCAACATCATTGAGAAAAATGATTCAGTCTAAACAAACTACACATTTCGATTTCAATTAGATATTGACCCAGCGAGCCAAAGACTTTCGATTTCAATTAGATATTGACCCAGCGAGCCAAAGACCTGTGTATATAAAATATATATGTAATATAGAGGTCTTTGAGCGAGCGGCCTCCCGAAACATCTGTTGAACTGCAACACTTTACAAGACGCCGGTCGAGTTTTTTGTAATGTGACTACAGTACTGTTAGAACTGCCGCTCCAATCAGAAGACGCTGCGTTCTACTTCCAAATTATAGGTGTTTTTTGTTAATCAAATTTTTGTCACTGTGGGTTCATTCTCCTTACCGGTGTTGAACTGAAAATGTCGTCTTTTTAAGATGCTCCTTATTTATGTTTAAACTTGATTCGGATTCAAAATGTTGGACAAACAGGCTGCCCTTTGAAAACACGTTTTTGGTCAACACTGTTCTGAAATTAGAAAACAATAGTAAAATCAATATTTTTTATATAAACATTTCAAACGACCAGGCCACACTTTATCTTCCTCTCTACTATTTAACTGTTTTAAGAGGCTGTCTTTTTCCAACAACACTTTGAATCGCATTTCTTAAAAACACATAACTTTTTCTGTATAATATACTGAAAGAAAAAAGTTTAGCAAGTTTTTCACACATATTATTTTTTCTTTTTGAGCTTTCGAATGAAGACGTTTTTATATGTAAATGATGTACTTATAGATGCTCTTTACGCATCTGTTGTGTTTGTTCGAAAACCGCGTATTTTATCGGCGAAGCGTAAGAAAAATAAAAAATCACGTGCAATGTAAGCACTGCAATTTCGGTAGCGTGTAGAGTCGAGTAATGTACCTCATTGTTTTGAGCTGTTACCACAAACAAAATAACCAGTTTAAAACTCGAAGAAATTCAAATGGGGCGTCGCCCAGGAATGACGTTAGAAGAACGTCAAAGAGCTGTAGGTATTCTCCACACTGGTATGACGGCAAGAGCTGTCGCTCGGCATTTCAATCGCCATGAATCTACAATTAGTTGCCTTAGAAACCGTCTGAGGGAGACAGGACGAGTCAACGACAGACCCAGATTAGGCAGACCACGGAAAACAACGCCACGCGAAGACCGTCACATCACGACGCTTTCTCGACGTAACCGGTTTATGTCCAGTGGGAAGATAGCCCGAGATCTCATGAATACTACTGGGACTAGGGTTTGCCTCAGAACTGTAAGAAATAGGCTTCGCACGGCAAGGCTGAAAGCGTGTCGGCCTTACGTCGGGATTGCGTTGACGCATAGGCATCGTCAGGAACGGCTCCAATGGGTTCGGGGGCATCGTCCATGGACACGCAGACAATGGAACAATGTGTTATTTACCGACGAATCGCGGTTTAATGTATCCTTCGCGGATGGCAGGATTCGAGTGTGGCGTAGACGAGGTGAGAGGCTCCACGCAGACAACGTTGTCCAACGTGATAGATACGGAGGTGGCAGTGTAATGGTTTGGGCTGGGATTTACCACGATGGTAAGACTGAACTCGTTACTGTGCCTGGCAACCTTACTGCACAAAGATACTGTGATGAAATCCTCTAACCTGTTGCATTGCCATTTATGCAGCAACGTAACGTGAGGATTTTCCAGCAAGATAATGCCCGCCCGCATACCGCACGTCACACACAGGGTTTCCTACGTCGAAACAACGTGCGACTTCTCCCCTGGCCTGCAAGATCGCCCGATCTCTCACCGATTGAACACCTATGGGACCATTTAGGTCGTCGTGTAAGAGAGAATCATGACGTCGACCACGTGCGGGACCTTGAACATGCTTTGCGAGTTGAGTGGGCCAGAATCCCTCTACGTGTTATCAGAAAGCTAATTTGTAGCATGAGACGTCGGTGTTTAGCAGTTTTAGCTTGTAACGGGGGTCACACTAGATATACTGAACTCCTTGTGATTTTTGACGCCTTACCCCTAACGTCTTTCAGGCTGTACAGTGAGCTAAGGCAACAGGGTTTTGACAATTTATTGTTACAATCTCTGAACCAACAATCCTTTTCATAGGCAGATAATGGAAATGCATATTGCTGCCCACGCCGCCTACCCCTTGGATGAGCGCAACTCAGTAAAGGATAATTATCAGCATTAAAGTAACGTGTAGAGGCAAGTTAAAAGTGAAATATGCATATCAGGAATTGCCTCATTTAAAATACACAGCCTCCCCACACAACCAAGAAGATGATAGGTAGAGAGACTGGAGTATGGTTAATAAAATGACCAATGTCAAAAAGAACACGTACCACAAACAATTAACAAACAAAACAGATAACCAGAGGGGTTACTGACTTGTAACAGTCGGTGGCCAAAACGATTGCCCCTGTGGGTTTAAACCAGGTTCAATGGTGCACCAACCTCACACTTGCCCCAACAGGTTCTCACATGAACAAACAAGTACAGGATTTCTTGGTGAAATTACTTCAAACAACCCATCAAATTCAAGATGCTAGAGGTTGATGCAACCTAGAACCTGGTTAACATCTCAGCCAAGTGGCAAAATGTTTTGCCATTTCCTATGAGTAACACATCGGTTTCTAATTTTTAATTGTTTGCATGGTGTCAGTTGTTGTTATGTTTTTAATTTTAGCAAAGGTATATTTAAACACACGCTCTTCTTAAATTTTGGCCGCGTTTTAAACATAGTAAAGCAATTAGCTTAAATTACATTTCATTATCATTTTCTTAGAAACATAGGCCAACATTCAACTTCGGAGTACAGTACAACTGAAGTATTAGAAACAGACCCCTAATGTGTCATATTATTTGTCCACTGTTGACCATTTGATGTGCTAGACAGTTGAAATTTTCTAAATCCAAGCTAGACAAATAGTCCCTTTATGTATTAACTGATCTAACATTTTTTGCTGCAATCCTCCGACAGAATATTGAAATCCTGATATCACGAATCTTATATAAAAACTCCAACTTTATAAAAATATTTTCCCGATATGCCTTGTAATTGCAAGATATAGTTCGATTAATATTTTTTTTATTTGAAATCAAGCCGAATGATAGTCACGTGACCATCATGGAAGTCCACCAATTTTATAACAAATGTGTACCTATTTAATGGCATATTTCTCAATCTTGCATTTAAAGAAATGCAAAGACCAATACGACAATGGCTCGAGACATTCATGTGTGGGAATTTGAGCGAAATATTTGAACGATATGGCTATCGAACTGTCAAATCAGTGAGAATATATATTTACCTTGCGTTGTTTTTATGTATCGTATTATTTTGTAAAACTGTGTTATTATTCTGTTTGTATTGTTTGTATATCCATTTATTTATCGTCGCTACCGGTTGCCCATATGAGCGACGCCTCCAGAAGAGTGTTAGTCATTTTAGGTTTTTGGATGATAGTGCAAGATACAGAGGACTCTCCAATTCCAGACTCATCCCTGGTTCTTTTAAGTGCCCGGTGTATAGCACCACTACACTTGACCTCGAGTTTAAGTCCCATCCGAACGACTATATTAGTTATTTTAGTTGGAGTAGCGGGGGATCAAACCAGCAATCCCTGGACTCAGAGGCAGACGCGCTAACCACTGAGCTAATGATCCGCTCTGTTAGTTATTATTCCCTAGTACCTACGGCTTTTATAAGCAGGTGTTTTACGCATGAACTAACAAAGTGTCATACATGGCAAGTGTAAATGAAAACAAATTCCTTGACTGGAAACGATATCGATACTAAGATATTCCTTATTCCTGTGTTTCCGTCCACAATTTTATTTCATAGATAATGGGAGGCACAAAATACCCTAAGCTCCTACTAAAGCTACCAAAAGTCTTAGTTGTTTCAGATAAATCTTGACAAATTCTATATATTTGAGCTATCTTTTGTTGATACTAAATTAAACTTAATATTACAATAATTTATATTAATTGAAATATTGATCCATATACAGTCTTAAAGTACAGTTATAACCCTCCCTATATTGCTTATATGTTGCTTATTAATAGCTTCAAAAAGCTATCAAAGTCATCATTATCAGCAGGAGCATTATCATCATCAGCAGCAGCAGCATTATCATCAGTGTATGATTACTTTGTTTTTTATGTTTGGTGAAACATAAGTAGCTAGTAACGTTTCGGAAGATTTGGGTAGATAAAAATAAGTTTTTTGATGATTAAAACTTTATGAAGTTAACTGTGTACTTTTTTGTTCAGTTTGACCTATTCAATCATGAAATATAGATTTGAGTAATATTTAGATATAGCAACTATAAAATTGGTAGATTTGGGTATTTCGAGCTGCCGATAGATAACACTGTCATATTCTGAAAGTTCCTCATATTTTCATGACAAAGGATATACATTGTAAAGTTGTTTTTTAAATTTTATAAGCCATTTATTAACATTAGTTTGTTTGCATCTGAGCTGTCTGATAAGGATCTGCACTTCTCGTGTTTTTGATTCATAAGGTTATTTCTGACCAACAAGTGAACAGTGGAGATCCTGTAGTTGTAAAAGTCTTAGACCCGATTATCTTTAATGTTCAGTTATATATAAGTTCGGTTTACATGTAAGTGATTTGTTTTTCAGATCATTCATCTCCATGTACCACAGCTTATGTCAATTGGAATCCCACCAAAAGAAAGTGAACTTGTTTTTCACCATCTACAGTTACTGCAGCAGTCATTAAGTGGTAAGCTGAAATAAAAGCAAGATTTGCACTCTACTCAGTAGATTAAAATGGTAGTTGAACATTCCTTGCATCTACCTAGTTTTGGCAATGGTAATTGAGAGACTTTCATTATAAGTTGGAGGTGAAAGAAAAACAAGCATCCATACCTATTAGCACTATAGCTGTTGAAATACAACCACAGTCCAGACAAAACCCCTGTACATTGAGATAAGTGCTGTAATTGATGGAACTTTTTACTGGTATTGACATATTATGGACTTCCCTGTTCAGATTTGCAATTTATTGAGCTAAAAGAGTACATGTAATGAAAATCTCTAGCTGCTATTATTAAGTAACCCTGTGTGACTGTGACCTTTCAATGCCTAGTCATGAAATAGAGAAAATCTTAATTAGAATAAGGAGACAATATTGCAATTTCTAGAATTTGGGGGTCATTAAAATTTGCTTCAAATGTCTTTTGAAATGCACAAGGTAAAAATTGAAAAATAATCCTCAACATTTTCACTTGCAAGAAAATATTTTGCTCAGCACAAATTTTAATTGTAGTTTGTCAAACACTATCAATGAACCAATTCATTATGGTTTAATGATGACTTTTCGCCACAGCTCTTCAAAGATCTGTTATTGGGGAAATAGAAAAATTGAACTCATATTCTAAGTTGCTTAACAGCCTATCCATATAGAAAGTTTGAATTGAATGCCTATAATTTTAACTATTGATCCAACCAACTGATTTATCAGTAGTTATCATGGATGTCGGGTTAAAGGTCAAAGGACACCATGCTTCAAGGTTATAAACTGAGAATTGAAACCAGTCTTAGATCTCAAGCTACCCATTGGTCAGTTCTGAGCTTTTGCTCAGTTTCAACTACAGTAGACTCCGGGAAATTGAATACACAAATTGTCAGCTAAAAATATTCTATTGCCCGGAGTATTCAATTGGCCGGTAATCGTATTCATCATTAAATCTGCATATATTTGTTGACAAGGGAGGTCAGGTAGATGGTGTTCTGGACAATACTCGTGATAAATATGCATTATTTATATGTTTATTAATTGATCAACAGACCCTTCTGTCATGTACTGCTACAAAATCGAAGTTTCAAATTATATTATGACACCGTGACATTAACAACGGGAATGTAAAATAAGTATTAAAACACTAACCAATGCGAACATATTCCATAATAAATTACATCCCAATTTTATCTCGAGTATCATATTTCAGTATTATTGCATCATCAACCAATTTAACCCAGCTACAAATGACAAATGTCACATACACACTTCTTGTAGATCAAACAATTTCAAAGCAGAGCCGATAAAACAACACAGTCTTGATACGAGCCGACAATTTCCTTTGAAGTTGCATTTCATTGACGGGTTGGTATCAATGTTTACCACCATACTGACTGTCAATCAAATTCAGTCTCCGTATGAAATTAATAGGGAAGGCGGATCAAAGAAATGTACATAAATCTATGAGTGTTTTTAAAACATGTTTGAGAAAATTACTTTTTGTGTTGCCTGCGATAGCAGGTAGACACATAGGGATCCTATTGTCCGGCGGCGGCGTCATCATCGTCTTCATCGGTGCCGTCGTCCGGTAGTCCCCCAACTTTAATCTGAAACTTAATGTTGCCTATAACTTTGAAAGTACTTGTCCTATTCACTTCATACTTGGAATATATCATCAGCATGAACAATGCCATCTGTAACAACAAGAATGATAACTCCAGTTTCAATATTTTTTGAGTTATGCCCCTTTCTAATGCAACTTTAATCTTAAACTTAATGTTGCCTATAAGTTTGAAAGTACTTGTCCTATTCACTTCATACTTGGAATATATCATCAGCATGAACAATGCCATCTGTAACAACAAGAATGATAACTCCAGTTTCAATATTTTTTGAGTTATGCCCCTTTCTAATGCAACTTTAATCTGAAACTTAGTGTTGCCTATAACTTTGAAAGTTCTTGTCCTATTCACTTCATACTTGCAATATATCATCAGCACGAACAATGTCATCTGTAACAACAAGAATGATAACTCCAGTTTCAATATTTTTTGAGCTATGCCCCTTTCTAATGCAACTTTAATCTGAAACTTAGTGTTGCCTATAACTTTGAAAGTACTTGTCCTATTCACTACATACTTGCAATATATCATCAGCACGAACAATGTCATCTGTAACAACAAGAATGATAACTCCAGTTTCAATATTTTTTGAGTTATGCCCCTTTTTATTGCAACTTTAATCTGAAACTTAATGTTGCCTATAACTTTGAAAGTACTTGTCCTATTCACTACATACTTGCAATATATCATCAGCACGAACAATGTCATCAGTAACAACAAGAATGATAACTCCAGTTTCAATATTTTTATGCCCCCGCCATGAAATGGCGACGGGCATTAAGAGTTGCTCCTGTCCGTCCCTCCCTCCCTCCGTCCGTCCGTCCGTCTGTCCGTCCGTCCGATATTCTCGTGAACGCAACTCCTCCTACACTACTGGTCGGAATTTAATGAAACTTGACCACAATGCTTGGCCTGATATGTAGTTGTGCATGAAGGTGGGGTTTCGCTCTTACATGTTCCGTTCAGAAGTTATTGCCCTTTGATACTTCCATTTACATTAGTTTTAATAGGAGTATATCTCGTGAACGCAACTCCTCCTACACTACTGGTGGGAATTTAATGAAACTTGACCACAATGCTTGGCCTGATATGTTGTTGTGCATAAAGGTGGGGTTTTGCTCTTACATGTTCTGTTCAGAAGTTATGGCCCTTTGATAATTCCATTTACATTAGTTTTAATAGGAATATATCTCGTGAACGCAACTCCTCCAACACCTCTGCTGGGAATTTGATGAAACTTTACCACAATGCTTGGCCTGATATGTTGTTGTGCAAAAAGGTGGGGTTTTGCTATTACTTGTTCTGTTCAGAAGTTATGGCCTTTTGATACTTCCATTTACATTAGTTTTAATAGGAATATATCTTGTTTCTTACATTTTGTGCATTTTGCCCATAACTTAAAAACTACTTGAGATACTGCCTTGAAACTTGAAATATATTTTCACCATCAAAATCTACATCATAACCAACAAGACCCATAACCATGCTTCCAATATTTTCAAATTATGCCCCTTTTTCACTTACATTTTGTGTTAAGAAAAATATACACTTTTAAAAGAGGTGACAGTTTACAGTTTGTTTGCCCAGAGGCTTCACTATTTCTTGTTCACCGCTGTCGAGAAAATTTAATTGGATTTATCAGAGGACAATGGACAAATAATAAAGGCTTCATAAGCTTTGATACGGACAATAAACGGTACATCCGGTGTCATTTCCTGTAAACAGACAATGTAAATATTCGATTTCAATCAGTTTTGGCAAGAAAATTTGCAAATTTTCTATTCGATTTGGCGATATATTCTCTTATCCGATATCCAAATGGCCGATAAAATTTACATTGCTTATATAGGAAATGGTTTTGTGTTTGAAAATCGTACCCCATTTGCCGATATATTCTTATAGCCGATACCCGATTTCGTAGTCTACTGTAATAAGATTGCAAGAGTGGAGTATTCTGTGATCCAGTTGTAGTAGATTTCGTGCCAGCGGCCTCAGTAGCTCAATTGGTAGAGCGTCGGCCTGGCAAGCCAAAAATCCGAGGTTCGAATCCTGGTCGAGGCTACTGTTTCCAACCCAAATCTGCCTCACAGTTACCTACTTCTTAAAATGTATGATATGGCTATATTTCATTGTCTGTGTAAGTGGAACATGTAAATATATAAACTTTAATTTCAATACATTCTTATTGCTTTGTCAGATCAGACTTTTGTGAAAGGAAAAAAAATTGCCGGTCATTCAGTCCTATAAGCAATGAAATTTTGCCGGACCAAAAGAAAATCTGCCGGACTGAAAAGAGATATTGCAAAATATTTAGTTTGATGTCTTTTTTAAATTACATTTGTTTGAAATACTAACTTTCACCAATAAAACTTACCAGGTTTGCTTAAATTTATTTCACTTTCAGCTACAGCATAACAAATTAAATTGTTGAGATGTACATGTAATCCTTGGTTTATTGCGCTACTTATCGTTAATAAAAGATAACTTACTTTGACTGCTGATCGCTTGTCTTTAAACAAGTTTGAAACTTTTATTCCATGAAACTTTGTTAGACTTCCTTTTTATTGTTTCCTTGAGATGAAAATCAACACCAGCAACAAAGCCATTTTAAATTTCGCTAAAATCGAAACTCAATGGCCTAGACGTCGGCATTTGCTCTGTGATTCGAGAAATATCACCAGTTTGAACACAACAATAGCACGACAGCTGAAACTCCATTTTTCTTTTCAAGGCCATAGATTATGTTATCGAGTTCGCAATTGGACAATAGGAATCAGGCAACCAATCATAAACCATTTAACTGTCACTGAAAGAAGTAACTACTGTGAGGTTTTAAGACAAACAGCTTGCAGCTGTTTCTTCCCCTTACAGTTTCAGAAGAAAAGGTTGCTTCCCTTAGCTTTAAAAGTCGCCGGACAGAAGGACCGACAACATACGACATTTTACCTGACCAAAGCCAAATCTCTCGGACATGGCCAACTGACCAACGCCTTTCGCGAAGTCTGGTCAGATGGGTCCTTGGCATGATGAAAGTTGTCAGAACAAATATTATCTTATACCTATGAAACATGGATTATATTTATATATGCATTTGAGTGCAGTAAAAAAAACAGATAAAACAGTTACATACTAGAGTTGTTGCCCCTAATTTGAAAAATATTTTCGAAATAGCTTTTGTCTGGACTGTAATTAAATTGTGTGTTACCTGATTTTTATGAAACCTCAGAAAATGTGGGCATAATAGAAGTAAAGTTGGAAAAAGTCAGATCAGGTCATCAGATTAGTTTTCTGTCAAATTATAAAAATTCAACAAAATGACTATTATACAATAAATAAGGTATGCCAATTACAGCTCTTGAATTGAGAAAATTTCATCATAATTTCAGATTGTTATACCCAAACTAAAACAAATGATATCCAGTGTTTATTGTTCCCACTTTTCAATGATGTATGAACATGAATTGTTGGGATTTATTTTCTAACAAATATATTCTATCTACCTTTTTCTATTCCAGATTGACATATTTTGTGATTACACAGATTTCTTTTCTTGTCCTAAATGTTTTGCTATTCTAAAACATATTTCAGGAACACAAGAAAGACAGCATGTTTTGATGGGCGATTATGGAAATATTATGTCTAATCGCCAGATACATGATGATGCATTTTCCAGAGAAAATAGTGTTCAACAAGTGGTAGGTATCTACTATGGCATGTTATTTCATTTGTGGTTCATACTCCATAGAAACACCTTTATTGCTTGGGCAAACAGTGTATATCCAGATCAGCCTGCAGATACTTGCATTCTATTCTGGATCTACACTGTTTGATTCTTGATCAGAAATATTCTAACAAATCCCAAAGCAAACAGTGTAGAACTTAATCTTGATCAGTCTGCATGGACCTGGATCTACACTGTTTACTAATGGGATATAAGCCCAATCTAAATGAGTAAAGGACTATATACTTCCCAAAAAAGAGGATGTATACACTTTTACAATATAAAATGAAAACTTGATAAAGAAACTCAATGCACTCAAAATTTGATGGGGGTGGGGGGTCATTTAAATAATAGTTATTTTTTCATGCCAGATTGATAGAATTATTGTAAGGGCTATTCCAGTTAAACATATATCCTACCCAATGACAGCAAAATATAAACTTCTATTGGGGGAAGGTCCTGTAAATAAAAGCTTCTAATGGGGGTGGAAAAAATAGGGTTTTCACTTCTAAAGGGGGTTGTTTTTTTGCCGGTTAAAAAACGGAAAACACGATAGTTTGGTGGTATAATTTAGCGAAGATTAGGCGAGAAAATTGTCGGCGTGCGGGCCGAACTTATTTAAGGACGATATGAATAGCAACAAGTGACTTCTCTTCCGTTACAAGAAACTGCGCGAATTATGATGGCTAATCGGTTTTCGTTCGAAATTTTTAAGGAAGACGTCCAAAAACGGATGCAAGCAAACGGCAGTACACGTAGCGCGGAGTTAACCGAATCCACGATGCCACTGCCGACAGTATTATGGTTTTTGGGAGGGGGGGGGGGGCGGGCAGGGAATCACAGCGGACAAGTTCCGGTGATGTGCCGCGTAGAAGCGTGGACGCTTAATATTTGATTAGAAAAGGCAATCAAAACTTTCCAGTGTTTATTTTAAATTCAATTTATATATTAATTACTATTTTCATACTCTCAGTAAATTGATGTTCTATAACCGTTGAAATAAATGAATATTGAAATTTTATTACGAAAACTATTAATTATGACTATTTCAAGCCATATTCAAATTAATTTGATGATTAAGATCAGTTTATATTGGAGTAATTTTAAAGAAAGACATCAGAATAATGTGAAACTATCACAAGCAATATAGTTTTGGATACATAAGTTCCCGCAAAATCTCATCGCGGGACGCACATGCGTATATATGACTGGAGCTAACGGCGGGATAAAAGCGTTTAAAAGACAGGGTCTGCACGAAAAGTATGCTTTATTATGTATTTTTATATTGTATTTCCAACAACACTCTTAATTTGTTTTCCTTATGAAGCTTTTTATACGCCGTTTGAAAAACGGGACGTATTATGGGAACACCTGCGGCAGGCGGGCGGCGGCGTCCACATGGTTACCGCTCTCTAAGTCAAAGAGTTTTCATCCGATCTTTATCAAACTTGGTGAATATGTTGATGGGCATAATATCTCGACCAAGTTCTATAACCAGCCAAATCCCCACAGGCACTCCTGAATTATGGCCCTTGAATTGTCCAAAATTACTGTTTCCGCTCTCTAAGTCAAAGAGTTTTCATCCAGTCTTTATCAAACTTGGTGAATATGTTGGTGGGCATAATATCTCGACCAAGTTCTATAACCAGCCAAATCCCCCCAGGCACTCCTGAATTATGGCCCTTGAATTGTCCAAAATAACTGTTTCCGCTCTCTAAGTCAAAGAGTTTTCATCCGGTCTTTATCAAACTTGGTGAATATGTTGGTGGGCATAATATCTCGACCAAGTTCTATAACCAGCCAAATCCCCCCAGGCACTCCTGAATTATGGCCCTTGAATTGTCCAAAATTACTGTTTCCGCTCTCAAAGTCAAAGAGTTTTCATCCGGTCTTTATCAAACTTGGTAAATATGTTGGTGGACATAATATCTCGACCAAGTTCTATAACCAGCCAAATACCCCCATGCACTCCTGAATTATGGTCCTTGAATTGTCCAAAATAAGGGTTTACGCTCTCTTAAGTCAGAGTTTTCATCCGGTCTTTATCAAACTTGGTGAATATGTTTTTGGGCATAATATCTCGACCAAGTTCTATAACCAGCCAAATCCCCCCATGCACTCCTGAATTATGGCTCTTGAATTGTCCAAAATTACTGTTTCCGCATTCTAAGTCAAAGAGTTTTCATCCGGTCTTTATCAAACTTGGTGAATATGTTGGTGGGCATAATATCTCGACCAAGTTCTATAACCTGCCGAATCCCCCCAGGCACTCCTGAATTATGGCCCTTGAATTGTCCAAAAACTGAATTAGCGGTATCTGCTCTCCAAGTCGAATAATTTTCATCGGATCGTTACGCAACTTTGATGATCAGCATTTTGAAGGGCGTATTTTGTGTCAGTTTTGGCACTCTTGTTTAGTATTGAAAACGAATTCCGGCAGAATACCTTAAAAATTTGGCGCTTAAATGCAGAGCTCCGGTCATGTATCCTCGCGTGCGTCTCGATGCGACCGATAGCTATCTTTTGATAGGAACATTAATTTCAATTTCCTTCATATTAATTAAAATATCTGAGTAAAATACCAGTGCGATAAGCCGTTGATGTGTTTTGTTTTGGCTTTGAAGCATGCAAGCTTATGCGTTAAGTAGTTTATTTAGAACTGAAACTTTTGAAAAAATATTTTATACATTCACGCTCATGTAAATACAGTGCTGTTATACTATAAAGTTATTACTTTCAAGAGTTACACTGGATATTTGTTCAATATAAACATAATAAAAGAATCGTACAATGCCAACGGGAGATAACCTGTTTTTTACCAAACGGAAAGTGCCTACAGTACTGTCAGTATGTCAAAGGGAGATCACTTATCCAAACTTGCTAAATATTCGACCAGACATTGGATTAAATGACATCTGGTGAAATCTTGTGTAAAAGATCGTACATTTTTTAATAATCGAAAGCCTGTTTAGTGCAGAAAGGATGCTACAACGTCTACATTAAAAATGTTCGTTTTCAAAAAAGATGTACACTTGTTATGATACGAATTGAATGTTGATAACAATACTTTAGATCTGTGACCGAGAAATGCATAATTCTTCTCGCAAGTGGCGTGCCATTGATGCGAATCTTTCCTAGAGAAAAAAGAAAATCAAAAGATTACCACCAACGACGAAAACTTTCCACATGCTGCGCGCAAAAAGCGTGCATTTCGTGTAAGTCATCTCCTTTTTATATCACACATCTGACGTATCGTTAATTGTACGTCATATGTTTATGATGTAAGTGGCGAACAGTGCATTTAGAGCAAATCATCATGTGTGTTTTTACTACAGGGAATCGGCACATAACTTTTTTTTCTTATCCTTCGAATCTATGTTATAACAATAGTCTAATATTATAACATAGATTCGAAGGATTAAAAACAAAGTTATGTGCCGATTCCCTGTGGTTTTTACTGCAAAATATCCAGACATCTGATAGTAGGTCGTATTTTATGACGTTTGTCAGATTCCTTAAAACAGGCTTTTTTTCAGAAGGGCAGTTTATACTGATGAAAACCAGTAAAAAAACCTTTGCAACATGTTCTTTAGATTTTCATTTCGGCAAGAAATATAATGATGCGTTGACCGTATTTTTGCTTTCATCAAGATCTCTTAAATATCCCGTAAGCTATAAAAAAACTAACAAAACACATCTTCGAATTATTAAAGATGAAAAACGTGCATGCATAACATACACAATGCGAAAGTTAATTTTCAATATGAATGATTTTTCTAATGAAAATTCGCAGATTTTGTTTTTATTTGCGATATAGATTTCAGTGTAGCAGATGTGTTCATGCGTGTTTCTTTTCACGAGCACCAGAAAATTTATTGCAATGCAGATTTGGAGAGAACAAAACAAGCTTCGGTCTGAAACCTTGCGCACTATTTTCATTTTTAGCTCGACTATTCGAAGAATATGTCGAGCTATTGTACTCACTTGGGCGTTGCCGTCGCCGTCGGCGTCCCGCTTTGGTTAAAGTTTACGTGCAACCTACCTATATCTTAAAAACTACTATAGCTACAGCTTTTAAACTTGGCACCCTTGTTCGTCATCATGTCCCGAGTGTTTATGCCAAGAACCATAACTCTAACTTTCATTTTGATCAAATTATGGCCCTTTTTTGACTTAGAATTTCAGGTTAAAGTTTGCGTGCAAGCTACTGTACAAACTCATAACTTCAATACTACTTATACTACAGCTTTAAAACTTGGCACACTTGTTTATCATCATGTCCCGAGTGTGTATACCAAGAACCATAACTCTGACTTTCATTGTGTTCAAATTATGGCCCTTTTTCGACTTAGAATTTCAGGTTAAAGTTTGCGTGCAAGCTACTATACAAACTAATAACTTCAATACTACTTATACTACAGCTTTGAAACTTTCAACACTTGTTCATCATCATATCCCAAGTGTGTATGCCAAGAACCATAACTCTAACTCTCATTTTTATCAAATTATGCCCCTTTTTCGACTTAGAATTTCAGGTTAAAGTTTGCGTGCAAGCTACTGTACAAATCCATAACTTCCATACTACTTATACTACAGCTTTGAAACTTTCAACACTTGTTCATCATCATATTTCAAGTTTGTATGCCAAGAACCATAACTCTAACTTCCATTTTGTTCAAATTATGGCCCTTTTTCGACTTAGAATTTCAGGTTAAAGTTTGCGTGCAAGCTAGTTACTTTCATACTTCTTGTACTATAGCTTTGAAACTTAAGACACCTGTTTACCATCATGACCCTGACTATTTATACCAAGAACCATAACTCTTTCTTTCATTTTTAATCAAATTATGGCCCTTTTTCAACTTAGAATTTCAGGTTAAAGTTTGCGTGCAAGCTAGTTACTTTCATACTTCTTGTACTATGGCTTTGAGACTTAAGACACTTGTTTACCATCATGACCCTGACTATGTATGCCAAGAACCATAACTCTTTCTTTCATTTTTAATCAAATTATGGCCCTTTTTTGACTTAGAATTTCAGGTTAAAGATTGCGTGCAAGCTAGTTACTTTCATACTTCTTGTACTATAGCTTTGAAACTTATTCACCATCATGACCCTGACTATGTATGCCAAGAACCATAACTCTTTGATTTTTTTCAAATTACTGCCCTTTTTAGAGTTAAAAATTAAGGTTTAAAACTTTGTATACCTTTATTTTATCTTACATCGGGTTTATTTTCAAAGGCCCATAACTCATCCTTGCTTTTTTTATATTTGATTTTTGCCCCTTTTCACTTGAAATTAGAATTAAGACTTGTAAATAATTGTTAAAGTTTCAATGTTAGTGTTTTTCATATGTACAGCTATATAAAAGGTTTAAAACAGATGTCCTTAACATACTTTGGTTGAAAGTGTAGAGTAATTGTGGTGTGGGTGGGTGCATAGACTATACTACACTACACTACACTACACTACACTACACTACACTACACTACACTACACTACACTACACTACACCACACCACACCACACCACACCATACCATACCATACCATACCATACCATACCATACCATACCATACCACCGTACTGTACCCCCACCACCCACCACCACCTCCACATACCACCACCACCAACAACAACAACTACAACACAAACACAAACAACAACAACAACAACACCAACAACAACACCACCACCACCAACAACACCACCACCACTAACAACAACACCACCACCACCAACAACAACACCATCACCACCACCAACAACACCACCACCACCAACAACACCACCACCATTAACAACACCAACACCACCACCACCACCAACAACTACAGCACCACCATTAACAACAACAACACCAACACCACCACCAACAACAACACAAACACAAACAACAACACCACCACCAACAACAACACCATCACCACCACCAACAACACCACCAACAACAACACCACCTCCAACAACAACAACACCACCACCAACAACACCAACACCACCACCACCAACATCAACAACACCACTAACAACAACACCAACACAAACAACTACACCACCACCACCACCAACAACAACACCACAAACAACAACACCATCAACAACAACACCACCACCAACACCACCACCAACACCACCAACAACAACACCACCACCACCAACAACAACATCATAACCACCACCAACAAACCATCAACAACACCACTACCAACAACAACACCACCACCAACACCACCACCAACAACAACACCAACAACAACATCAACACCACCAACACTAGCACCGACAACAACACCACCACCACCAGCAACACCAACACCACCACCAACAACAACACCAACAACATCAACACCACCACCAACAACAACATCAACACCACCACCAACAGCAATAACAACCAACACCACCACCACCAGCAACAACACTACCACCACCACCACCAACAACACCAACAATGCCAACACCAAGAACACCACCACCAACAACAACACCAACAACAGCAACAACACCACCACCACCAACAACAACACCACCACCAACAACAGCAACCAGCATACCATACTGTACTTCACCACGCCACACAACTATAGGTGGGCAAAGATAGTGGGTTGATGGGTGTGGGATCAGGGGTTTATGGGCTGGGTTGTGTAAACCCTAAAAAAAATCTACAAGAATAAATTAAGTGTTATTTATTGATTTATGGATTAAGAAACTTTTGTTCATGTGTGTTTGTTGGGGGTGTCATAAACTCCTGAATCACTCCCCAGTTTAAATGAAGCCCAGTTACAATGTGCTTAATAATTCTGACTTTTCGAATAGTCGAGCGTGCAGTCGTTTCCGACTGGCTCTTGTTGGCTCTCATAATCAAATTGACTAATCAAGAATTAATTAGATGTATTTTACTCATATTTCAATATTGAAATGTGCATGTGTACAAAACATAATCAGACGTAAAACTCACTACTAATTGCTAGAGCGTTCGCGCGACCAACCACTGTGGATCCTCCGCGACATCACGATAGTAATTGGTTGCCTCGATGGCATCCGCTTATCCATGTAATGAAAGTACACCATCACGGTGGAGAGTGTAAGGCCGGTATTCCAGAGTTCAGGGATGCCTGATCCGTGTCCGCGTCCATGTCCGCGATTTTTCACTCACCAAAGATATCGTTTGGTAGACTTCATACCTCCGCGTCCGTGTTGGTGTCTGCGAATTTTCACACACCTAAGATATCGTTGAGTATATTCCATAACTCCGCGTCCGTGTTCGTAATTGCAACGTGTCCGCGGTTTTTCACTCACCAAAGATATTGTTGGGTATATTCCATACCTCCGCGTCCGTGTTTGTGTCGGCAACGTTTCTGTGGTTTTTCACTCACCAAAGATATTGTTGGGTATATTCCATACCTCCGTGTCCGTTCCAGGTGGAGGTATGGAATATACCCAACGATATCTTTGGTGAGTGAAAAATCGCGGACACGGACGCTGATACGGACACGGAACACGCATCACAGAACTATGGAATACCGGCCCAAGTCCGCTCATTGCAGGGGATGAAAATTACTGTGGTCACCATAAAAAAATCTCGTGTACATGTATTTGCTGTTTTCTACTTTTTGTTTGCTGAAGATATTCTTGAAGGATCAGCTGTTTTCATAATATTATTATTTATTTATAATGGCCTTAATTAATCTGTTAAACAGCAAGACCAAAGGCGCTTTAGAGATGGACCTCGTTTTCTTCAAAATTTATATGAGCTAACCCCTTTAGCAAAAATAAGGATATTTTAGGGTCTACATGGGAAAACACATGATTTTTTTAAATTTCTTTGACTGGAATCGTAATCAGTTTATCCAAAACGAATTAAATATCAAAAGAGTGGGCGGGACTGTTGGATCGTGTTTAAATGAGGGCTTTCTATTGATATCATTTGATGTCTGTCCTGTCCTTTGGTAAATGAAGTCACTTTAAAAGTATGAATGGTAGGTCTGTTTGACTTTGATATATAAATGGGGAAAAACTATGCAAAAAATGGCAGCAATAACCATTTTTTCATGCATTTACACTTGCAATGTCCTTGGGGGTAGATTTAACTAAAGTATGTAAAGGATAACTAGACAGTCACGTGATGGTAAACTTAATACTAATATGGCAAATTAATATGAACTCACCAGTCATGAAACATGTATTTATGAATGGTGGTCAACATTTAAAAAATTTCTAAGGGTTAAAAAATATCTCTTCTAAAGGTGGACCAAAATTGAAGAAAAAAAGATCTATAGGGGGGACCTTTTTCCATTTTTTCTGCTACTAATGGGGGAAGGTCTAATTTGAAAGTGCCTTTCTGGGGTGGGGTATATGTTTAAATGGAATAGCCCTAATTGAAATAACAATATAAATCATTATACTATCACAATTTTGTTGATTTTGTTTTTATGATCTGTCTGTCGATACCAGGCATGAGAAAAGCATAGTACCTTGCTTGAATTACAAATGTGGCAGCCAAAAAATTCTATCTGGTAACAATTTAAGGTTACAATGTATTTGCAATCAAATTTATTCAAAACTTTACGGATTTATGAGATATTGATCACATTTATTTGCATATTCCATTTTCCATTTTCATATTATATCAGAGACTGTATAGTGAAGCTTTATTAAATTTTGATAATACATTGAATTATTTATTTATTAAAAAAATCTTAAATGTATTCATTTGTTCTGTGTTATGCTACAAGTCATTGGCAGATGTTTTGTAGTACATGTATTTATTTAGTTTAATCATGTTATAAAGTTATTTTCTGATTTCAGACTAGCCATGGAATAGACTCGAGCAGTTATCAGTTTGGAAGTACAAATTCTGGTCCTGGAATATATGGACAGTTGTACAGTCAGGGTATGTCTCATCGCCCGGATCAAATGAACTCAGTGTACAGACAACAATACCAGGGCCCCAACTACCCCCAGCAACAACAGTATACAACCAATACTCCAGCTACCTCCCACAACATTTATCCTGGCCATGTGCAGGGTTCACATGCTATTGGACAGTCTAACATGCGCCAGTCACACCCTCATTTAAGGAACTCTGGTCAGAACCCGCAAGAAGTTGCCAACAATATTCTACACATGGCATCATCTTCTTACCCCACGAACAATACTGTACAAGTCCCCCTGTCAAAACACAGATCTGCACCATATCATATTCCTTCGAGGTCTCCAAACTTTAATGCACAGATGACAGAGAGCCAGCATCTGATGAGTGGAGAGTATGGTCCAAGTCATTTTGTGTATCCCAGTCCTCCTCACCAGTCACAGCAATACCAGCAGTCTGTACGAGAGCCAAGGATGTCACCAGTGAGTCCAGGTCCAGGCCCCATCATGTCAAGTCCTCACTCTCACCACAGTGGCAGGAGCATTTCCAGCTCCAGTCCATGCTCCATGCACAGTCCAGGGATGGGTCATGTCAGGTCACCAGGTCCATACAGTCAGATAGCCAACTCACCACAACGCAATCAGTACCAGATCTCTTCTCCCATTAGTGTACCAACCAACAGGATGCCTTCACCAGTATCCACAAGTCAACAGCTTCAGGTGTCGGTACCATCTTCTGTACCACCACAATATCATCAACAGCAGTGTTACGGTCAGAATATGGCAAACAGTTCACCATACCAAGCTCCAAACTTTCCCACCATATCCCAGTTTTCTCCTGGCTCTATACAGAATATGCAGCAAGGCGATGGTCAATTTAATCAAACAGCAAGTAACCAGGGTGATCAGTATGAACCTAGTGGCCATGGTGGTCATTATAGTCAGTCAGCAAGTGGACATAGTGGTCAATACGCTCAGTCCCCAAGTGTGAGCAGTCAGTATTGTCAATCCCCAAGTGGACACAGCAGTCAATACTGTCAGTCACCAAGTGGACATAGCAGTCAGTACTGTCAGTCCCCAAGTGGACAGAGTGGTCACTTAAGTAACATTTCCTCACCATACACCCCAAGTTCAGGCAACTATTTAAGTCCTACACAAACCCACACAACAAGTGTATCAGAGACTGTATCTGATACCAGCTATACATCAAGCTATAAACAGTGCTCCAGCCCTTTACAGTCTCTACAAAGATTGTGTATGTTACCTGATTCCCAAGTTGTTGACCCCAAGAGTGTTGTTAAAGAAGCTTGTGTCCCATCTCCATCTCCAAGTAGCTCTGATTCACCAGTTCAAAATCCTACAGACACTGTAAAAACTACACAAAAATCATTAAGTGTTAATAAAAGCAAATACCCTTCTCATGGTGATGATATACATACTTCTAAAATGGAAACTGCATCCTCTGTTAGCCCAGAAATGAAATGTCAGCCAAAGAAAATGATGCTTTTGAGAGCTGCTAAGGACGATTTTACCTCCACCTCTGAACAGAGCAGCCAAGGAGGTCAAACATCAGAAACCGACAAAACAGTCAGTAGTACTAAAAACTTGAACACTGCTAAAACAAGTGACACTACCAATGATAAAACAACAGATGGAAGAGATAAACCTAATGATATAGATACTGATTGTAAGCTAAATGAAAATAATTCTATGGCAAATAAAATAGATAGTAACAAGGTAGAAATCTTTAAAGGTGAAAGTAATGGTCAAGAAATAGAGCATGAAGATATTTCTTGTGATGTTGGCAAAAACCCTGCCAAAACTGAAGATTGTGAAAAACTTTGTACAGGCGAAGAAAATATAAGAAATGTAGCAGACTTCCGGTCTGCTTTAGACTCTGTAAATGATAGTGAACTTGAATTTAAAGAAACAGACATGAAAGAACATGAAAAATCTGTTGAAGCTAGTCATAATCATGAAACTTGTGATACTGATTCAAAGTCCTGCAATGTAGAATGTGTGCAATCCGTTGATGCAGATGGTTTGAAACTAGATGAGTCAGTAACAGAGAGGAACTCTCCTGTGTTGGATTCTGATGTTATCAGTGATGGTGAATCTCAGCTTCATGTCCGCAAAGATGAATCTTGCACTTACAGTAAACAAGATAGATTGAATAGTTTCGACATTTCTTCAAGAAAAAGGGCAGACAGTACAGGGTCTCTAAGTGAAATTAGTGAGTTTGAGTATGAAGATCATATTGGATGTGATGATATTGAAACAGGGTTTAGTGATATTGATGATAGAGACAATGAAATAGTTGAAGAATCTGGTGATGATATTCAGGATGTAAATAAAAGTGTTCCAAATGGCCATAAACTGTTAGAGAGGGTTGTCATTATTGGTACCCGTAACAAAAATGGTATAAAAAAGAAACCAAATGCGGTTGTTAAAACAAAAAGAGGTAGAATTGTTAAGTCAAGAAGAGATATAATGCAAATGTCAGAAGGGGACTCAGACTCTGGTATACCAAGTCCCTACGGGTGTGATATGGTTGATGGGTTGGAGGACCCTGTGAGTGTAGATAATGGGGATGGAACAATCTCCGTAAGAGCAGGCAGAGTAAGGCAGAGAAAAACTCCAGTCAAATATAAGGATACCTCATTCTTTCAGGGTGATTTTGTTTTTGTTGATGAAGAAGAGGACTTTTTTCACCAAGATGAACCTAAAAGAAAAGTGGCAAAGAAGGAGTTCAAAGATGCACCTAGTGTCATGTCTCCTGTTGTTGGCTTGCAGAATGGAAAGAAGGTTTTAAGCAGTGGGTATACCAAAATTTCCAAGACTGACACTCATACCAATGAAAGGTCTTTTCCTACTAAAGATAAGAAAATTGTAATTATTCCTGCATCAAAAAATATTGAGAAAAATATTGAAACTACTATGAAACTAATATCTAAGCAGGCAGACAAAGCCAAGACTGTTACTAAACAGTTGCATATTGTGCATCTTGGTTCAAAACAAGTGGTTGTAGATCAAAAGGGTGATGCAAAAGTGTTGAAGTGTATGAGTTTTAAGCCATTGGAGTTAAATGTGGTTAAAGGAGAAATTAAGACTGATAATAGCATAACTTCATGCAGTAAAGTTCAAAAAGCAAAGTCTGAGATGAAGCTTAGAGGAAAGAAAAAATCTAAAACTGCTGTCACCCAACGATCTTCAAGTGAAGAAAGCAATGTTAGAAAGAATGGAAATATTCAGAGTAAGCTAGCTAATAAGCAGATGAATGGTGCATCAGCTGAAAGTCTGACCAGTAGAAACAGTTCAGCAAAATCTAAAGGTAAAAGCAATCAATTAAAAACTTGTGATAATGTTAAGAAAAAGAATGATTTAAAAGATGAAAATGTAGCAGCTAAAACAAAACCAAAAGAAGAAATAGAAGTCATTGAAATCATCTCAGATGACAGCAATGGTGCTGACACCACTGGTGCTATTTGTGAAACAGGAACTTCAGTTAGTAATGTTGACAAATCCGCAAAATCTATAGATCTTGATTTACAATGTGATGAAATTGTTTCAGATAAGGAAACATCTTTGAATGGTTTTATGTTCTCTCTTGTTGAAGATGAAATAGTGGATGAAAAGCTAAATGATGTAGAAATTAATGCAACTGAAAATATCATGGAAATGGGAAAAGATTCTGAACGTAATGAATATAAGACATTAGCCAGAAAGTCATCTGCAAAATCTACAGGTTCTTCAGCCAAAAACAAAAATAAGAGCAGACCATCAAGTAGTAAAACCAGTAAATTACGCTCTAGCAGCAAAACAGCAAGGAGAAAAGTGTTTATTGATGAAGATCCTGATTTTGAATTGGGACCAATTAAAAAAACAATGAAGTCAATAAATATTGAAAGAACTAGTGATTTGATAGGTGTGTCAAAACCGAAAAAGAAACCAGATAAATGGGCAGATTTTAAAGGACCCAAAATTGTTTTTGACGGGAAAAAGGACACACCAGTTAATTGTGTTGTGATAAATGATCCGTACGATCAAACAACTTCAAAAAAAGCTAAACTCACCGCTCAAAATGTGACTAGAATTGAGATCTCTCAACTACCCTCAGACAAATCTGTTGTCATTCCAAACAGTGAAGCACTGGACAGTGACAAATGGGTTTGTGCTTTATGTGGTAAACACAGTGCATTTAAATTTCTTGGGGATCTTTTTGGACCATACACTGTTGAGACAATGTCGGAAGATATGTTAGATTTGAGCCCTAAGGTGAGACTAGGATCAGCTAAGAAAAGAAAGTCAGAAGATGGTCAGCAGGGAACCAGTAAGTGTGGCAGGTCAGGATCTCGTGCAGCAAGTGTGACATGTGAGATGAATGAATGGAAGGAAGTTTGGGTCCATGAGAGCTGTGTCGTATATTCTGATGGAGTATTTCTTCTGGGATCAAAGATCTATGGGCTTCAGGAAGCTGTACGAATTGCTTCACAAACTGTAAGTTAAATGGCTTAGCTTTGAAATTTCTGCTTTAACATGTTAAAAAAATCGTGATATTAACATTCAGTATACTTGTAACTTGTAAATATTTGCCAGATGAGCATTGCTTTTCATTATTACATTTGGAAATTGAGCCAATTGCGTTCTTATTTAATAGAAAATTAGTTCTTAACAATGGAAATTTTGAAAACTTAGCAGTCTGATTATGCCCTCTTTGAAGAAGCCAAGGAATATTGCTTCAGGGATTGGCTTAGGCTGTGAAAAGAGGGAGAAGTTTTTCCAATTTAAGGGAGGTTTTGGAAGTTTTCAGCTTTCTGTATGAAATATATAGGGAAAAACTCCCTTGGCTCATTAGAGGGAGAAGTTTAGGAAATTTGGGAGACTATTTTCTCCCAAGTCCCCCTTTAACCATTCCCTGTTACAGAACAGTCCCTTCATAACCTGACTACATTCAACCAATAAAATTATTTGACATATGGTCCTCAGATTTGGTAGTGAGTTTTGTCAACACATGTGGATGGCTCCTATTGATTTTGATGGCCGTAGGTCAAAGTTCATGGTGACCTTTAATGCAAAAACTTTGTTTGATCAATTACTGGAGAACATTGGACATAGTGTCTCCAAACTTGGTAGCTTGATTAGCCATGACAGCTTGATGAACCCTTTTGATTTTGAGATCATCATGCCAAGCCTTTATCCCATGGGTGACTAGTCTGCTAAGGATCTACACTGTTATCTTGTAGATTTATTTGGTTATTTCTAACCAAACAGCTAACAGTGAAGATCCAGATCAAATGAAAAGTATGTTCTTGCATACCTGGATTTAAGGTCGATGGACATGTTGCTCACCTAGTTTTGACATCAAAACTTAAATAGTGTTCAAATCCTATGAAATTTGGTCAAAATGCATTTTTATGCCCCCGCCATGTAATGGTGGAAGGGCATATAGTGTTCACCCTCACACAAGTGTGTGTGTGTGTGTGTGTGTGTGTGTGCGCGTGCGTGCGTGTGCGTGTGTGTGTTCGAAAATCGTGTCCGCTCTGTAACTTTGTTATTTCTTATTGGATTTTAAAATAACTTGGTATGAATGTTCACCATATCAAGGCGGTGTGTCGCGTACAATACCCATGCCTGTAGGTCCAAGGTCAAGGTCACTGTTACTAAAAATAGAATTTTCTTGTCCGGGCTGTAACTTCCTTATGAATGGAGGGATTTCAAAATAACTTGGCACAAATGTTCACCATGATAAGGCGGTGTGTCGCGTACAACACCCATGCCTGTAGGTCCAAGGTCAAGGTCACAGTTACTAAAAATAGAATTTTGTTGGAAAAATCTTGTCCGCTCTGTAACTTTGTTATTTCTTATTGGATTTTAAAATAACTTGGTATGAATGTTCACCATATCAAGGCGGTGTGTCGCGTACAATACCCATGCCTGTAGGTCCAAGGTCAAGGTCACTGTTACTAAAAATAGAAATTTCTTGTCCGGGCTGTAACTTCCTTATGAATGGAGGGATTTCAAAATAACTTGGCACAAATGTTCACCATGATAAGGCGGTGTGTTGCGTACAACACCCATGCCTGTAGGTCCAAGGTCAAGGTCACAGTTACTAAAAATAGAATTTTGTTGGAAAAATCTTGTCCGCTCTGTAACTTTGTTATTTCTTATTGGATTTTAAAATAACTTGGTATAAATGTTCACCATATCAAGACGGTGTGTCGCGTACAATACCCATGCCTGTAGGTCCAAGGTCAAGGTCACTGTTACTAAAAATAGAATTTTCTTGTCCGGGCTGAAACTTCCCTATGAATGGAGGATTTTCAAAATAACTTGGCACAAATGTTCACCATGATAAGGCGGTATGTCATGTACAACACCCATGCCTAAAGGTCAAAGGTCAAGGTCACTGTTACTAAAAATAGAATTTTGTTATAAAAATCTTGTCTGCTCTGTTACTTTGTTATTTCTTATTGGATTTTAAAATAACTTGGTATAAATGTTCATTATATCAAGACGATGTGTTGTGTACTATACCCATGCCTGTAGGTCCAAGGTCAAGGTCACTGTTACAAAAAATTGAAATTTCTTGTACTGGCTATAACTTCATTATTAACAGAGTGATTTCAAAATAATTTGGCACAAATGTTCACTATGACAAGGCGTTGTGTTGTGTACAATTCCCATGCCTGTAGGTCCAAGGTCAAGGTCACTATTACTAAAACCAAAATTTTCTTGTCTGGGCTGTGAGTTTGTTATTACTTATTGGATTTTAAAATAACTTGGTATAAATGTTCACCATGACAAACATGCATAGCGGGGGCATCCGTGACCTATGGACACATTTCTAGTTTGTAATGTGTGAGGATCACTTTATTGAAATATGCAAAATATTTCCACTTACGACGGTTATTGAAAAACAACGCCATTTATGAAGGCACCATGATTTCCTCCATTTTACCCTAAACGTAGAGATTTAAATATATAGTTTATTTTACGCCAAAATGTAAAAAATATAAACATCTGGCATTAAAAACATTAAAAAATAATGATAGTTCACCATCTGCTTTCGTGCTTATATTACGTCGAAGACAGAAGGGGTACGCTAAAAATGATGCTAAAAAAGCTTGCATTAAAAAAATATTGATTATTTTGATATTTCAAGTACATAGTAATTAGTATGTCTCAGTTAAAAGATTTTACTAAAAATCATATTATACTTGTACTGGTGGATGTTCATTGTAAATTTCATATCATTTTGGCATAAACTACACATGAACATAATTTAATGTCTACGTTTAGGGAAAAATGGAGGAAATCAGGGTGCTTTCATAGATGGCGTTTTTCAATAACAGTTGTCGGCAGGTGGACAATTTTTGCATATATCACTAAAGCAATCCGCACACATTATTCTGACCAAATGTCATAAGATTTGGACATTATTTAATTTTTGACATCAAAACTGGGTGAGCAACATGCCCATCCGCCTTAAACCTGTGACCCATGTGATAAAAGGCATATTCATTAAGTAAAGCATTAATCAGACTACACATGTGCAAGATGATCTAGGTTATTAACTGTTTGTAAATGTGATTTTAGACGTGTTGTGTTCAACAGGTGAATAGTAAAGTTTAGTTAATGTGTGTTTTACAGCCTTGTTCACATTGCCAAGAAATGGGTGCTATGATTGGATGTCTGAATAAAGGTTGCCAACAGAAATATCACCATGCGTGTGCGCAAGAAGATGGTTAGTTTTATTGTTTTTTATCTAACTTTTGTTAGTTATCAAAATGCTTTTAAAATAAGCTGTTAGAATAACAGGGGTAGGCTAAGGTTGAAAGAAAAAGTAAAAAATTACCAATATTTTGCAGTTTTAGCTGTCTTTCAGAAACATTTAATGAAAATAGACACATTACAGTAGTTGAGTATACTTCAGACACTTGCTACAAAGTCTCATCTTTGCAAGTTCCTGAATAAGTGAAATGAATTTTTAACTGAAGTTGGTTTTAGGCTACAACTAAAATATCTGTTTAGGTTAAATTTGGATATGAGGATAACCATTGACTGTAAGATGTTTATCCACTATAATGTCTGAATATTTAACCCTCATATCCCATTGGCAACCAGTATAGATTCAGATCAGCCAGAACATCCATTTAGTCTGAACAGAATTTACACTGTTCACTGCTAGATTAGAAAAGTAAACCGTGTAAATCCTGATCAGTCTGGGTGCAGCCTGATCTAGATCTACACTGGTGAAATCAGATCTGGATCTGCACTGATGGCACTTGGGATAAATTGCAAACTGAAAATTTATCAAAATATGACAATGGTAATTGAAGGACGGCACACAAAAGTGGTGGAAGTATACACTGTACATTTCATTATTGAATACCGGGTATGGTTGTCAACATCTGCCCTACCAGATAATGACATGTTACCAGTTTGGTTGACCAGAATGTCATTGAGCTACTAAATTATTGCAATTATCTTTAATGGGAGAGGTGTGTGCCATTTTTTGATTAAAGATCTACTAGACCTAAATACTTAGCTTAAATCCATTTATTAAAAACTGTTTAAAATAGACTACCTGTAATTTTATATATTGCATCTAGTTGATAATTAAGATGAGAAAATTCATCAGGGATTATGTGATACTGACAGTCAAATTCAAACACAAAAAAGCTCTGTCTTCAACAAAATGATGTTGAAAAAAATATTTTAATAAACTTTGAGACTGGTTTCCAGTTTGAGTTTTATGATCTTGGGACCACAGGCTGAGATTGTGTGATTTATCCTTAGTCTTTGTTCAATATCATCATGAAGCTTTTAGTTCCTGAAAAAGCTTATGATTTAACGTAACATTTTCGACTGATGTAAAAAAGCCATGTTAACACATATTGTACCCAGCATTTTAGATAAAGAGTGTTCTTGTAATAAACAGAATGATCTATAAAGTTAACTGCATTCGTCTGGGTATACAAACATTAAAATGTTTATCCCAGTAGTCAAAATGAACTTCACTCAAAATCAAATATTTTATACCATAAAAACAGTTAAATTATCGCGACTTTCACTGCATAGGATATGGCTTTTATCCCATGGAAACCAGTGCACATTAAAATCCATGCCATTAGATCTGGATCTACATTGGTTGCTTATATCAGTTAAATACTTCAACATGTAAATAAATAAAAAAGTTTCTCAACAGCAAGTAAATTTTTCACTTTTTTTTGTTTATCTTTCAGATTGTTACATGGATGAAGAAAACTTTTCTCTGCTGTGTCCCAAGCACAAGGTAAGCCAAACAATAATCCAAGACATGCAACTTTGTATAACCCTTTCCTCCATAGACACACCTTTATTGCATGGGCAAACAGTGTAGATCCAGATCAGCCGGCACATCCATGCCATCTGATCAGGATCTTCACTGTTCACTGTATGATTCATAAGGTTATTTCTGACCAAAATGCGACTGGTGCAGATCCTGATCAGACCGCATGGCTGATTTGGATCTACACTGGTCGCACATGCGTAAAATGCATATATATGGAGGAAATGATTAACAAATCCATCATTTACACATTCAAATGATTTGTCATTATAATCTGAAAATAATTTTCCTGCAACGAAGTGGTGGACACACTGTTTTTCAGCACATTTTCCTTACACATTAGCCACTGGCTCTGAGCTTTTCTGGCCGGTCAGTCATTAAGATTGTCTTTTATTCTCACTTCACCTTACTATCATACCATAGACCACATTTTTCATCCAATGACTTCAGACTTGGTCATGATGGTTGACTATGACATCTCATTAAAGTTTGAACTGGGTCATTAAAAAAAACTTAATTACTTAAGGCAAATATTCATGTGATCAAACAGTCAGGATTTTTGTGGTGGTTATATCTTGATCAAGTTTGAAACTGGTTCATCAGGTAAAAGATGAAGGTTCTTATTTAGCTTGAGTAGTGAAATCGTCACCAAGGTTCATTTTATCTCCCAAGCTTCAGTCTAGTCAGATACTGCTGGCAACAGTACCAATTTAAGTAATCACACAGCACTGGACACCAGTTGGAAAATCAGCTATAGACCAATTTGCTATCCAACTGTTACCATTACATCTGGTGTAAAAGTAGATTTAAAGGAGTTTTTTTAAATCATAGAGGCAAATTTTTATGTTTTATACCTTGACAGGATTCAACTTTGAAGATAATACCCAATTCAGATTTGTCCAATAATTGTAATTTTTAAAGCATTTGCAATGAAGTTAGTAAATATTAAAAGGTGACTAAACACCCAAAGTTTTCACAATTTTGGACAGGGTGGTTTGATTTTAGGACAGGGCACACCAAATATCAGGCAGTGCCTGACGTCTATGTTTGGCTAGCTGAAGCATTATAAAAAGACTTGCCAAGTTGTACAATTCAGTGAGAAAGTGTGTCATCAAAGAAACTTGGCTTTACCTCAAAGGTTAAGATCACACAGACTGAGGGTTTGAAGATCAAAACTAGTGCATATTACTAGTGTCAGTTGCAAATTGTATTTTGGAAACTGACGAAGTGATCTAATTTAATCCTTACACTTCACAAACATGCGTCATCAGATTTCATGCATTAATGATTAGGTTAGATTAAAGCGAAAGATTGTTATTATTATTATCGAGGCAACATGATTTTATTACATTATTCTTTCAAAAGAACCCATTACTCCATAGGCTGTTATCCATGGGTGAACAGTGAAGATCCAGATCAGATGGCAAAGAAGTACCAGCTGATCTGCATCTACACTGGTTGCACATGTGTTGATAAATGTATGTATGGAGTAAAGGGTTAAATTATAATCCAGATAATTTTGTTGATCTTGATGTACTGACTGTTGACAGATCCGAAAGCTGAAGCAACTTGAAGCCAGCAACTCGTCCAGTGTTGGCTGAGTGAAGCCAGCATCTTGTCTAGTGTTGGCTTATTGTGGCCATGGTAACTTCAGGAACAGCCAGTGGACAGGAGCTTCTGCCAGAGAGACCCTTTCAACACCTGTGTGTTCAGCTTGCTTTCAACCTGCAGAATGGCCAGGTTCTTCAGTTGGTAGTAGATAATTATGAGACACACAGAAAATAGTGTGTGTCTGGCTACCAGAGACAACAAATTGTTTGTAATTAAGGTTTATTTCTGCTGTTTTGGCAAAAGGATTAGGAGTCTTGTTTGTTGAGGCAGTTAGTTAATGTTGGATTGATAAGCAGTTGTGTTCTAAGTTTATCATGTCTTTCTTTGTATCATAGCAAATATTCAGTTTGAGGAATGTCTTTCCAGAATCCATCTTGTTTGTTTTAACATTAGAAGCTCTTCTTCAATGTTAGATCAGATTTTTTGTTCAATGTTAGAAAGAACTTAACTAAGAGCATGGTAAGATACCAAAGATGTCTAATCAGGAATGTTAGTTTAAGTGCTTGCCACACTCCTCCCAATCCTGTTCATCGATAAAAAGAAAATTATCAAAATCTCAATAATGGCAAAATGCCGTACAATGAAACTTTGCGCAAATGAATGTTAGTAATGTATCTTGATTTTGCATACAGTAAGACACGTTAGAATAGTAAAGAAAACAAGCTAGACCTTAAAATTCCTTAAAATTCTATTTACATAAATTCACAAAAACTAAGCAATACAAAACATAATTTTAAATTCCCACATGAGTGCAATGTTACTGACAAGAAAATGTTGTGTACTTTGTAAGAAACTTTCAACTACTAAAAGAGAAATCAGTGATTGTCATCTGTTTACGCGACCAGGAAGCGACCAGAAAATTGAAGGTCTAACACTTTTACTAATATCTGGTAAAGTTTACATAATATATGTAAGTCACAATAAATTGTTGTCAGTATCATATTACATAAGTGGGCATTTAAAATGATGTTTTGTGTTGTTTAGTTTTTGTGAATTTATGTAAATAGTTGAGGGAAATTTTAGCTCTTGCTATTTTTCTTTACTGTTCTAACGTGTCTTACCATCTGCAAATTAAAGATACATTAATGACATACATTTGTGCAAAGTTTCATTTAACAGCATTTTGCCGTTATTGAGATTTTGATAATTTTAATTTTATAGATGAACAGGTTTGGGAGGAGTGTGGTAAGTCCTTAATATCTGGCTACTCTTCCCTAATGTTCCTTGCCATCTCAGTGAATATTAACCCTTTTCTCCATTTATACGCATTTTATCCGATATGTGAACTGTGTAGATCCAGATAAGCAGGCAAATCTGTGCTGTCTGATCAGAATCTGCACTGTTTGCCTTTTAGTCAGAAATATTCATAAAATGAACAGTGCAGATTCTGATCAGACAGCTGAAGCCATATATATGGAAAAAAAGGGTTAAATAGGAAAAAGGAAAGTTGTTTTTGCATTGTGTTTTACTTATCTGTGATAGTATTCGACATATTACGTCACTTTGGTTTTTGTGCAGGTCATTTTTGCTATCATCATTTTTCATTGAAAATACTGAACTGCTTAATAATTTGTGCCTTTGGTAGTGATCTAAAGTCTCAAAGCAATATTTTGATTGTAAGTTGCATTGAGTTTTCATACCCAGACCTGCCAACTTTTTCAAATCCCAATGAGGTAGATTTTTTCGCAACTTGCGTTTTGCGACACAAAACCAACAAGTTATTGTAACTATTGTATCAAGTTTAGTTGTGTAGTGTTAGAATTATTTAGAATGAGAAATTCATGTTCAAATGCAATAAAAACAGCTTATAGTTATTTATAATTAAGATAAATATGCATCCTTTATATATTACTTAATTATTTTAGATATACATTATCTGTTTCCAATTTCTAAGTTTAAATGTTTTTGTAAAGCATGGGGTCTGGGGATCATGATTATGCTGCAACAGTATCATCAGTTTGGAGACTAAAATACTTAGTGAAATAAATCTATTTCACAAACTGTGGCTAATGATTTGGACAGGAGAAATGTATTTGAAAACTAATTATAATCTGGATAAATAAAAATAACAATTTTAAGTTAGAAGTCATCTTTAACTTGTAAAGCATGGTTGCGAAAACTTATGACTTTTGTATTTTTCTTCCAACTAGTGTTTCATTCTAAACTGAAAACTTAAGAACGACTTAAAATAAACAGATCAACAAATTTTTACATATTTCAATGGTTTATACCCTTGAAACCATCTTTGCATTCATAAATGTTATTTTCTAAAGTTAATCGCGATCCTCGACAATGGCAACAACAAAAACGATCTGTCAACAAAAGAAATATAAAATCAAGCAGAAAGTTAAAAACTTTTACTATTTTAATTATTTTTTAGCCCTGATTATTTGTTGGATTAGTGTGATTTCTCATTTAAAACCAGAGTAATCTGCAAAATGCGGTAAAATGTTCAGGTGCCAAAAATCCTTAACGCCTCTCACCCACTCTTTATTAGTCAATTGGACAATTTGTGTTAACAACAGCCTTTCAGTGACAATTTCTTTATGGGGGAAGTGGCCCCAGGATAATTTTTAGAGGAGACACGTGTTAACTTGGTTTTTCAATAAACAGTATGACATAATGGGATAGATAATTAAAGCATGTAGCAGATGTACAGTTTTGAGATCAAAGCATAGCGCTCCCGCTGGGGAGAATCCTAAATGAATATACAAATACAACAAAGAAAACAAATGGAAATTTAGCCCTGACCTAAAATTGCATGGGGAAAACCAGATTTCGGGAGATTGTATAGTGTTTCTGGGAGTTTGGATATCTAACTTAAATTTGGGAGAATCCCGCAAAATTCGGGAGAGTTGGCAGGTCTGCATACCTTAAGCATGTACTGATGTTAATCTACTGTAAATAACACATCTCTACTCCATATATACAGCTTTTACCGCATGTGCCACCAGTTTAAATCTAGATCGGCTGGCACATCTGTGTCATCTGATCTTGATCAACACTGGTCTATTCGGTCAGAAATCACCTAATCAGTCTAAAAGTGAACAGAGTAGATTCAGTAGATTCTGTGATCTGGATCTACACTATTTGCCCATTGGATAAAAGCCATATCTATGGAGTAGATTAACGACTGGTCAAATGGACCAGTGAAGTATATATTGTAAGTTGTCTATCATCCATTCATCTGTGGTTAACACAACTGCTCTTGTTAATTTTAAAGCAACATCTTATGTAACATTCTTAGGTGGTTTTCTATGGAATATTTTCAAACCATTGTATGAGGATATTTTTATGTGTCTGCTTTGACCACTGATCACAGCTGTCTTAAGAATATTTGTCTGTCTTGTTTGTAGGCACATGAATGATTGTGACCAGTAAGTAGCAAATAGCAACAAGGCTATTTTGAGTTACAAGTGTAGCGAAAATATCTGATGGCTTTATTATGTTGGTGAAAAGACTTGTCATATTATGAGTATTATTAAAAGGAAAGTTATATTTTTTAGCTCACCTGAGCTGGCTCAGGGTGAGCTATTAGGATCGCCCGTCGTCTGTCGTCCGTCCACACTTAGTTCGTTAACACTCTAGCGGTCACATTTTTGCTCCGATTGTCATGAAACTTGGTCAGGATGTTTGTCCCAATGATTTCTCTGACGAGTCAAATATGGGTCATCTGGGTCTAAAAACTAGGTCACTGTTACTAAAAATAGAATTTTCTTGTTAACACTAGCGGTCACATTTTTGCTCGGATTGTCATGAAACTTGGTCAGGATGTTTGTCCCAGTGATTTCTTGGACGAGTTCGAATATGGGTCATCTGGGTCCAAAAACTAGGTCACTGTTACTAAAAATAGAATTTTCTTGTTAACACTCTAGCGGTCACATTTTTGCTCCGATTGTCATGAAACTTGGTCAGGATGTTTGTCCCAATGATTTCTCAGACGAATTTGAATATGGGTCATCTGGTTCCAGAAACTAGGTCACTGTTACTAAAAATAGAATTTTCTTGTTAACACTCTAGCGGTCACATTTTTGCTCCGATTGTCATGAAACTTGGTCAGGATGTTTGTCCCAATGATTTCTCAGACGAATTTGAATATGGGTCATCTGGGTCCAGAAACTAGGTCACTGTTACTAAAAATAGAATTTTCTTGTTAACACTCTAGCGGTCACATTTTTGCTCCGATTGTCATGAAACTTGGTCAGGATGTTTGTCCCAATGATGTCTCCGACGAGTTGGAATATGGGTCATCTGGGTCCAAAAACTTGGTCACTGTTACTAAAACTTGAATTTTCTTGTTTACACTCTAGAGGTCACATTTTTGCTCCGATTGTCATGAAACTTGGTCAGGATGTTTGTCCAAATTATTTCTCATTCGAGTTTGAATATGGGTCATCTGGGTCCAAAAACTAGGTCACTGTTACTAAAAATAGAATTTTCTTGTTAACACTCTAGCGGTCACATTTTTGCTCTGATTGTCATGAAACTTGGTCAGGATGTTTGTCCCAATGATTTCTGGGATGAGTTCGAATATGGGTCATCTGGTTCTAGGTCACTGTTACTAAAAATAACTTAGTTGTACTCAGGTGAGCGATAAAGGGCCATCATGGCCCTCTTGTTACTAGTAACAGCTTCTCCCCAGAAATAGTTTGTCAGATGTTAACTTTTTCCATGTATAATCTAGTGATTGTTTTCCAATTGTTTCCACAGGTTCCAAGAGAAGTTTTTAAAATATTCAAACTATTCTTTTCTTCAGAAATAACATTAACAGTTTTGGCATTTCATTGCATCATTATATTCAGCTGCTTTTCCAAATAACCCACACACCCCACCCACACACAACAACTTTAAGTAAAAATAAAACAAGGAACATACTCTAATGGTGTATTTTATGAAATTCAGGCAAGTTTATATCTATTACAATTTTATGTTTAATATCATAGCAACTACTCAGGTGATTGATTTTTAGTACAAATGAAGTACCATTTAAACTTTTTTTCAAAGTTTGGTATATGTTAAGTCCTTAATGCTATCAATGGAATAATTCAACTGTGATTCACTAATACTTTGGTTGTGTTAATGTTTTTTTTTGTTATTCAAGTCTGTTGATTTTGTAAAATCAAGTAAAATGCAATATTTGCCCAAATATTTACTGTTTTAAAAAATTGTAACCCAAAGTATTAAGCAAGTCTCTCAAGATTTTGCAGCAGTTTTCAAATATTTACCAGTTATATGGTTTATTGACAGAGTATGTGAGCCGAGTGGTTAAGGTTTCCGACTGAGAATCACTTGCCCTTCACCGCTGTGAGTTCGAGACCTACCAGGGTCAAGATCTTTCATGTGAGGAAGCTTGCCAGCTAGCTTGCGGAACGTTGGTGGTTCTACCCAGGTGCCCGCTTGGGCCTGAAAATTGTCCGGAGGGGCACCTGGGGTCTTCCTCCACCATGTAAAGCTGGTATTCCAAATGGGCCTAAGAAGCAATAGCTTAGCATCTGCTGATGTTCTGGTCTCAAATAAACATGAAACATATATTGCTGGTCAAGTTGTCATATTACCAAATGGGTAGGCAAGTCATAATTTTACAGTCGTGCCCCTCAAAATAGTAACTACATCACCTTTGTGAAATTATTTTTATCAACTTTAAAAAACACGCTGTTAAATTTTCAATAATAATTCAGGTTTTTTGAACAGCATTTTCAGAAACCTCAATTACATGTATTTTTCCATGAGTTAAAAAATGCAGACAATATCAAAATGTGAGAGGTGGAATTCAAATGCAATGAAAGTTATGTTGTTTGGATAAATCAGACATACATCAGAAGTGAGTTACCCATTCGGACTTGCTAAATGTTTTTATAATAAAAATCAAGTTCTCAAATAATAAATCCAAAGGTAATTTTGCTTGTTTGTTCCATATTATGCTGGGTGTACACTGTGTTCATTGTTAAACTTGGATGCTTTTACCTTACCTGTGCTATATGTGTATTACTCTTGGATGTTTTTTGTTGTTGCAAGTTATATTGAAATTTAGAAACATTTGTAATTTCATCATACTGCATTATGACATAAATGCCTTTGCTATTAAATGAAAGAACAGTTACTGTTAGTGCGTGTTCATTTCTTAATGAAAGACCTGTCAGTGTTAGCATTATTGTATTTGTTTTAGAGTAATCTCATGAAATCTTGGTATTTTCACAGTGTACACTCGAAAGTCCGACCCTACTTCCGATAGCGCTGACTATACACATAGCCATCACGAAGGAGCTGGTTAAAAGGCGGGTAAGAAATTGAATAAAGAGTAATTATGTAATTCTTTTACTTTAAATACTTAGACTATCAAGAAATAGAGTGCGTCGAGTTATAAAATGAACGTGATACACCGTTAACTTCGAGAAAATACGATCGATCACCAAAATTTCCAAAAAAAAATGTCAATCGTGTCACTTTATACGTCCATTTCAAAGCTTTATTTACATTGCCGAAATTCGTTTTACTATGTGAAGCGTATTCATTACTGTATCACTTCATGTAGTTAAATCTTGTTCCAACCCGCTAGTTTTCGAAAAACTCGAATTTTCATTAGCACTGGTAGTGTGACAAGATGGTACGGCTACTAGCCAATCGACAGTCCGGCTACTAGCGTTTTCTTCTAAAATATGGTACGGCTACTAGTCGTCCCCGAATCATTCAGTGGTCTGAGAAATAAGCATTAATGGCGAATTTATTTAATGAAATTATATGTATACAAGAGACTTTTGATGCGTAGCTAGAAAGGGTCGCCGCAGAAATCATTGGATATTTACTATACAAGTTACAACTGGATGCAAGGGAAATAAACGATGGCACTGAATTGTACACTATTAAATGGCTTGACAATCTCACAGCCTTAATGAACATTGCTTAAATTCCATGGACTACATCGATTATTGACGCAAAACCTTGAAAGATGTCGTAACGCAAAAAAAGTCTGATTGGTAAGAGGAAACCATGGGCTGAACATCGGAGTTGGATTTAAGACAATGTTTGCGCGACACTAGAACTCATTGAGGTGAACATTTGTGTGAAGTTTTACAGAAATTCCTCCATTCATATAGGAGAAATGGCCCGGACAAATCCGCACGGACGGACGCACGCACGCACATACACCGAACCGCCAAAAGTGGCGACTAAGTCGAGATAACCGCAAGCGCGCTCGACAAAAATATGTTTTAGCCAATCTATAAAAGATTTGTATCAGTTGCAACCATTAGCAGACACTTTTTGCAAACCACTCAGAAGCCCAAATCACCATGTACAAAAGCACTTCTTACAATCAACAAAACTCTTGCGTGCGTGCGTGCGTGCGTGCGTGCGTGCGTGCGTGCGTGCGTGCGTGCGTGTATGGGGGAATAGGCTTTACGATCCTGGGGAAATGCGTTTGGGCTTCTAGAGTAAGTCGAGTTGATTAAGGAGTTATCTTGCATCGTTGAATTCAACCATCTAAGTCATCTTTACAAACCAAGTTCAGTCACTGCTACTACAAATTTTGATTCAATTAGATATTGACCCAGCGAGCAACCTTCATAAACACCTGTTGCACTGCAGCACATTGTTTGTCATGCGACAACTTTAAGAGATGCCAATCCAATTGCTGTTTTTTGCTTCCAAATTAGGTTTTGCTGTCGATCAACTTTTTGTCGATGTTGATTCATTCCTCCCAATGTTGAAACAATACCAAAAGTTGTGGCTTAAAGTAAAGCAACATAATGGCGTGATTAACAATGAACAACATTCTTTCGATTATACTTCGCTGCGCTACTTCTCAACTAAAATTTCAGTCGCAGTGCATCCCGTTTGGTGATTTGGTTGCATGCTGAATTCTAACTGAAATCGAAATTTGTAGTAACAAGACATGAACAAGCCTTAGCTGGATATGGAGTGACAGGTGAGTGGGTTCTCTTGAGTGAAATCACACATATAAAAGATGCCATTTGTATACATTGAAACTTTTCTTCTTAAAAATAACAGAAAGTTAATGCTTGGGAGTACATCTTTTAACAAGGGGTGTTCAATATGTAATTGTTGTTACTTTTATTACTGTTCTAACCTATGTAAACATTTATTGGTGCAAAGTTTTATTGATCTGCATTTTGCCATCAGAGAAAATTAGAACATTTTCTTTTTTATAAATGAAAGCACGATATATATAGGTACACTGTCACTAAGAGAGCACTTGATTTGCAATGAATTTCAACTGATGACCATGGCATGATTAGTCCTATATCATAGTATACAGAAATTCTAAGAGCCATACCAGTGTGTAAAATTATTTAACCATTCTTTTTACAATTGTCATGCCTGTAGTAACCCAGATGTTTGCAAAACAACTCTCCAAACTCTGCTGCAAATGTTAAAAGGTCACTAAATCTCACTTACCATAAACAGTGGTGCCAAAATAACTTAAATACCGGAAAAACAATGTAAATCACTTCAAGATCCAAACAGACTTGTTTTGATAGTGCTGACACTGGCTATTTTATTTGACATTTTAGTGTCTCCATTTTATCCATCTTTCATTGCTCAAGATAAAACAGAGGAACACATGGAAGGCTGTGTCTCGTTTGTAAATAAAGTTTATTTCTTTATTTCTGATTGATATTGGTAGCTCACCTGAGCCAGCGGTGAGCATTTGTGACTGGTCTTTGACCAGCACTATTCCTATGACAATTTGCTTCAAACAACTCTGAAACCATTGGATAGATTTTTACCCAATTTGGTCTCGAGCATCCTGGTATTAACCTCTTCTAAAATTGTTGAAATTATGATATTTGGGTCAATTATTCCTCGGTTTATGTGGCTTATAAGCAAAATCTTTAAAAATCTCAAAAGCATTAGATAGATTTAAACCAAATCTGGCTTGAAGCCTCCTGGTTTTGACCACTTCTTAAGTTGTTTAAATAACGAACCTGTGGTCAACTGTTCCCCAGCCATAGGGCTTTTAAGCAAATTTCCCTCTAACACTGTCAGCCAGAATTCGGTGTTCAGCCAGCCACACTCGGAAAACAGCCTCCGCAATCAGCCAAAAAAGGGAGAGAGGAAAGAAGAGCATGGGTTTACAAATTGATAAATTACAAATAAGACACCAAACACGATTAACTAAAAAGAGAGCCTGAAGGGTAACCACCTTGGCACGGTCAGTGGCAAATCAATTTGCCAGGTGGGGTTTAAACTATGTCCAAACTTGCGCCAAACTCGCAATGTTGCATGCAACAGCACGCAAACATATTAAACATAAGAAGCTAATAGCATTGTCGAGCAGAATGTTGGGTGAGTTCAGAGCCACTGGAGTCAAATCATCAAAAAGAAGACAGGCATAAAAAGAACGGATTTAGCTTATAGTATGTTCTTTTACAAGATTTCCCTATTAACCTTCATAAAACTCCTATTTTAATTTGTGGTCTCAGAACTAAACGTTTGATTGGTCTATGTGGAGACTGGTCTCAGTTTCAACTAGTAAGATGATTGAGAATTGATTTTTACTCTACTTTTTTACCACAAAACCATGCAACCGTTTTCATCCAGTTATCATCTAACTTCAGCAAAATGACTATCATCTCAGGTCAAAGTTTGCATTCAATAGTAACCAAAGTTAGTGTTATACATTAGTGATTGTAATGTACAAAATCAGAGGCAAAAATAACGGATTTATGGATGGAAATGTAATGGCGTCCCCGGCGTCCTCACGGCTTCCAAGGCGATGCTACGGAGCTCCCGCGGCGTTCTTGTTCGCGATTCTGCGCTCTCGCGAAGTCCTGCGTGCACTGCGCTTTCACGGCGCTCATACTTGTTTCGCACTTCCTATAAAATGAAGTGTATGCACGCATCTTCATCAAGTCTTTGCTTGTTCTCGCACAGCTGAAACTATGCCTTTAGGCTCACGTCTTCGCAGATTGTAATATACAATGGATATGCTGGACCTGTATTTAGGTAAGCAGTAGCCCGGATTTCTGGCATACATCAGCCATGATGAAACAAATATTAGTGTATCTTACAAATCTATACCAATTTGTTGTCTATTTCGTGAAAACTACGTCGGAAACGGTAGAAGCGAAATGATGTCCATGACATCTTCGTACAGTTCAGAACGCAATAAAATAAACGACACTTTTGTAAGTGCCGTGTTATCGCGTTAGAGACGCAGTGACATCTCAGAGATCGACGTACAATCTACGTGTAAGCGCCACTGACAACCACAGCGTTCGCACTGCGACCTCTGTGCGCTCGCGGAGCTCCCGCGGCGTTGAAGGAGACCTTCCTGCGTTACTACGGCGATCCAGCTCTTTTCAGAACGCCGAAAGACGGCGTTTGTTTTGTGCATGCTCGTAGTGCGCGCTGTCGGTCGGCGTTCCAGGTGATCTCTACGCGTTTCCTAACATCCAATTATCATCAGACATGCCATGCACAAGATGTTTTAAAATCAGTTTCCAACTTAGTCGTCTAATGTTTAAACTAGGACGCTTTTTAACCTAGCACGATGACATTTTTCATATAAAATGTACTTTGAAATATCGGTCATTATTTGATGATGTAGGTTGTACAACTTGGGTCATCTAGTACCTACCAATTTCGCTCGACATTACTGCCCTCAAGATAATAAAGCTGAGAATGGAAACCAGTCTCAAATCTTAATCATCTGATCGGCTGAAATGGCGACTGGTCGCCATTTCAGACAGTCAGATGCTTGAGATTTGAGACTGGTTTCAAATCTCAATTTTAGTATCTTCAGCCACTATTTGCCTTGTTATGTTAGATGGGTGGTTTGGAGTTAACTCACCAAGGCCATTTGTACAGTTTTCTCCATACGAGAAGCCAGTATGAAGTTGGTTTATGCTAATCCCAGTGGCAAAATATTTTGTTATTGGTCGTTCAAAGGCGATGACCCCTTCGGTTCTTATTATTATGCGAATACGAATATGTATATGCATTTAACATTTAACAATGCTTATAAATAGCAATACAAACACAGAGAGTTATTGTTAATTGTTTGTGGGGCCATTTTGAAATAATCATAAACACGGGCTCATTTTTCTCTCTTCCTTATGACTGAGGAAACTGTGTTTTTCTGGGTATAGCTGTTCCAGATAAGCACATTTCAATTTTCTATCGGTCGGCTACCCAGAAATCGCTTTACTTTTGCTGTTCAGTAAAGCTCTCCGTCGCCAAATGTTCTGTTATAGCATTAAAAATAATAGTTTTTACTGGGTCGCCGAATGTTGTAATAACTTATTGGAATGTTAACTTAATCCTTTACTATCATTGAATTTCATTTATTTTGATTTAGTTTAAAAGGTTGTTTATAAAGTAGCCAACTGACACTCATTTTGTGGTTTAACGTCCAGATTCGGCTTAATACGATGTTTATAGTGATAATACGTCAAGGCTCGGGGTACGCACACTGGCGCTTGACCCCTGACAACCCTTACTAAAATACGTCCTTTAAAACAAAATTAAGTTGAAAGTTCTTTACAAAGTACACAGCATTTTCTTGTCAGTATCATTACACTCTAGTGAAAATTAAAAATAACGATTTGTATAGCTTAGTTTTTGTGGAATTAGGTAAATAGTATGTTAAGGAATTTTTTAGATCTCGCTATTTTTCTTTACTGTTCTAACGCGTCAAGGCTTACCATATGCAAAATAAAGATACATTAGTAACATATACATTTGTGCAAAGTTTCACTGAACGTCATTTTGCCGTTGTTGAGATTTTGGTAATATTCTTTGTGTGCAAGAGGAATTACATAGTTGATCCTTAAGGAAGTCTTTCCCTAATGATCTTCGGTCGATATCGCCACAGTTCGGTCGCGGCGGTAGTTACCGTTTTTTGTAAGGCGGAAAACGTAATTTTACCAAATAACATTAAATAAATTGTTAATGTTTAGGTTAAAAGTTAAAATGGTTCAAAATATGTTATAGAGGACAAACATTTCGACATATATAATGTTTAGACTGGTATATTATTCCACACTTCTCTACTAAAGAAACAGAAGGTGTGGTGTGTTTTAATCAATGTTTTCGTTGAGTCAATTGGGGTTTTTCCAAGTTGTAGAGCGAAGATTGTATTTGTCATTTGTAGCAGGAATCTTCAGCTACCTTTCGAGATTCCTGTTTGTAGATAATTTAATTAAGTCAGATAAAGGGCCTATAGCTTAACTTAGCCAGATTGTTGATGGGTTTGAAAACCATTTTGATTTGCCCCCCCCCCCTTTAAACACGCTCTTTATAGACATATAGTAAAATAATTTATGCGATATTAAAATTAACGACTCTATGTAAAAGAGAGGTGCAAAAATATATGCAAAAGATATTAGTCGCCAACCAGTAGCCCTTCTTGAAAACTAACTGTCATTTACAGTAGATCTAGCATTGCTAATTAATTAATGTATATTTAAAATTAAGCTTTACTATATATCTAAGAAGTAAAAAACATAATTCGAAACGAAAGAGTTTCCAATTAAATATCTAGCATTTTAATCACCGCAAAATGATTCAGTAGTACAGCAATTATGTCAATACACAGTTGACTCACCTGCAAATTATCTCCCTTTAATCACGTGACTCACTACTATCAAGTCATTCGAACGCGGGCGTCGGCCCGGGTATACAGTTGAAATAATGCAATATTGACAGGAACTAATGAATATCGGTTATATTTGAACTATTTTTCTTGTGTAGGATATATTGCTTACTCCGAAACTCTTGGATTTATCTGCTTCATTGCTAATTTGTGAAGTTATTTTACTTTGAAATTTAGGTGATCAGTTAGGGTATTTTCAAAATGGCGTCCGACGACCCGTATGCTATGTCGGGAATGACAGAACAGGAATTGATGTATCTGGCGGTTGACAGAAAGGTCATTAATGACCCAATGATGCAGGCAGAATGGGCAACTAAAAAGCTTATATGGGTGCCTCACGAAACTCATGGGTTTGTTACCGCGAGCATAAAGGCGGAAGTGGGAGACGAAATGGAGGTTCAAATAGAAGAATCAGGAAAAAGAATGAGATTCCACCGAGATGACTGCCAAAAGATGAATCCTCCAAAGTTTGCCAAAGTTGAAGATATGGCAGAATTAACATGCCTCAATGAAGCATCAGTCTTGCACAATTTGAAAGACAGATATTATTCTGGCTTGATTTATGTGAGTAACTTTTAGGTGGCCACTACAAATGTTGGTCTCCAGAGTTTGTTTTAGTTGAAAATTTTAGTTTTTTTATAAATTAAGGTTTTCTATAGCTTTAAAAAACTATGGTTATCTGACCCCAGTTGAGAATTTTCAAGGGGGCATACTCGGATAGTTGCAAGCCATTTGTATTCAGTTACTGCTTATAACATTGCTTTAACATCATTATAAGCCCATTGAAGACGGGTCATATTATGGGAATACTCTTGGCAGGTGGGTGTCCGGGCGGCGTCCACAGTGATGTCCACTCAATATTCATCATTCATGCAACTTGGGGGAAAATATTTATGGTCAAAAAAGTTTTTACTTCATATATTCAATATTTAATTCTTACAAAATGACAACTTTTTCTAAATTCTCCTGCATCAAATGACCCCAAGCTCGGAAGTATGTGGGGTAAAAAGTGGAAAAATGGATAAATTCAAATTGCTTGCATCAAATAGAATCTGCATCTGTTGAAATCCCAGAAATTGTACATCAATTTACTTGTATAAACTTCATGCAGCATTCCCATTCACACTGAAATTGTTTTAATTGCAAAGGAGTGAACGTGCACACACAAAATTAATTTCTGACATTCACATATTAAAATAAAACAACAAGAAATGCTTGGAAAACGTCTTAAATCGAAAGCATTAAAAGAATAAGCATGAAGGACAGACATACCGAAAGTTGCCAGACCGAAGGACCCTTCTGGTAAAATTTGAGCCACTCAGACTAGATTTCTTGTATATAAATGTTATCAGACCGAATGTCAGACAAAAATTTGAACTCCTTATACTTGCAAATAGCCTTATAACATGTTTCAGTCTGACAGAATTTGTTTAGGTTAATAGACAGGTTTTCACATCTCATCTGACCAAATGTCTGACACATATTTTCAACTTTCGGGAAGTCTGGAAGGAGATGCTGATGTGGTGTGTGGGCAAGGATTATCCACACACTGTTGGTAGCTAGTAACTGGATGCTCATTTATAAAAATGCTATCAATTTATAACCATAAGCGTTTTTTGTTGTATTCTGTGTAACCCAATTGCCCGTATAGAAGTTATATGTTTTTATTGAATGTTTATATTATTATATTATACCTTAGTTCAGTGTATTTTTGGACCAGGCAGATTTTAGAAATTCATTCACCTGACATTAAAAGTTACTGCATGCCATAGATGGATGTTACATCATTACTTGGGTCAGTTTGATGCACAAACCAATTCAGAATCAGATAAAAGAATAATTATCATATGAGGCCATAATTGAGGTAATATAACATGACAGGATCAACCCGTACTAGTATAGAATTTTAAAATTTATGTTCCAAAGGGGGGGAAACATGATTTCTGTTATTTTGACATTTCAGACCTACTCTGGGCTGTTCTGTGTCGTAGTGAACCCTTACAAGAGGCTTCCAATTTACACAGAGAAGGTGATAGAATTGTACAAGGGAAAGAAACGTCATGAAGTGCCACCACATGTCTTTGCCATCACAGATAGTGCTTACAGGAGCATGTTGCAAGGTGAGGCTTAATGTAACTATAAATGGTTTTTGAGAGACAACCCCCCCCCCCACAGAACTGTCCTACTTTACACTTGGAAGTTGTTTTCATCAAACATGTTGCATGACTAATATTAGACAGCATGGAAAGTATTATAACCTGTTATTGCAAGGGTGTGCTAAGGGATATTAGCTGGCACCGGGTGACCCCAAAAAATTTTGTAGGGTCAATAGTCCTGCAGGCAAGTAATTTTTAAATTTCTACTTGCCCAGCTCAGTTTTCTGGCTCTGCATTCTCCAAAAAGAAACACAAAAAATCAGTAGTTATTACACATTACGCATCTTGATGCCACTAAGATTTACTACCAAAGCAATATTTTATAAACATTCTAGATTTGACCTTGTTCATGCGATAAAATATAGTTGGCCCATCATACCCACAGGTGACCGTATCATTGTTAAAAAATAAAATTCCAATAAAGAAAAAAAAGTTTTTGTGTTTTTGATATAATATAATGAAGGTCCCCAAGGTCTGTTGCTGTATTGTTTAAGCTAGATTTGTTTGTTTAAATGATAAAATTTTTAAGTTCTTTGAAGTCCCTATCAGTGTATGGGACCCGCTTCTTGGGGACCTTCATTATAATATATCAAAAACACCAAAACTTTTTTTTCTTTATTGGAATTTTATTTTTTAACAATGATACGGTCACCTGTGATCATACCCTCATACCATTTCCAATTTTGATAAAATAAAAAATATAATATATTTGGCAAAAAGCAAAGGCCTAACTAATAAAAAAAAACAAACTTACTAGACAATTACATGGGGATGGCCTACATTTGCAAATATTTTAAAATTTCCAGATGGTTTTTTTTTGCTCACTAGGGAAAGGGTCCATGTCTATAAATTTTGGTAACAGTAGCATCTTATTTCCCCAGAGCTGAATTTTCATTTCTGACATACAGAATTAAACAATTCGTCATGTTACTCTTAACAAAATTTTAAAACATGGTTTTAAAGAAGTTTTGTACTATATGGTGTCTTTATATGTGCATTGTAAAAAAAGGAAAAGCTCTGCCAAAAAAAATTGGTTGTACAGGGTTATGTGGCATATCATTTTAGACCTGTAAGAAAGGTTTTAGATTACTTTCCTATTTTGCCATATCAGCAGTTCTAAAGTCGACTTAAGGTATTTATAGATTTTGTTATGTGTGCATTGTTTACAAAGTAAGATTTGAATTCTAGCTAATATTGGTATTGAGGTGTGAGCAGTACACTATATGATTAAGATGCAATGCAAGTCTTGTAGTAAAAATGAGTCTAATCATGCAGTTATTTGCTAATTTAAAACTTTTTTTCAACATCATTATAACATTGTTTGTTTAAAAAGTGATATGTTGCCAAACTCAAGAAAATTTTCTGAAAAGGGCTTTTCATCAGAAATTTGGGAAGAGACCCTAAAAATACCTGTATTTTTAGATTGGGAAGTGGCCTTTTACAGGGCTCTGTTAATTGTTAATATAAGGATAAAAAGCCCTGCTGAATTAAATTGTTAACCCTTTAAAGCCCCAGCCCTAAACTTAAGTAAGAATATACTATTGAAAAGTCATATTTGTCCATATAGACTCCAATATATAAACTCTCTAACAGAACACAAAAGGTCCGATTGAATTCTTTCTTATAGACAGGATTTTCAATGATAAATGTTAAATTATAGTTAACGAGCTTTTAAGAAGCTAAATATAATGGAGCTTAATGGAGCTCTATTAAGCATCTATTTTTGACGAAGCGACCACTTCATGCGCGATTTTCTGTCACGATTCGGAAATCCTACTTTCGCTTTTAGTCGCACGGACCAAAATTATTTTAGTAAATTAAAATTTTATTAGCCCGAACTAATTCTGCAAATTTGTGCCTATAGTTCCAAAAACATGTAATATTTCTTACAAGTGTGGTTTAAATTGAAGTAATGCCGCTTTAATCAATTGCTCAGTTGTACCAGCTGTTCTGGATCTGCACTGTTTGCACATGTATATAATTATAGAGTTTCCATATATATCGAGTAATGGGTTAATCAAGTTTTATAATGTTTAAACTACATGGTAAATTACATGGGTCATTATTTATTTTAAATTAAGCAGCTTTTGATATCCATCTAACCAGCCAGAATTGGCCAGCAAATGATAGTCATAAAATATTATCTGATCACATCTAACTATCAAGTTGTCTTTCAAGATTAGCAAACTTTGAAGCATTTGACATTTATAGTGCACCTAATGTGTTATTAACAGAAACCTGTTTTTTTACACACTACAGAAACACCATGATAACACTGATCTTTATCCTTGGATAAAACTAATCTTTATCCTTGAGTATGTCTTAACATTAAAAAATGTTTGTTCAGTTCTTCAAAAACTAAGAACCAATTCAATACAGTGGGCGGACTAAGTTTTCCGCACCCTATATAAAATTTATGGCAGGTCAAACATGTTTATATTGACTTGTGTAGTAATACTAGTATCTGTACATACATGTATAATCTCAAATGCTGGTAATTTAGTAAATACTGCCTCAAGTTATTTTTCAAGTAGGTAGTTATTTAGTACTATAGATCATCTTGTTACATAACTTTTAAAATCCTGGCATTGTGCATGTTGTTACGATTTGGGGGTTCAATAATGTTTGTGAAGCAAACCATGAAGATAAACAGCGCCAAAGATGTACATAGACTTTGGATGTACATAGATTTAATAAAAGAAGTCTGTTTATAAATTTTACACCATGAATTGTAATTTGATACTACCTAGGCTAGGAATGTTAAGCATTCACTTGTATTGTTAAAATAGACAGGCTAGGCCCAACTTATTTCAGCATTCATCAACTTAATGTTACAGTATGTTAGCTAAGATAATGAATTTCATTACCAATTAAGGCTTAAGAATGAATATGCCTCCAAATATTAGGCTTTGGTAAGGTCACAAGTACCTTAACCCTTTCCTCCATATATACACATTTTTACGCATGCGTGTCCAGTGTAGATCCAGATCAGCTGGCACATCTGTGCCGTCTTATCGGGATCAGCACTGGTTGCATTTCGGTCAGAAATTACCTAATGAATCAAAAAGTGAACAGTTTAGATCCTGATCAGATGACATGGAGTTCCAGCTGATCTGGATCTAAACTGTTCACCCACGCAAAAAAGGTGTATCTGTGAAGTAAAGGATTAAATGAATTATCAGACAAAATGATTTAAATAATACAAACCCCACTGTATAATGTACAATTCAGATAATTCTGGTTGGCAACAGTGTTTATCGCTTTAGTTTAAAAACTAAAGAAACCAGAATAAAATGTCCTTTGGGTGGGTTTCAAAATAATGAAGTCATTTCTTCTTTTTCAATTAATGTGAAAGCTATAGGACATAAGAATAAAATGTTACATTCAAAAGTTGTGTTTTGGTGTTGCTAAATTTAAAAGTTATAGCTAAAAAACAGGTCAAAAGTGTCCCGAGTGTAACACTTTTAGCGTGACATTTATTTTTTTAATGTTTTTTTCTTGTTGAATGTTTCGTTCACTTTTGGTCTTAGTAGTTCAAGTTGATTTTTTATTGAAATGTTAAACTGTTACCTTGAATATTCAGTGTATTTTGTACAAATATTATAATAGTAAGTCATAATTTGATGTCATTTTATAAAAGCACCTGTACAGAAAAATGTTTTAAAAAAAAACGGGAAAGTTTAATTTAAGCTGGTAGTGTACGTAAACAGATTCTTAAACAGTAAATAATGTTTAATGATTAGATAAATACATGTGTCTACTTTATACTAGAAAACATTATTTAAGTAAAAACTTATCGTTTAAAAAAATGTCCTCATATAACTGAAGCTGATCGGATATGTCCCGAGTGTAACATTTTGTCTTTTCATATGAATGAAAAACACATTCTTTGCAAATAATGTGATTTTCTTGTATTTTTCAAACTCACAGATTATAAGTAGTAGAACAGAAACAAAAATGTAGAACAGCTATTATTTTGTCTACATGGTCAAATGTGTTGTCCCGAGTGTAACACCTGTTTTACCTAGTTTAAATCAGACATGTAAGTTTGTAACTTACTGAATAACTATCTTGAGCGCTTTTCATTTACGGTTTTATTACAAGTATGAATTGTATTAGTACTTTTATACCTGATACAGTGGAATTGAACATTGTTTTGTTTGTAAAATCAATTAATATTCTAGAAAACAGCATTATTCAGATATAAAAAGCGGTATCTTTCAATATTTTGAGGATAACTAAAAAGCTCCAACTTGAATTCATTTACGACAGTTTCCAAAATTAAAGTAGGGTGAAATTTATTTATATTAGTGATATGTTATCTAAATCATAATACCTTTAAATGTAGTAGTATAAAATGTTACACTCCGGACACAAAAATATTAATTATGCATTAAATGAACAAATTTGATTTATTTCACTGGAACTAAAGTCAGAAACATTGACATACATAAAATGTCACAATCAGTGGAATAGCACAGTAAAGTTGAATGATTACAACAAATTCAGTAGCACCAAAACACAACTTTTGAATGTAAAATTTTATTATGGCGGCATTTAGGCTTAGCTGTCACATTTTAAGAAGTGTCAGATGGTTAAGGGGGACGCGGTCACAGGATGGTTCTAGGTGGGTACTTACAAAAAACACACACATGCAAACTTAACTTTTTGTTTTATTCAAACCAACAAACTATTTTGGTTGTTTGGGGAGGATGATCGGTAATTTATGGTATTCAGGGATTTATTCACCGTCCCCCCTTACTCTCTTAAACCGATTTTTTAAAATTTTTTGAAATATTTCTTTCAAAACTCCAATTAAACTTTTAGGTGGTGGGGTTGGAAACTATCCGGGTTACCCTCCCCTTCCCTAAAATTGTAATTATTATTTTTGTTTTTTTGTGTGTGGCTAAAGCAAAAGTTATAAAACAGCATACCACACACATACTTTTACAGGAAGTGTCGAGAGGTGTAGAACTGACAAGCGTTGAAATTAAACAATCCCCATAATTATTTAGACTAAAGATCCCAGTAGTGTATTGAGCAATTTGTTGTTGCAGTTACATCACACAATGCACGCCTGTCTTAAGGAGGGCCAGTACAAATAGAGTTTTGTGCCAGTTTGTTTGAATGAAACAGAACATACAAGTACACTATTTCTTATAAATCCAACTGTGAATGGATCAAACTGAATACATATTTTTTCATTATAGTAAATTTTGTTCATATTCATGTTTGTTGTTGAAGTTAATTAGATTTGTTAAATAACAATTTTCATTTTAATGGTATAATGAATGTGTCCCAAGTGTAACAATTTCTGTGGCTATAATAATAACTCATATTTTATAAAACATATGTTTAAACATGTTTTAATTAGTTTGTATGTTATGTATATTCTGTTCCAATACAGAAATAGCAAAACACAGTCTTACATAATTTTGCATAACATATGTTCAATTTAAAACATTGCAGTTTAATTTATTATTATTTATGTAAAGTTTCTCGCAAATTTATTATCAATAATATAACCAAAATATTCCATAAAAGCAAATTTATTTGTATTTCATAAGACAAACATGGAATATATATTTAATACCATGTTTTAAATGTCTTTATAGTATACATAAATAAATATGTCCCGAGGGTAACAGTAACAGTGAAAAATATATCAGTTTTTATGGCATTAACAAGTCGCCTAAAATTACTTTAAAACTTAAAAAAATTGGTACAGTTTCTCATAAACATCTATATTTTGATAACTAATGGGTTTTGTACATGCATCTGCACTAACATTTACATAATAAAAACTTTTTGAGGTACAGTTTGCAAAAATAAAGCCAAAAACATACAGAATATGTATTTTTTCTTCAAAAAACTGTAGTAAGATATATATTCTTGTGTTAAAAAGTATTTTTTAGCTCGACTATTCCAAGAATATGTCGAGCTATTGTACTCACTTGGGCGTCGGCGTCGGCGTCCCGCTTTGGTTAAAGTTTGCGTGCAACCTACTGATATCTTAAAAACTACTATAGCTACAGCTTTAAAACTTGGCACACTTGTTCATCATCATGTCCTGAGTATGTATGCCAAGAACCATAACTCTAACTTTCATTTTGATCAAATTATGGCCCTTTTTCGACTTAGAATTTCAGGTTAAAGTTTGCGTGCAAGCTAATGTACAGACACATAACTTCAATACAACTTATACTACAGCTTTGAAACTTGGCACACTTGTTCATCATCATGTCCCGAGTGTGTATGCCAAGAACCGTAACTCAAACTTTCATTTTGATCAAATTATGGCCCTTTTTTGACTTAGAATTTCAGGTTAAAGTTTGCGTGCAAGCTACTGTACAAACACATAACTTCAATACTACTTATACTACAGCTTTGAAACTTGGCACACTTGTTCATCATCATGTCCCGAGTGTGTATGCCAAAAACCATAACTCTAACTTTCATTTTCATCAAATTATGGCCCTTTTTTCGACTTAGAATTTCAGGTTAAAGTTTGCACGCAAGCTACTGTACAAACACATAACTTCAATACTACTTATACTACAACTTTGAAACTTGGCACACTTGTTCATCATCATCTCCCAAGTGTGTATGCCAAGAACCAAAACTCTTAACTTTCATTTTATTAAAATTATAGCCCTTTTTGGACTTAGAATTTCAGGTTAAAGTTTGCATGCAAGCTAGTGTACAAACCCGTAACTTCCATACTACTTTTACTACAGCTTTGAAACTTTCAGCACTTGTTCATTATCATATCCCGAGTGGGTATGCCAAGAAGCATAACTCTAACTTCCATTTTGTTCAAATTATGGCCCTTTTTCAACTTAGAATTTCAGGTTAAAGTTTGCGTGCAAGCTAGTTACTTTTATACTTCTTGTACTATAACTTTGAAACTTTCAACACTTGTTTACCATCATGACCCTGACTATGTATGCCAAGAACCATAACTCTTTCTTTAATTTTTAATCAAATTATGGCCCTTTTTCAACTTAGAATTTCAGGTTAAAGTTTGCGTGCAAGCTAGTTACTTTCATACTTCTTGTACTATAGCTTTGAAACTTGTTCACTATCATGACCATGACTATGTATGCCAAGAACCATAACTCTTTCAAATTATTGCCCTTTTTAGACTTAGAAATTAAGGTTAAAGTTTGTGTGCAAGGTGGTGAAACCTCATATCTTTCATTCTATTAAAACGACAACTTTAAAACTTTGTATACCTTTATTTATCATACATCAGGTTGATTTTCAAAGGCCCATAACTCATCCTTGCTTTTTCTATTTAATTTTTGCCCTTTTTCGCTTAGAAATTAGAATTAAGACTTAGAAATTATGGTTAAAGTTTCAATGTTAGTGTTTTTCATAGGTAATGCTATAGCAGACTTCCCGAAAGTTGAAAAAAAGTGTCAGACATTCGGTCAGACAAGATGTGAAAATCTGTCTGACCGAAACAAATTCTGTCTGACCGAAACATTTAAAAATTAAATAAGCAAAACACGGTATTGAGGGTGTTTTTATTTTTCTTTATGTAGCATATAGAGGATATTTGTTTTACCATTGTAAGACAGAATATATTTTCTTTTTTATTTCACTTAGAAAATCGCCTGATTTACTGGAGAGTAAAATCACTCCCTATAATTACATGATCAGTTTTTTTTTTTAATTCAATAGTTCATCTTGGAAGTCAAAGCATTAACGAACTTTTATCCATTTTGTATAAAATCTACAAACCAGTAAGTGTTTTTGGTATTTTTTTCTTTTGCAGCTTTTCTTCATTTGTTACTTTTCTCTTTTTACCGGGAATTGCTCCAGTGAAATATTTTTAAAACGCCATTTTGTGAGTCCGAAATTACGAAATGGAAATAGGTGAAAATGGGCGAAATGTAGGAAACGGTAGACTCCTACCCAGACGCAGTCAGTCGTTTTCTGATGAAGAATGGTCATGCGCAGCGAAACAGTCAAAGAAGCGGCAGTGGTACGAATTGTCATGAAGACGAATACGTAAATTATTGCACTCGGATATCCTCACTTATTTCCCTCGGAACAGTCTCGAATAAAATCATCGAGCAAAACTGTAATTTAGCCAATAAAATTGGAATATGCAGATCAAATGTTTGCCGGACAATCGGTCCGACAATATATGAAATCATGCCGGACCGGCCTAAAATTTACCGGACAGGTCCGACGGTCAAGCGACTTTCGGGAAGTCTGCTATAGAAAAGGTTTAAAACAGATGTACTTAACATACTTTGGTTGAAAGTGTTGAGTGGTTATACTATACTATACTATACTATACTATACTATACTATACCACACCACACCACACCACACCACACCACACCACACCACACCACACCACACCCACCCACCCACCCACCAGCACCCCCACCACCACCACCCACCCCACACCCACCCACCCACCCACCCACCTCCCACCACCACCTTCCACCACCACCACCACTCACCCCACACCCACCCACCCCACACCCACCCACCACCCACCCACCCACCACACCACAACCCACCACCACCACCCACCCACCCCCCACCCACACCCCCCCTCCACCACCACCACCCCCCCACCCACCCCCCCACCCCCGACCCCCCCACCCACCCACCCACCACCACCCCACCCCCACCCACCCCACACCCACCCACCCACCACCACCCCCTACCACTACCCACCACCACCACCCACCACCACCACCCACCACACCACACTACCACCACCCCCACCACATACCACCAACACCACCACCAACAATAACACCAACAACACAACCAACAATAACACAAATAACAACAACTACACCACCAACAACACTGTCAACAACACCACCAACAACAACATCAACACCAACAATAGCATCAACAACCACCACCAACAGCAACAACACTGACAACAACAACACCACCACCAACAACAACAACAACAACACAACCAACAAAAACCCTAATAACAACAACAACACCAACAACACCACCAACAACACTGTCAACAACACCACCAACAACAATACCATACCTTACTATACTACACCACACTATAGGTGGGCAGGGGTGTATGGACTGGGTTGTGTAAACCCTCTAAAAAAACTACAATAATAAATTAAGTGTAATTTATTGATTTCCTAACTTGGATTAAGAAACTTTTGTTCATGTGTGTGTGTTGGGTGTCATAAACTCCTGAATCACTCCCCAGTTTAAATGAAGCCCAGTTTTAAATGTGCTTAAATATGTCTGACTTCGAATAGTCGAGCGTGCTGTCGTTTCCGACTGGCTCTTGTTATTTGTATATGTTAAAAAAATTCACAAATATTTGTTAGAAACCTCTTAGTTTAGTAAATATGAGAGTGAAAAGTTCAAAGCTTGTTTCAGAAAAATTTGAATTCATTGGAACAAAATGTTTAAAAGTTTAAAAAATCTGTATTCATATACTTTAACCCTTAGTGATTTTTCAAAATTCAATATATTACTTATCTTTTTTGAATGAAATTTTGAACAAATATGTAATTCTAAATTTTACCCCCTTTGTCACTCTTTGTCTTCATTATTTTGAAACCCACTCCTATATGAAATAAATAAAGGAAAACCAAAAGTATGCATCAGTCTGATGAACAGTAATGTTGACTGATCTGCAACATGATGGGATTGAGAACTGATGCTACATGTCACTTGTCATGAACTAAGTTGGAGACCAGTCATTTGCTTTGGAAACATTGTCTGATTTTTTATACCCCCGCTTCGAAGAAGAGGGGGGTATACTGTTTTACCCTTGTCCGTGTGTCTGTCCGTGCGTCCGTCCGTCCATCCGTCCGTCCGTAACAAAATTTCCGTCGCAGTTTTCTCAGCAACTGTAACATGCAGCAGCCTGATATTTTGCATATTGCTTTATCATATAGTCCCATATGGTGTAAAGCAATTTCATGCTCCTTGCTCATCTACTTCCTGTTTGCCACATATTTTTAGATTTTGTTACTAAAAAGGTGCATTACATCGACCAAAAGGCATGTTAATTTTCCATCGCATTTTTCTAAGCAACTATAACATGCAGCAGCCTGATATTATGCATATTGCTTTATACTATAGTCCCATATGGTGTAAACCAATTTCATGCTCCTTGCTCATCTACTTTCTGTTTGCTGAATATTTTAGGTTTTGTTCCTATAAAGGTGCATTACATCAACCAAAAGGCATGTTAATTTTCCGTCACAGTTTTCTAAGCAACTATAACATTCAGCAGCCTGATATTATGCATAATGCTTTATCCTATAGTCCCATATGGTGTAAAGCGATTTTATGCTCCTTGCTCACCTACTTCCTGTTCACCAAATACTTAGATTTTTACACATAACTGACATACATGCACAATTTCCGTTGCAGTTTTCTAAGCAACTATAACATGCAGCAGCCTGATATTTTGCATAATGCTTTATCCTATAGTCCCATATGGTGTAAAGCGATTTTATGCTCCTTGCTCATCTACTTCCTGTTTACCGAATACTTACATTTGTGCACATAGTTGACATACATGCACAATTTCTGTCGCAGTTTTCTAAGTAACTATAACATGCAGCAGCCTGATATTTTGCATAATGCTTTATCCTATAGTTCCATATGGTGTAAAGCGATTTTATGCTCCTAGCTCATCTACTTCCTGTTTACCGAATACTTAGATTTGTGCACATAGTTGACATACATGCACAATTTCCGTTGTAGTTTTCTTAGCAACTGAAACATGCAGCAGCCTGATATTTTGCATAATGCTTTATCCTATAGTCCCATATGGTGTAAAGCGATTTAATGCTCCTTGCTCACCTAACTTCCTGTTCACCGAATACATAGATTTTTATATATAGATGACATACATACACAATTTGTGTCGCATTTTAAAAAGATGCGAACATTATTTCTGTATACTCTGACAAAGCTGTATTGCGGGGGGTATTAATCACCTTCAGTGATAGCTCTTGTTTAATAGGCTATGTACTCCTGGTCATACTGATAATGTTAAACAGACTTGCCCACCTCATAATGTTCAGTTGACCAGTACTTGTTTGTAAACTCTTTACTCCATAGATACACATTTATTGTGTGGGCAAACAGTGTAGATCCAGATCATCTGGCACATCCATGCTGTCTGATCCAGATCTGCATTGTTTGGTCAGAAATAACCAGATTAAATCAAAAGGCAAAGATTAAGATCCTGATCAGTCGGCATAGATGATAAAAGGCATAATATATGGAGAAATGGTTAAGATTGAACATGTGTATGCCTAGTACTGAACTGCTTCTGAACAGCACAGTCCATCAAATCCTGTCTGTTTAAATACCGTCCCCACTTGTCAATACGGTGGAAAAAAAGAAACAAAACAGTGATTTTAAATCTTACAGTTGTTCCTTTGTTTCTTGTGTGAAAGAAATTGTTTTGAAGCAGTTACTAGGTTTTGTATCATTAACAGTTAAGGCTTTTATAACTGCGAAAAAAATAACTCCCAGTTTTCTTTTAATTTAGACTTGCTATTTCCCAACTGGTTTGTTTTTCTCAATTCAAAGATTCCCAATTTCACTGGTACAGGAGCTGAATCCAATTAAGTTTTGAAGCAGATCAAAGAGCCCTTTACAAAACTTGAAAAGGGTTAGTAGGGTAAACTAGAAATCTTAGAGTTAGAATCAACAAGATATTGATAGTGAAAACTTCCCAACTTCCCAATAGTGATAAGGTTGCTTGGAAATAAAGTTCTTGGTATTGATACCAGTGTCATTGCACTGCAGTTTGACTGAGAGCCAAAAATGATATCAATCTTTCCAAGATTATGAATGAATTTATGATTGACAAACCAACATTTTATCTTATAAAAGCACAGAACAAAGAAATTACTGTTTGCCTTGTACTGTATGACATAACAGTTTAAATTTGCAGATTCAGATTTAATACAGTATGTTTGTCCCAGTGCTGTACATCAAATACAATCCAATTCTTTCTTTTTGTTGTTCATGTTTGTATATGGATCATCAAATAGATATTGAGGTGATGATAATGCGGAAATGTTTGAAATATTTGTGGATGTGTAAATAGTACATGAATCATGATAAGTGGTTATATGAATTATCAGCAGGATACAAACTTGCAAGCTTGCTGATACAGATTACTGTTGTCATCCTGGTTTACCAGTCCTCACTACCAGCCAGCCACTGGTTAAAGAGCTGACACTTCATTCAAGTATTGATCAAATATTCTAAAGTGATATTATTGAAATATTTTGACCTTTAATGCAAGTGTCAGTGTGTTGGACCTTAAATCATTAAGAATTCTTAAAACTGCAAACTTCAGTTAGATAATTGCATTTATTGATTTGAGTGCAATTTAAAAAGGTGTTCAGGGCAAATAGTTTGAGGGTTCACCGTTGTGAAAATTTAGTAGATCGAAAATTGGAAGATTTGACTTTTGGACCCTAATATTCTTAACAGTTAAAGTTGTTTTTTTTTTATATGACTTGAGTAATCACGACTAAATATTTTTTTGAAGAATCCTACACTATTCTCTGCACAGTTCTTTCCAAGTTCTATACAAGCAAACATTTTGTGAACTGATTGTATTGTTAGAGGGTGGGGTGGGGGTTACTTTTTGGATTACTGACTCTTCAAAGTTACAACTCTAAATCATTTTGTGAGTGACCTTAGAACATCTTGAGGTCTTATAAAGTCTAAAATGGCAGCCCTGGTGATTTACCACTTCTTAAAACAAAATCATTCTTCAGTTGTTATGAACTAGCATTTTTTCCATGAGAAAGTTGTTCCCAATGACCCTGAAACCTGTATGCACAAACTGAGGTGTGCCAGAATGATGCAGTAAACGGGCTGATTATGCTGTTTAACCATACACTGAAGTGCGGATAATAATTTCTGTGTCAGGCTTTCACATACTATTTATCTTTGCTAGATTAGTAAATGACTCATTAGACATGTAAAATTATGCATGGTTTATGCCTGGTTTAAAAATCTGCTGCTGATTTAATGTATACCACTTTTAGCAAGGTTAAGAGGCAAAGTCTGCTGGCAAAATGAACATGTGTCAAATCATACATGTAATAGCAAGTATCTGTCATAATACATTCCATTGTGTCATGGCTTACCTTCAGTAGTGGTTTTGGGATGATGACTTTTAATTAGTAATAAGCATGGTGTGTGCATTCCATCTGCTAAACTGAGCAAGAACAGAACCAGCTAACAGTTTTCAGAAATAAGCTGTATTGATGGTGTCTTAATCCACACTGGAAGTTCAATCATCACTAATCGATCAGAAAAAAAGAGAATTGAACTACATTCCAGACATAGCTCACAAATCAATATATTACAACAGAAGAAAATGCTAGTAAATTAATTGCTTTTGTAAACCTAATTGTCTTCATGTATCACATTCGCTTCGCTCAGCATTCTCCTATTTCAGTGACAGATAATTGCTTGAGTTGGCTTACTGTCTTGTCAGAAGGGCAGTTAGTTTGGGAGATTTGAACTCCCTCAGATCTTTGGTTGGAATACCTGGTAGGGCAGCAGTACGTGAAAAGTTGCTTCTGTTTTACAATAGCAAATTCTAATGTCAGATAGGCATAAAATGTTTTAAATGTTCATATTTTCTTTGAACCCATAATTATTATAATTTCATACAACTAGTATGTACTTTGGAACACACTAAGTTTAACTTTCCATTGGCTTATAATTGAATTATTGTTAAATTATTGGTCAGTTAATTCCCAAGTCTGAGTAAAACCCCAAACCCAGTTAATCCCAACCAATATTGGGAGTATCTGCCCAACATTCTCAACAAAATCTTCAGCAAAGTTGTGTGGCTGTAACCTTTCAATTGTTTTGAATAGCAGGCTGTTGATACATACTGTCAGACTGTTGATTTCTTCTTCTTGTTTTTTTTTTCAGATCGTGAAGATCAGTCCATTCTCTGCACGTAAGTACTGCTTAGCCTGAAGACAATATGGGCAATGATACTCTTTACTAATCAGGTCACTTCACAAGTTATTTTTGTATTATAAAAATTTAAGAAGACGTTGTACAACTTTTAACACGGGTGATTATGTTGGTCTCAGGGGTACCATTAGCCCCTTTAGAAATCTCAGTCATTTTTATCAATTTTAAGGAAATCTGCCAACATATAGCCAAACTACCCCTAGTTTAAGGAAAAATGATCCTTTAACTAAAATCATAGGGATCAAAACAAGGCTTTTTAGAAATTTTAAGTGTCAAAGGTTTGTCTCCCAGGTAAAATGGAAACCCTGGGTCTGCTGATAGTTGTAAACAAGGTGGGCTTGATTGTAGCTTAATGCAGAACTACTTGTTTTCTTTGAAATTTCAAACCTACTCTTTGAATAATAGAGTATGGAGCATATTGCCCTAACTCAGACTATTAACCACGGCGAATTTGTGTTTCCAAAAGCACAATTTGTAATTGTAAGTATTTTATTGATTTGATGAAATGTGGGTTATGAGGCATAAATTCATATGTGAATGGCTTCATTCATCTACATGTTGTGCATTATGTGTGTGATGACATTTTACAGTATTTTGACACAAAATAAGTTAAACATTCTAATTCTAATAAAATTTTATGTTGTTTACCTTTTCTTTAGAAAATCTTTTAAAACATTGATCGATGGATCGTTTATTTAGAAATTATTTTGCTCTCCCTGTCATTAGATATAAATCTGCTGGCACACTGTTGATCCAGCCACCACCATAGACAGATTTGGCCTGGATGTAACAATTGTATTATTAATAACCCTATTTGTTCATTATAAACTTTAAAAAGTCTTCTGCCTAAATGGCAATAATCTCTTATGAAACTATATGAAACAATAGTATTATGGGTTTGAAACTGTCAATATTCCAACAAGCCTACAAAAGTAATAAATCAGGAAAAACATCTTTATGTCATCTTTTATTTTGGCAAAATTTTCATAATTCGAATGTCAGTTTAAAACTATGTCTGTAATGTAACAGATTATTGTATTTATGCGATTATTTTCATACCAGGCGTAGGTGTTTTGAATTATGGTCTGCAAAATAGAATATCCAAATAATTGGTCCTATTCTGTATCACCAACATAGACTATTAAATCCCCAGTTAGGGCCTCTTTTGTACAAGGTTAAAATTTTAATAATGTCAATGCTAAAAAAAATTTTTTGAAGACTTAAAATTCCTCCCATATAAATTTTAATATCTTATAAAAGCAAGAAGTGAACTCAAAATAGTCTGCCACTTGCACTTCCTTGCAAATCTGGATGTGATGTAATAAGTTTTTGATACACAATTGTCACTAGCAGTACCAGTCTATGTTGCCCAGGTAATGTCGTGGCATCAAGTTTCTTGATCAGCTGACATCTTCAAAATATCTGATTCTGATATCTATGAAAGTTGCTGCCATTGTCATCCTCAGCAGAGCTAGGTCAGTTCATCAGATGTTTGAGGGACAGGTACTTTTGCCTGGCTGTCATATCCTGTACCTGTCATATACCTGTTTTGACATGTTGTCCACCACTATGCTCCCAGTTAAAGTTAAAATTGTTTATTTTTGACTAAACAGTGAAAGGTGGTTTTTTGTAACATGGTCATTGTACAATATTTCCTTTGTCATTTGAGTTTTTGTAAAAGTTTCTTAACAATTCAAAATATATAAGAAAACTTGCAAATCCAGTAGCCATAAATCAAAAGTTGTGTGGTCTTAGAATGGGTCATTACTTTATAAATTAGAGTGGGTCATTATTTAATTAATAAGTAGACGTGATCTTAACCAGTTAGACAAGCATGACCAGGTATAAGTATTTATGATAAACATATAAGTACATGATTTGTGCAGTTTTATTGAAATATTGAATGATGGCCTATCATCACAATATTCTCACCTCTAGCAATAGTCATTTGCATGGTCAGTTGAGGTCAGTATTAACAACCAAGTGAAGTACAACCTATCAATGATGTCCAATGACATATTTCAATTCCAACACATGCAGTTGGCCTATATTTTATTGGAGATCAGTGAAAAACTGAACACCAGTATATCCATTTTGAGAAGTATAAAAATTTATATCCAGTTTATCAGTATTGTGCACTTCAACAAAACTAAATGTTTATTCATTCTTGTATTAAGTAATTTAAAGATTTTCCAATATTAGCATAGTACTTTTCCCATTTCCCCTGATCTCACAGCATGAACATTTGTAAACTTAAACAGGAAAAGGTGCCAACGTTCGAGGTTAACCCTTTTCTCCACAAGTATGACTTTGATTGCAAGGCTGAAGAGCGAAGTTGGAGATCATCATGCACATGCATGCTGTCTGATCAGGATCTACTCTGTTTTCTGTTAGATTCATAAGGTTCAAACTGAACCAGTTATCTTTAGTGAAATCTTTCTTTTTCCCATAAACATAATTATGGCTCAATTCTTGAATAGAGATTTTGAGGCCTCCAGGGCCCATCACAACTTGATATTATTGAACTGGGTGCACATGACTAAGTGCTTACTGCAAGAAAATTGCAAATACCATCCCATGCTACTTACACTGTGTATGTGGCAGAGCATCATATGAATCATTGTTACATCCAGATACAGGAAGGAAGTTCTTTAAACTGGAGTGTAAATAATTTCCGGGGTTTTTGACCCTTAGCAGTATCTGCTACTGTTGAAAGTACGAATTTCTTTACTGTCATATTTGTTTTGGTAATCACACAAATTAAAGTTCAGCCATTAAGACAAACATTCAGTCTTCTACTTGTAATGAATGCACTCATTAACAAGCACAAGAAATGTGGATGAGTTGGCTCTGTGGGCAGTTGGAGTGATTGCCAGCAATCTAATGAGGTCCCAGCAGTGCTATGAATGGTTCTGGTAAGAACTGTGAAAATGATTTAGAATTCATATCAGACTGAAATTTTTTCTGTGCAGTCTGATCAGAATCTGCTCTGTTTGGTTTTAGTTCAGTTGGGATTTATCTGAGAAAGAAGCAGACAATGTAGATACTGATCAGGCTGCTGGCTGATCTGGATCTACTGTTGTCCCGCATGAGACAAAAGCTGTGTCCATGGAATAAAGAGGATTAACGTAAATGTAAACTATATATCAATTAAATGTGATGGTACTAGATTGTAGTAAAATACAATTTTTATTTGAATTTGGCTCAGTTTCCTTTGGTTAATTTGAATTAATTTAAGTCTCCAAAACTGATATAGCACTTGTGATCCCAGTATCCTATACTAGATAGAGCACTGAAAAAATCCTGTTTGATTCAAGTATACCGTAAGGTCCTTTTCTTTCCTTTTGTCATTATTACAATAAAACATGGTACAATTTTGTTGTAAATTTCAATTTATACCAACACAAAGTGAAGTGATTATACAGTAGTGATATGTGGCCCATGTAAAGGTGTGAACTTTCATTTACTTGTCAGTGTCTTGTCAACTGTTTCCATTGAAATGACTGATATTTCGACATTCATGTGTGACCGCTACCAAATATTTTATCATACGAATTGGCGGGAACGAACATTGATGTGAATCATTTCTTCATTTTGATATGAAAACTGAAATTTAAAATTGCTGAAGTGCTTAAGGGGTAAAAAGTTCCCAATTTAGTGTCAGCCAACCTTGCTCCTTGATTCAGGAGTCTTGTTAGTGTTCAAATGTATTCAAATGATCAGTCTATGCTGACAGGAACCATTATCTGGGCAAAGACCAGTATTTGATTTCAATCTCAGAAATAATGTAACTGGAGCCCAATAAAGTGTTAGATTTGGGTTTTTTTTACCTGTTATTGCTGGCTAGACCATTTTACATGTAGTTGTAAATACCTTTCTGAAAGGTTCACTGCACCTTCAAGGTACTTTACATTTTACAACCTGACTGGATTGCTCATATCTCTAATTGTAGGCCTTCTGTATTCATAAACAAAATAGTTGACGTATCTAACCTTATATGGTAATGCACTATTTTGGTGGTTATGTGGTTAGTAAATTCATTGAAAAGCATTTTATTTTAACCTTTTCCAAAGTACACATCTTTAAATGAACAAATCAGCAGGAAAATATGTAATGCTTTTGTAAAAGTCATTCCTCTCTCATCATTTATTATGTAGCAAAGGAAGTTTCAATTTTAAATGCAATTTTCTGTTTGTTTCCAAAAAGTAAAAGCACATCAGTTGATATTTTGCTTCATTTTATGAAACAAGGTTTATGATTTCCTTAGAAAGCTGTATACTGCAGTAAAAATGACACATATAAAATCATTAACTGAAACTTTAGACATTTTCTTGAAAATTTGTGTTGCCCCACTGTTGGAATTATAGATTACCTTTCCAAATTATAAATGTTGAATATCTGTTCGTTAAACATGAGTTCATTTTGTTCAAAATGTTTGGGTAAATTAGAAATAACTTTGTTATAGAGAAATATTGTTTTCTTAGAGAAGACAGTGGGGGCATAGGGGAACTTTGGTGATGTCACATGAGATGTTTGTGCACAACAATCGTTCAAAATCATAACAATTGATTGATAAGGTGTTTATATTTGTTTTGAAATATACATTATAAATCATGAAATAATTATTGCTTAGAATGAAATAGATGAAAAAAGGACTTTGAAAGCCATAGAACATGTTTAATATCAAAATATTGCAAGCTTGGTTTGATTGGGCCTGTTCATGAGCAATAATGAAAATGCGTATTCCTGTCCACTTAACTCTTAACTAAAAATCATATTTTATGAAAGAAACATAGCATGTAATGAAAAAAGCTTTATTAATAATGAAAACAGGACCACATCTTGTAAAAGCACTACTGCAGCATCTTCAGGTACCAATATAACAGAAAAAATATGTAGACAGATAATGGAAAATGGTATTGTTTATGTCTTTGAAGCTTTCGATGATTGTCTTGTTTACATTAATTATGTCAGAATAAATAAACATGTTATTTTATTCAGACTGTTTATTTTTTTATTATTTTAAGAAAGTGAAATGAGGAGTTTTAACCTGAAAGTGGCATGTAAATTAAACACCTGGTGTGTTATGGGCAGATAATTAAGAACTAAGTGATTGGCCTGGAATGAAGTCTATTACAAGCTCTGTGGGATAGGTATCTGCTAGATCAGCTTCTTCTGTCTGCTCATGTCTGTCAGTTATTGCAATTTTCAGGGCCTGTGAAATATAGATTCATAATATAAACGTGTAATCTCTCATTCTTCAAAGTGATCTTCATGGAATATCTTAAGTCGGGGATGGAATAGTTGAGACTGGAAAATACAAAGTTTTATATTTCATAAAATCACTGGTATTTTAGTATGATTGCCGAAGTTAGTCCAGAGTTATAGATTAGACTCGCATGTCCATCATCTGTGCTTAACAGATGTTTACCTTTAAATTTATCTCAGCATCTTTGTAATCCTTCACTTATGAGACAACAGATCCTGTTCTGTAACATGAACAATTTTGTTGTAGTTTTTTTCAATGAAAACGCATAGGGATCACTTTGTCATACCTCTGGTGTCAGTCTCAAACACCTAATTTTGGCTGTTACATTACCATTTCTTAATATTTCTTCATTGAACTTGCAATATATGAGGGTATTACAAAAACTTTATGACAAATTTTATATCTGAAAATCCTGAAATCTGTTAGATATAAAACTTTTTCACAATAATTAACAATAATATGGCAACAAAAGCTGAACAATTTTAAGTCGTAGATGCAATTTTAGCATTTGTGAATGTTTTAAGTAAAGCAGGTCATGATTATACTGGTCCATGCCGATATCAAGTTTCAACACATGGTTAGTTTGTCAAGTAGGATACTTCTTATTTGTATTTTGATTGAACTACTTCTCTTTCAGGACTTAATATTAAGCTAACCAATAACTACTAAGCTTACTAATAAGCTTTTTATGCCCCCGCCATGAAATGGCGACGGGCATTAAGAGTTGCTCCTTTCCGTCCATTCGTCCGATATTCTCGTGAACGCAACTCCTCCTACACTACTGGTGGGAATTTAATGAAACTTGACAACAATGCTTGGCCTGATATGTTGTTGTGCATGAAGGTGGGGTTTCGCTCTTACATGTTCCGTTCAGAAGTTATGGCCCTTTGATACTTCCATTTACATTAGTTTTAATAGGAGTATATCTCGTGAACGCAACTCCTCCTACACTACTGGTGGGAATTTAATGAAACTTGACCACAATGCTTGGCCTGATATGTTGTTGTGCATAAAGGTGGGGTTTTGCTCTTACATGTTCCGTTCAGAAGTTATGGCCCTTTGATAATTCCATTTACATTAGTTTTAATAGGAATATATCTTGTGAACGCAACTCCTCCTACACCTCTGCTGGGAATTCGATGAAACTTTACCACAATGCTTGGCCTGATATGTTGTTGTGCATAAAGGTGGGGTTTTGCTCTTACATGTTCCGTTCAGAAGTTATGGCCCTTTGATACTTCCATTTACATTAGTTTTAATAGGAGTATATCTCGTGAACGCAACTCCTCCTACACTACTGGTGGGAATTTAATGAAACTTGACCACAATGCTTGGCCTGATATGTTGTGCATAAAGGTGGGGTTTTGCTCTTACATGCTCCGTTTAGAAGTTATGGCCCTTTGATACTTCCATTTACATTAGTTTTAATAGAAGTATATCTCGTGAACACAACTCCTCCTACACTACTGGTGGGAATTTAATGAAACTTGACCACAATGCTTGGCCTGATATGTTGTTGTGCATAAAGGTGGGGTTTTGCTCTTACATGTTCCGTTCAGAAGTTATGGCCCTTTGATAATTCTATTTACATTAGTTTTTAATAGGAATATATCTTGTGAACGCAACTCCTCCTACACCTCTGCTGGGAATTCGATGAAACTTTACCACAATGCTTGGCCTGATATGTTGTTGTGCATAAAGGTGGGGTTTTGCTCTTACATGTTCCATTCAGAAGTTATGGCCCTTTGATACTTCCATTTACATTAGTTTTAATAGGAGTATATCTCGTGAACGCAACTCCTCCTACACTACTGGTGGGAATTTAATGAAACTTGACCACAATGCTTGGCCTGATATGTTGTTGTGCATAAAGGTGGGGTTTTGCTCTTACATGTTCCGTTCAGAAGTTATGGCCCTTTGATAATTCCATTTACATTAGTTTTAATAGGAATATATCTTGTGAACGCAACTCCTCCTACACCTCTGCTGGGAATTCGATGAAACTTTACCACAATGCTTGGCCTGATATGTTGTTGTGCATAAAGGTGGGGTTTTGCTCTTACATGTTCCATTCAGAAGTTATGGCCCTTTGATACTTCCATTTACATTAGTTTTAATAGGAATATATCTTGTTTCTTATATTTTGTGTTAAGCAAAATATGCATTTTGCCCATAACTTTAAAACTACTTGAGATACTGCCTTGAAACTTGAAATATATTTTCACTACCAAAATCTACATCATAACCAACAAGACCCATAACCCTGCTTCCAATATTTTTCAAATTATGCCCCTTTTTCACTTACATTTTGTGTTAAGAAAAATATACACTTTTCCGTTAACTTCGTTTGGAATGGAGGGATTTCAAAATAACTTGGCACAAATGTTCACCATAACAAGGCGGTGTGTCGTGACAATACCCATGCCTGTAGGTCCAAGGTCAAGGTCACTGTTACTAAAAATAGAATTTTCTTGCAAAATCTTGTCCGCTCTGTAACTTTGTTATTTCTTATTGGATTTTTAAATAACTTGGTATAATTGTTCACCATATCAACATGGTATGTCACGTACATGCCCAAGCCTTTAGATCGAAGGTCAAGGCCACTGTTACTAAAAATAGAATTTTCTTGTCCGGGCTGTTACTTTGTTATGAATAGAGGGATTTCAAAATAACTTGGCACAGATGTTCACCATGACAGGGCGATGTGTCGGGTACCATGCCCATACCTGTAGGTCAAAGGTCAAGGTCACTGTCACTAAAAATAGAATTCTCTTGTCTGGGCTGTTACTTTGTTATGAATGGAGGGATCTCAAAATAACTTTGCACAAATGTTCACTATGACAAGGCAGTGTGTCCACACAATACCCAAGCCTGAAGGTCCAAGGTCAAGGTCACTTTTACTAAAAATAGAATTTTCTTGTCCGGGCTGTAACTTCATTATAAATGGAGGGATTTCAAAATAACATGACACAAATGTTCACCATGACAGGGCGGTGTATCGCGTACCATGCCCATGCCTGTAGGTCAAGGTCACTGTTACTAAAAATAGAATTCTCTTGTCCGGGCTGTAACTTTGTTATAAATAGATTGATTTCAAAATAATTTGACACAAATGTTCATCATGACAAGATGGTGTGTCCCGTACCATGCCCATGCCTGTAGGTCCAAGGTCAAGGTCACTCTTACTAAAACAGAATTTTCTTGTCGGGGTTGTAACTACGTTAGGAATAGAGTAATTTCAAAATAACTTGGCAGAAATGTTCACCATGACAAGGTGGTGAGTTGTGAACCATGTCCATGCCTGTAGGTCCAAGGTCAAGGTCACTGTTACTAAAAATAGAAATTTCTTGTCCAGGCTATAACTTTGTTTTGAGGGTTTTCAAAATAACTTGGCACAAATGTTCACCATGACAAGGCGGTGTGTTGCATACATTACCCATGCCTGTAAGTCCAAGGTCAAGGTCACAGTTACTAAAACTTGAATTTACTTGTTCGGGCTATAACTTCTTTATGAATGAAGGGATTTTAAAATAACTTGGCACAAATGTTCACTATGACATTGCATTGCATTACCACCAACTTCTTCACAGACATTTCCGTACTGAGAAGACAACAGTGCCACAAATACAAATAATTTACTTGATCATCAAGTTTATGCATATTCTTATAATTACTCGAACATCACTGTCTTTGAAATGCTATTATTCCCATCATTGCACTTTAGTATCTGAAAACGATGAATAGTGGGGGCATCCGTGTCCTATGGACACATTTCTAGTTTTAAACAAGTTGTGTATGTTGATCAGACCCTTCTCTGTCCTCTCTCAGTAAATAGTTTTCTTTAGGGATGGGAAAGAGTAATTGAGGACTCGGGTACTGGATTAATGTCCTAGTACCAGAGTAGTTCATAAAGTATTGGAGTACCCGATTAAAAATGTAAACAAAAAAATCAACCAATGTTTTTGTCGCTCTTTCGAAAAAATGGCGATACATAGGGATCACTTTGTCCGCCCGTCGGTCTGTCCGTCCGTCACAAAAACATAATGTTGGCTATAACTGCCATTTCTAAATATTTCTTCATGAAACTTTCAAATTATATTGCTTATGACAACACGCTCATGATGATGCCAAATTGTTAAGGTCAAGGTCACATTTGATGGAGTTAGGCCCCTTTTTGTACTTGGATTTTGACATGAAAACTTAATGTTGGCTATAACTTTGCCATTTCTCAATATTTCTTCATGAAACTTTCAAATTATATTGTTTATGACAACATGCTCATGATGATGCCAAATTCTTCAGGTCAAGGTCACATTTGATGGAGTTAGGCCCCTTTGTACTTAGATTTTGACACGAAAACTTAACGTTGGCTATAACTTTGCCATTTCTCAATATTTCTTCATGAAACTTTTAAATTATATTGCTTAGGACAACACGCTCATGATGATGCCAAATTCTTTAGGTCAAGGTCACATTTGATGGAGTTAGGCCCCTTTGTGAACTTGGATTTTAACACAAAAACTTAATGTTTGCAATAACTTTGCCATTTCTCAATATCTCTTAATGAAACTTTTAAATTATATTGCTTAGGACAACACGCTCATGATGATGCTGAATTCTTCAGGTCAACGTCGCATTTGATGGAGTTACGCCCCTTTTTGTACTTGGATTTTTACATGATAACATAACGTTGGCCATAACTTTGCGATTTCTCAATATTTCTTCATGAAACTTTCTAATTATATTTCTCAAGACAACACACTCGTGATGATGACAAGTTGTTTTGGTCAAGATGGAGTTATGCCCCTTTTTGTACTTGCATTTTTCTTCTGACATTGTACCCGAGGGCGACACAAGTGTTCAACTGAACACCCAACTAGTTATAAAAGTTGTCTTTATGGAACCTTACAAATAGCCAACTGACAGTTAATTGTCAACACCTTGCACATGGTTTCGAATAAACAAGATGACACTTAGGGGCACAAAAATCCGATAATTGGCGCATAAATTAACATTATTGTTTGATGCCATAAGACAGATAATTTGCAATCATGAAAATTAGCACCTGAATATTTTGAGCACGACGCTTCTCTCGTCGGCCTTTTATTTTGATTTTGTTTATTGAGTAATTAAATTCAAAAGCGATTGTTGATTGTAAGTTTGCAAAACTGAAATAAAATCTGATTGGAGAACATACACTATTTTCACGATGTGTACATTTTACGGTGATGTTCTAGTTTGTGACACGGGCTAATTAATGATTGTTTAGTTAAATGTTTTCAACGTTGATAATCGAAATGTAAATATCATTAAGGTATTTTTGTTTCCTTTAAGTGTGTTGTGTATCTTCTTGAGTGATCGATAATAACAGGCAGTCTGGCATGATCATACCCGGTACGATCGTTAAAACTTACGGAAGCTGATATTTCCTCTTACGTTACAGAAAGGTTTTGAGTACTTGAGTACTCGATCAGAACAGGATCCGGGTACCCGAGTACCGATTTTGCTACTTGTTCCCATCCCTAGTTTTTTTTGTTGCTTGCGATATTCTCATCCCCTCTCTCTTTCCAGAGTTATTCCCCAGTTTTTAACTGACCCTTGATTGCACCATCTCAGTTCTTACTTTTCTGAAATAAGTTGTATATAGCTACATTTTTAAATAGAAAGCTCAGTTCAGATTGCATATTTTGTGCTTCATTTTCCTTTACTAGAGTATTGAGCCTCTCTAAAATAAACGGCCACTTTAATAATTATGAATGATATATAATTTATGTGATGTTTTGACAGTTTTAAATCTCTTAACACAAGTGCTGCTATAGGGAGCTTGTAATTGTTATGAACAGCTACCAGAAACATGCTTGTTAATTCCCAGCATCCTACCAGGTAGAAATGCTGTGCTGATAATGATAATTCAAATGTCTGCATCTTTCACCAAACCATGCTAATTTGATAAGTATAATGATAAATGTTCTTCATAAAACCCCCATGACAAAATGCATTTAACATATATTTGATGATTTATTATTTCAATTAAATAAAATAAGGATACTGTTGATGATTATGCATGACAGATTTTCACAGTAATGTATTATTAAGGAGTGACAATGCTACTACTATGAAAATTTAAATGAAATGCCATCTTGTTGTCAAGACCATGTTTTTTTATAGCAACAAGTTATTTCTCTGAGCAAGGCGTCACCGTAACAAGTCAGTAATAAAATCTTAGCTTTCATATTTTCTGCTAACCCATTACTCATTTGAAATACCTTTATTGTGTTGGCAAATAGTGTAGATCCAGATCCGCCAGAACACTCAGCCATCTGATCAGGATCTACTCTTCGCTTTTAGATTCATTTGGTTATTTGTGACCAAGATTTGGCACATATGTGCCATCTGATCTGGATCTGCACTGATTGCACAGGCATGAAAAGGCGTACATTTGGTGTAAAGTGTTATCTTTTTAGCACTGCTTTAATAAAATTGACTCGCCTTTCAATCATTTAAAGCAAGTCATTTTTACAATGAATTAATTAAGTGAATAGCAAACAGTATAAACCCTGATTGAACTGAGCAATTGCTTTGGCTGATCTGAGTCTACACTGATCACAAATGTGTCTAATACTGTGGTTAGCACTTATAAGGGTTCAGCACTGTGTAGTTCAATAAATCCTGTGTCTTGTTATCTCCATTTATGTGTCTGTTGCTTATCTCTACTCATCTTGTAAATGTGCTATTACAGAGGTGAGTCTGGAGCTGGTAAGACAGAGAACACGAAGAAGGTGATCCAGTACCTTGCCTTTGTAGCTGCCTCCTCTCGCACTCAGCGTACGTCCGTCACTAATGTCCACGCTCAGGTATGTATTCGGCACGGTGTGATACCATGTAGCCATTATCATCATCATTCATCTCATTAGAATACGCTCTGGCTGCTCAACTTACTGTTACCGTGTTTTTGTTGTGTGGTTTATAAGCATTGTGTGTGTGTTCAACAACTATACAAATAGTGTAAATTATGGTTTGGGGGTTTTGTAGAATAAAAATGTTGCTTTTTAGTATGAAAATTGCAAGGATAGTCATATTTTGCAAGTATAGAGAAGCTAGATGTTTGTTATATAGCTTGCTCTGGGTATTGGTAAGGTACCCTGGACTGATCTGCCTTTAGATACACTGTTGGGAATGAGGGCAGGGCTTTAAGATTGTTTAAGCTTTATGATTTAACCGTTTTAAACATACATACATTTATCATAAAAATTGTTAGCACTTCTATGTGTTGCAACTTGGAGTTGTTTCAGACATGAATTTAATGTAATGTATCATTAATTTGTTTGTTTTGCTTTGCCAACTAGGGCAACGTTTTGTAGAAGAAAATCAACACATGTTCTAAGTTGCAAAACATCAGATTAACATAATGGGGAAAAATTGTCGCAGTTCTTTAGTGAGTTCTGTAGATGTTTCATAAATGTAAAACTGTTCTAGGGCCCCGATGACAGAAGTCATATTATGGTATGTACGACACTGGTTCTCGTACGTTGTGTGTGACACTATTGTGTTTTATCAAGTTGTGGCTGCAAGTTGTTAACCATGCTTTGATTACCATTTTTTTCTTTTTTTATGTTGTTGAGGGTTCATTCTAACAGACTAAAAATAGATATTCTATTACATTTTCCAGTAATTTGCATCTGTTGATCTGTCTCTGGTGGTCATTATAATGAAATGTTACTTCCCCTTATTACGTCTTTATTTTGTTATGCCTGTCTTTAAAGCAGTTAAGCTCTGTGTAACATCCATGGTCAGATGCTTCTTTTATGTATATGTTTAACATAAACATGTCATAGTTATATAGCAAATGTCCTTTTCAATATTTTACACTGCTTGTCTAATAGGATTTAATGGTACACTGTACTTCTATTTAAAGGATGAGAAATTTAGTAAAGTAAGATTGTATTTATGATTACCAGTTTAATATCCACATCATTCTCCCTTTTTGTCCATTCACTCATTTACGTTTCCTTTTCACCCAAATTTTACATAAAACTGTGTATGACAAATATCACAAAACCTTGTGCATATTAGTTTTAACTGCAACTAAATTTATTGATATTTAATAACTAGATATAAACATACCAGTGTTTCTTTAAATTTTAGTCTGACCCTAAGCTTGTAAGTAATATAGCATGGGTAACTTTTCCATCCAATCACAAAAATTGAATGCATAAATATTTTGAAAACATTTTATTTTACTAAAATTGCTGGTTTTTTTATATAGCTGTGTAGTGATAACATGTAGAACTGTGTTCAGTTATTCACTATGTCATGTAAAAATAAGCAAAAATGAGTTTCCATTTCTGATTTTATATCACTATGTTGTGTACTTCTAATACTTTAGAAATTTCAGTCTGATATCTGTCTGGAAATTTGACTTACAAGGGTTCAAAGAGGTCCACCCATAGATTCAAAATACAAATGTACCCCAAAATTGCCCATGTGTATCAGAATAAAATGCTGAATTTAAGACAAATGACAATTTATATATTAAATATCACTAAGAGACTTGTTGTTCTCGATATTCAACACAAACATGTAGTATAGCCATCCTTTTCAATGCTATTGTATCAATAAGATTATTCTGTAGATATTCTTGTCAAACACTGGTTGAATTCAATGTGTGTGACTATTCATCTTGTACAATTTTAGACCTTAAATTATTAAATTTTTGAGCTGTTTGAATGTAAAAGGGCAGAATTATGTGACAAAATGGTGTTCAAAAATTAAAACAATTGTTTTGTTTATTTTTTAGTTTTACGCAAAATTTTCATTATCTTGTGTTTACTATTTTGTTCTTTATAAACATGTTATTGTACAGTTCTGTTACATGACAGTTTTATAAGATGATTCAAACTAGGTTGATTGAAAGGAAAAGTGAAACAAAGATGCAGGAAAAGATTTAACAAAGGAGGAAACATTCTAATTATTTGTATAAGCTAGACTACAAATGCTATTAATAAATGAATCATTTAATGGTGTTGGCCCTTGGGAAGCATTATACAAGATAGGCAGTTGCATGTAGTTGTTCAAAATGCATGATTGTGCAAAACTGTAATGCTTAAAAATAGTCAGAAAATTGTGTATAATATGAAATGTCTTGTTTTAACAGCCTGGGTTAACATTTGTGAGTACATAATTATATCAATACATTGGCATGATAGAATGTTACACTTTAATACAAATTATATCAGCTTTATTTCTAATTGTCTTGGAGTTAAGACTTCAAAAAATCCCACATAATTAGTTTTACTAGCAATCTTTTAAAAACTACATTTGAAAAATGCTGCATTTTAGATAATGCATTCACTTTTCAAAAGAAGTTGTGTAATATGATAACCTCACAGCACTGTTTACAGGTTAAAGGACAGTTAGCAGCATAGTTAGCAGCAAAATGCTAAGCTTTTTCTCAGTTTCAAGTTGTTCAACATTGACAGTGTCACATATTTATTACACTTTGATATTATGCAGGATACATTTATTAAAATTTAAGTAGACGTGATAAAGTCTTTACACTGGAAGATCTTAATTCTGATTATTTGGCCAAGTACATTGAATTAGGGTTTCGAATTTTTCATTTAATAGCAAAAAACTTTTGATAGCCAGTCTTAAATATTTTTGCAATTTCTGCTAGCCCTGTCTTAAATTTACAAGTCGGGCTAGAGGACTATATCTGTTAACCAGGTTCTTCTCTCCCTTATATAAAGACTTGCATGATTCAGATTTCTATGTATAGGACTGTAGCTTTGTATGCAATATGCTGGTTTGCTTGATACAGCTTTTGGTAGACCCATCATTGTGCTCATTCATCTGGTGTGCAAAACATGTTTGTTAAATGAAATATTGTTAAAAGTAAATAATTATGATAGAAAACACAATTTATGATTTACCATTTAACTGCTTGATGTTTATGAATTTGATTAAACATCATAAATTGTTTCAAGTCATAAAATAAGATAAAACTTTAAATTCAAGTGAACCTAGTTTTTAATAGCTCATTATTCAATCATTAGTGAAAACAAAATACAATGTAATTAAGTAGTTATTAGAACTTTCAAGACTGAAGGAATTTGGAATCTGATAATGCATGAATATGTTTGTTGTCTTACAGTGTTTGAAATTTCATCGCATAATTTAAAACACACGCCACTTTCAGAAACATCTGATCTTCAGAAAAGTCATGCTTTGACATTAAAAAGGCATTTTCATCAATCGTTCAGTTGTAGTTTCACCACAGGATATGCATAATTACTGACAGATTTAAATATTTGAGAAACACCTGAGTTATAAAATTTCAAACACTGTACTTTTAACATTGTGGCCCACGCATGACCTTGTTTAACCAGACTCTCCTTTCTTTCCTTTTCCTCGGGGAAAATTTCACCGTTGTTGCGTTATTTAGCACCGGGATATCAACCTTGTAAGTATACAGACAATCTTTCCTCTTGTCATATCATTGCTTTTATTAAATACAAGTTTTTCAGTTCAACACAAGGGAAACAGATTTTAACTCATCATTTAAAATGAAACATTTTCTGAAATTTAAAACACATAAATTGATAAAAGCACTGATATATTTTGAAGAATTAGGGTAATCCAACAGGTGGATAATAGATGATTTCGAGGCACAGAAGAATGAAATGCTGTTTACAAGCTTAAGATTCCAACAATGTTGCTGAAATGAGCAGCATGCTTTTAGTTCAGTGGTGCACAAATGTATGATTTTATTGGCAGCAAGTACACATGCTTTACATAATGTTACCTGTTTTGTCATTTTCAAGAGAATTAATGGCCATGTGAGTGCAATAGAGGGTAACTTCTTCATAGTTCATTAAAAGTTACGAAGTTACTGCACTAAGGTGACAATTTTTGGTTGTGATGAAATATCAGCACAGGTAGATCTGTCAGAAGAGAAATGTTTTTGAAGGCTTTAATCTATTTAATGCATGGATTCACCTTATATCCCATGTGCAACCAGTGAAAAGTTAGCAAACAATGTAGGTCCAGATCAAACTGCACAAATGTGCAGTTTGATATGGATCTATACTGGTGGTCAGTGTGATGAAAAGCATCATAAGGAACACATCATCTGAACTGACAATTTTTGAATCTCTTAGAAAATTAAGTTTTTCTAACATTGTGCTTTATCTAAAACTCAACCCTAATATAAAATTGCAACATGATGTAACATATTTTAAACAGCAATCCATATATACATATTTATATTCCTTTAGATGATGGCACAGGCAGGTTGACATGTTTCATGATTTTTTTTCTTTGCCTTTTTCAGGGAGAATTGGAGAATCAACTTCTTCAAGCTAACCCAATACTCGAGGCCTTTGGAAATGCAAAAACCATCAAAAATGACAACTCTTCTAGATTTGTAAGTCTTCAGATTTTATTTTATCAAAGGTTTTTTCTCTTTCTGTCATGAGATATTTATTAAAGCCATTAAAGCGATTTTTTGATATTTTTTTTATCAAAAAATGATGCTGGTTCAAATTGAAGACCAAACATCTACTGGGGGCATCCTTATATATCGTGCACATTTTTAGAGTACTGGAGATATGCATCCATTAGTGGGAAATTGATACCTTTTAAGAATTAGTTTGATTTTCAGTAAAAGATTATAATGCTGTTTATCAGAAACTTTCTTATAAAAGTCACTTTTTGTCATTTCAGGGTAAATTTATCCGAATCAACTTTGACACATCTGGATATATATCTGGTGCAAACATAGAAACATGTATCCTTACAAATACACATCTAACAGGAACATAATGCTGGAGGATTTGTCATCCATTTAATAACTGCCTGTAGGACAATGTATTGTTTTATTTTGCTGGAAGCTTATTGGCAGATGAAAAAGAACACTTTCTAACATGCTGTTCCAATCCAACATTATTAAATAATTACTCACACTGAAACAGATTGCAATTGATTGTTTTTTCTAGCAATTACATTAGACTACTTACAGAAACATAATATTTGTGTCACTGAGCTTCACTATTTACCAAATTATAAACTTAAATTTATGAAGAAACCATTGACAAAATTTTTAAGGCCCAAGAAGAAGGCCTGTGTTAGTTTGTCAATAACAGATATATATTTTTCGTTAATACCAGTACGTGTTTCAGTTTCATTTATAGCATCAGATTTCTTTTCATATTGTACTTTACAAAATGTCCTTGACAACTGGGAGATTTACTGGAGAAGTCAAGGACCATCCGTCAAGCAGAGAGCGAGCGATGTTTCCACATCTTCTACCAATTCCTGCAGGGAGCAACTCCCCAACAGAAAAGTATGTAAGGCACAGAAGCCAAAATAATGTATGGTTTTGATATTAAAGTATTCATTTAAGGCATGAATCTACAGCTCATCATGCATGTTTTACTTAACCCTCTACTCCATAAATATGCCTTTTATCACATTGGTGACCAGTAGTTCCATATCATCCAGCAGATCTGTGCCATCTGAACTGAAACTAGTGTTCACCTCCTGATCAGAAATAACATAATTAATCTTAAAGTGAACAGTAGATCTAAATCAGACATAGATATATATGTTTGCCCACTCAGTAAATCATATCCATGGAGTAAAGAGTAAAATAAATTTTGGACAAAAAGAACTGTAAAGAAAAGTTTATTATTTGATGTCAAAATGTTACTGAAAATATTTCTTTGCATCATTATGTGCACAACATGCGGAGTTTGAAAACAGCTAAGAAATTAAAGATTTTTCTTTGGTCTTATTGCAATTATTTTGACAGATCTTCTATCATGGTCAGTTTTGTTACACTGCCTTCATAATATATTGTTTATGTATATGCTATAAAGCTTTTACTGTTTACAGAGGAGTTTTTATTGGAGGACATCAACAACTATCGTTACCTGACCAAAGGTCATATTGCTGTGCCAGGAGTGGATGATGCTGCTGAGTTCAGACTGACCATTGAAGCCATGAACATAATGGGCATTGTTCCAGAGGAACAGTCGGGTATGTAAAAAAACAACACACCCAAACAAAGCTCTATTCTTAGCATAGGTTTTAGCAAATTTAAACATGTGATGGCAGCCACCTTTATTTAGCAGCCACTTTCAAGCAAGTACCCTAAGCTCCACACAAATGAATATTTTTTAAATAAATGGTACTGCATTAAGCAAACAAATTTTGAACTTTCTTTGGTTATTTGCTTAAAGCAAGTTTAACTTTACATGCATGCTAAATAACTGTTAACTCAAATTAAGTTTTCAGAAATTTTCATTGTATATTTTTTAGTACCGGGTATTTCTGAAACAATATAGCAACTATTTAAATGCAAGAGGTGCTGGAGTGGTAGTGCTAGTTTTAAGTTGAAATTATGAGAAGATCTATTACAGGGAACCATTTCAAGTATGTCTATTTACAGCACTACTGCGAGTAATGTCGTCTGTGTTGTTGTTTGGAAACATGCAGTTCCAACAGGACAGAAAATCTGACCAGGCCACACTTCCAGATAATACAGGTATACTTAACGAAATCAAGTAAACTAGAATAGAACAAAGAGCAGTCATCTTCCTTATATCAGTCCTTTAGAAGGTAACATTATAGTTAAAGAAAATAATTGCCTGCTGAATTTCTGAGAAAATCATTTGTAATTACAAAAAGAAACATTTTAGATGGTTCTGAAAGACTTTCGCCCTAATTTTATATTAAAGATAAGATAAAAAATAAAACAAGCATGATGGTGTTGCTTTTCGTTTATGACTTAAATTGTTATCTGCTAGTCGGCCTGTCTGACTGGGAATAATGAAGTGTATTCCTGGGTTGAGGGTTATAAAACTGAGTTTGGAAACCAGTCTCAAATCTCAAGCATCTGATTGGCTGAAATGGCGACCAGTCGCCATTTCAGCCAATCAGATGCTTGAGATTTGAGACTGGTTTCCATGCTCAGTTTTATAACCTTCAACCCTGGCTTCAACAGTGATGTATTTTAACTGCTGACCATGCTGATGATCTGCCATGTGATTTTAGTGAAGAAGTGCCACACTTATCCTGTGTTAGTTCCATATATTATAATGTAGCCGAAGGATTCAAACTATTATAAAATGCTTTGTCTTTATGCTATAGTCGTAAGGCAGTTACAGAATGATGCTATCCAATAAACTACACTTGTTAAATCTCCACTTAACTGGTGGTTTAGAAAAGCCCCTTTTTACTTGATACTGTTAGAATATGAAATGGAGAACTTTCTTATTGAATGTTGTGATGTTGCAGTGGCCCAGAAGGCATGTCATTTATTGGGTCTGCCAGTAACAGCTGTAACCCAGGCATTCCTTAGACCTAAGATCAAGGTCGGCAGGGACTTTGTCACCAAGGCTCAGACCAAGGAACAGGTCAGTAGAACTGTATAGATGTACATCACAAAATAGATATATTGATGAGACATGTTCTCAGTTTCTCAACTTGTGTCTTAGTAATCTGGCAACAGTAAGCTGCAATTTTTTTCTGCAACAGTTTTTATTCATAGAAATTGTGTATTATGAAGCAAGATTGAAACTTAAAATGTACACCGAACACTTGACCACAATAGACAAGATGACATGTTGAAAGACAGTAACGATCCTGGTAATTGCCGCCTAAGTGCTTCTATTTATGAATGCGTACAAAAATAAAATTGAAGGGCACAGTTCAAGGTTTACTGCTTAAAGTAAATGGATTCAGAACCACTGTATTCAATTATGTCTCATTACTGAAGTATCTCAAGAGAATTGTATGTTGAAATGCTGGAAAATTGAAACTGAAAGTTTAAGGCCACTCCAGAATTGATTTTGTAGGAGGACAGCACCATCAATTTTTAAGGTCTGCAATTAATTCTGTAGTATGGCTAATAAATACTTCAAATGAGGCTTTGAAATTTCTGTGTTGTAATAGCCCAACTGATGAGGTGAGCTTGAGAGCCTCTGCGTTCAACAAAATCCCTTCTTCTGTCAGTGTTCCGTACTGAACTTTTCCCCCAACCATCTTGTAGTTTTTTTGATAATCATAATGCAATAATGTTATCGCAATATTTTGCCATTCAGTCAGAATTTTTTATTATATCAAGCTTTAGTTATATGGTAGTAGAGCGGCCATGGATCTCGGCAGTCCTGATACAATTAGACACAGTGTACTAGAGTATCATTTCTGCTGCTTGATCCCATATCTCTATAGAAATTACACCACATTTGTAGCCTGTTTTGAATCAACATGGTTGTGTTTTTCAGTGACTTTTTACTTTAAAAAATATAAGTGTCTTTGATTTATGAAAGTGTCTATATAAACTCCTCTACCTTTTCAACTATGTTTGTTCAGGTGGAGTTTGCAGTAGAGGCCATTTCCAAGGCTTGCTATGAGAGAATGTTCAAATGGCTTGTGACAAGAATCAACAAATCTCTGGATAGAACTAAGAGACAAGGAGCTTCATTCATAGGAATCCTTGATATTGCTGGTTTCGAAATCTTCAAGGTAAGAAATATGTATGAAAGATGTAGATACATCTAACAGTTTTTAGCTTCTTTGTTTAAATCAAATTGATCACTGTCCTGAACAAATTGACCCATATTCCAAACAGTAACATGTTTTTATTATGCTTTTGGATTACAAACAATAACAAGTGTATGTGCTTTTGAGCTTCTTAATTGAAAAGCTTTTTTGAGGTGTTCCCTAAGTTAATAATATTGAGAAAGGTTTCTCCTAATGGGGACCAGCCAGCCTCAAGTGCTTAACATTTAGCTGAATTCAGGAAAGAATGGTAACCTCAGAATTTTAAATAAGAACTTTTTTAAAAATACCGTTCATTATGATTTAGCATCTGCCTTTCTTTTTTTCTACACCATTGACCAGGTGTTCTAGACCTATACTGTCTGCATGTCATTGAAGTCTGTATGACATTGTCAGTGCTCCAGATTATTGTTTCATCTACAAGTTTATATTAGGTAAATGACAAAAACTCCAGGATCATGAAAAAATGTAGTTTGTTGAATTTGGTATGAAATGGTTTCCATCTTTTTTTTTCTATTTAATTCTTTAATTAAGATTAAGAATGTTTCCTTTTATTTCTTGAAGAAAAATACTTGATCTTTAAGATGATTTTTCTGCTCAAGTTTATTTTGTTTTAAGCTCTATCCTGAAAATGTAAATACTTTGGCATGAAAGTTCAAAGGAATAAATGGAAATGTTGAAAATCTTGAGCACTGAATTTCTTCTTCCAGACGTAGAATCTGAAGGTTGTTTTCATTTTTCTGTCAACCTTTTCAGCCATCCCCAGGCAAGGTAAAACCTTGACCGCAATATTTTTAGAATTGGTAGCTGACAGTGTATGCTACAGCATGACAGTAGCCGTATGTCCAGCAATGCTTGCTGTCATTGTCTCAGATTTGTTTGTCAGTCTGTCAGTCTGTGTTAGTCTGTTCAGATATGTAAACAAAATAGGCGTAACCTGTTATTATAAACTGCCAAGTGCAACATTGTCATTTGGCAACTGAAAACCTATTTATGACAGCAATTCTGGATGATTATGTACATGCAGTGATTGCTTCGAATTCCTGTTTGCCCATTCATGTGTCCATCCATCAAGTTCTGTTTTCATGAGCATTTTTTGTGCAACCTAGGAATTTGGAATTCACAAATCGTGGGTTGCAAGTAAATCTGTTTTCACTACATTGAAATAAAGAAGTGGTTAGGACAGTCTAGCATGCAACCCCTGACATGTTGACCTTATTAACACATGGTCATGTTCAAGAACCATTACCCTACTGCAGAGGTCGAGGTTACACTTGTTTAAGGAACATAACATCAGCTGATGAACAAACTTCAGTGAACATCACACAAATGTTAACATCAATAAAGATGAGTTTAGCTTTCTAAAACCATAACCTTGTCTAAAAGTTCAAGGTAACTCTTGGCTTAAAAGGTCAACATTAGAGAAAACCTGTTGGTAGCATTGTTTTACAACTATCAAAGCTAAACTTCAGGGCTCTCACTAGAAGGAGACTTTGGAGAAGTAGTCTCCCAAAAGTGACCACACTTCTCTCTTCTTTGAGCTATGGGAGAAGTCATTTTGTATAGACTATATAGGGAAAGAATGCTGTTGACTGCAAACTTCTCCATAATTCAGTAAAATTGTGACAAAACTTCTCCCTGATTTGCAAGTCTAGTGAGAGCCCTGAACTTATCTAACATAAATCTCTCCACCCAATCCCCACCACACACCCATTTTGTGTTGCCCTTTCAAAGAAAAGGCGACACATGGGGACGTTTTATTTGTCCGTCAGTACATTGGTCCATCACGTAAACTTAAGTTGGATATAACATTGGCTTTCTTAATATTTCTTCAGCTAACTTTCAAATTATATTCCAAATCTTTAGGTGCAGGTCACATTCGACAAAGTTATATCCATTTCGTAGTTATTTTTTTTATTCTGACAAGGTACCAGAGGGCGACACAAGTGTTCAACTGAATACCCATCTACTTTTTTTAATTTAAAACATTATTTCATGCCTTTTGAATAAATTGAGAAGAAAATAATTGGGGTTCCCTAGCCCTTGACCACCACCCATCTCAATTGTTTTTCAAACATGGCATCTAAATGATAAATACATGGGCATTTATGTGTTTAAATATTGCTGAAAAGTGCATGACTTTTGGCATCTTAGTTTCTCCTGATTTATTTAGAGACTTCTTACAAATATTAGTTTTATGTGTCGCATTTGTTTTTTTTTAACTTGCACAGTTTAAATAAAAGAATGCTTAGAATATTTAATACAAGAATATATTCGTTTAAATTTTGCTAGCATTTGCCGCCTTCAACATTTAAGAGAAAAGGGGATGATGTGAAGGTCACTTACAGTTAATTGTCAGTTTTTATGTTGCCCTTTCAAAGAAATGGTGAAACATGGGGATCGCTTTGTCAGTTCATCTGTCACCAAAACCATACATAAATTTGCCATTTCTTAATATTTCAATTATATTGCATATTACAAAAGGGCTGTGATGATGCCAAAATCTTCAGGTCAAGGTCACATTTGTTTTTTTGCTGTAACTGCTTTTTTTTGGATATTTCTTCATCAAAATTATGAGGACAGGGTTGTGATGATGCCAAAACCTTTAGGTCACATTTGATGGAGTTATGCCTACTTTTGTACTTAATTTTTTTATTCTGACAGTACCCAAAGGCAACAAAAAAATCTGACAAAGTACCCAAAGGTGGCACAAGGGTTCAACTGAACACTTGTCTAGTTCTACTGTTGCAAGTTATTTTGTTTAAAATTTACTGAACTGCAAGTTTGTGTGTAGTCTTGAATGCAAACCTTGTGTTTTGTTTATTAAAAGAAGAGAATAACTTGTTAGTGTTTTATTGAATGAAGTCTCGTACATTTTATCTTTCTATACACTTTAACATCTTTGAGGAATATTTGCAGTTGTTGTTTATTGTTGTGTTTTTGTTGATTTTGTTTTTTCCAAATTTTGCATCAGATGTGATGAGAATTAAATATTTAAGCGATTTAAATGAGAACAACATAACAGAGAAAAGCTTAAAAAGGACAGTTTTTCGTGAAATCATGTGATAACTGACCTCATCAGAATGGCGTAGTTTCTGCTTCTAGATGTAATAAGGAGCAAAACAAAATAGCAAAAAGTGAAACATTTTTTTTTAGCTTGCTGACAGTTTGTGTCAAAGATACTAGATATTTCCTAGTAGGCTTCAGGAAAAATGGCAAAACAAGAATGTTAATATACAAAGAAAATTTGAATATACATGTCTACTAGTAACTGATATGTTATTGACAGTTTGGTTAATGTTGTATATTACAGATGAACTCCTTTGAGCAGCTGTGTATCAACTACACGAATGAGAAGCTACAGCAGCTGTTTAACCACACAATGTTCATCCTGGAACAAGAAGAGTATCAGAGAGAAGGCATCGAATGGAAGTTCATTGACTTTGGGCTCGATCTCCAGCCTACCATTGACCTTCTGGAAAAGGTTTGCTTACTACTGTTTTTTCCATGGATGGGTTACAATTTGTCTGGTTTTTTAGCTCACCTGAGCACGAAGTGCTCATGGCGAGCTTTTGTGATCGCCTGATGTCCGTCGTCCGTCCGTGCATCGTCAACTTTTTCTTCAAACGACTTCTTCTCCTGAACTCCTGGGCCAATCTTGCTGAAACTTGGCAGGAATGTTACTTGCATGAAGCTTTACCAAAATTGTTCAAATGGTTCCAGTCCATTGCCTATCTAGGTCACAGAGGATAAAAATAGATTTTGAACATGAAATTTTTAAAAATCTTCTTCTCTGAAACCGTAAGGCCTAGAACTTTGATATTTGGTGTGTAGCATCACCTAGTGGTCCTCTACCAAGATTGTTCAAATTATAGCCCTGGGGTCAAAATTGGCCCCACCCGGGTGGGGTCATGTGTTTTCCTTATAAATATATATCAAAAACTTAAAAAATCTTCTTCTCCAAAACCGCAATGGCTAGAAGTTAGATATTTGGCATGAAACATTGTCTAATGGACCTCTAACAAAGTTGTTCAAATTATGGCCCTGGGGTCAAAATTTGCCCCGCCCCAGAGGTCATGGGTTTTCCTTATATCAGTATATAGCAAAAACTTAAAAAATCTTCTTCTCTGAAACTGTAAGGCCTAGAACTTTGATATTTGGTGTGTAGCATCACCTAGTGGTCCTCTACTAAGATTGTTAAAATTATAGCCCTGGGTTCAAAATTTGCCCCGCCCCAGAGGTCATGGGTTTTCCTTATACCAATATATAGCAAAAACTTAAAAAATCTTCTTCTCCGTAACCGCAATGGCCAGAGGTTAGATATTTGGCATGAAACATTGCCTAATGGACCTCTAACAAAGTTGTTCAAATTATGGCCCTGGGGTCAAAATTTGCCCCACCCCAGAGGTCATGGGTTTTCCTTGTATCAGTATATAGCAAAAACTTAAAACATCTTCTTTTCCGAAACCGCAATGGCCAGAGGTTAGATATTTGGCATGAAACATTGTCTATTAGACCTCTAACAAAGCTGTTCAAATTATGGCCCTGGGGTCAAAATTTGCCCCGCCCCAGAGGTCATGGGTTTTCCTTATATCAATATATTGCAAAAACTTAAAAAATCTTCTTCGAAACCGCAATGGCCAGAGGTTAGATATTTGGCATGAAACATTGTTTAATGGACCTCTAACAAAGTTGTTCAAATTATGGCCCTGGGGTCAAAATTTGCCCCACCCCAGAGGTCATGGGTTTTCATAGCAAAAACTTAAAAAATCTTCTTCTCCGAAACCGCAATGGCCAGAGGTTAGATATTTGGCATGAAACATTGTCTAATAGACCTCTAACAAACTTGTTCAAATTATGGCCCTGGGGTCAAAATTTGCCCCGCCCCAGAGGTCATGGGTTTTCCTTAGATCAATATATAGCAAAAACTTAAAAAATCTTCTTCTCCAAAACCGCAATGGCTAGAGGTTAGATATTTGGCATGAAACATTGTCTAATGGACCTCTAACAAAGTTGTTCAAATTATGGCCCTTGGGTCAAAATTGGCCCCGCCACAGGGGTCGCCCATTTTACATAGAATTATATAGGAAAAATCTTGTAAAAGTCTTCTTCTCTAGAACCATAACACATAGAGCTTAGAATTTTTGCATGTAACATCACTTTGTGGACCTTTACCACATTTATACATATCATGATCCCAGGCTTGAATTGGCCCCACCCAGGGGCTTATCAATTTTTACATAGAGCTAAATAGTAAGAACTGAAGACATGTAGAATGTTTGCTAGTGTCAAACTACACCCCTTGTTCTCTGAAACTAATGCGACTAGACCTTAGATATTTCGTGTTGAGTATTGTAAAGAGACCCTTAACCAGCATTATTTAAATGTTGGCCCTGGGGTAAAGCTGAAAGTACTTTTGTACTCAGGTGAGCGATACAGGGCCATCATGGCCCTCTTGTTTAACCCTTTACTCCATATATATTGGTTTTACTGAGTTTGAGACCAGTGTAGATCATCTGTGCCATCTGATCTGGATCTAAATTGGTTGCTTATTGGCCATAAATAACATATTAAATCTAAAAAGCGAACAGTGTAGATCCCAATCAGACAGCACAAATGAACCATTTGATCTGGAACTATATCTTTTGCTCTTACCAAAATGTAATATCTGTGGAGTAAAGTGTTCAGCTAACAACGATTCCTGAGAAAACATAAAAATATTTAAAGAGTGATAAAATTCCTTTATATATCATGTTTCCTTGACAGTCATTACAAGCTAATTTGGTATATAGAATTTCTTTGATATATGAAAGGAGTCATGTTCACATGAAGTTTCTGCAAAAACTTGACAGCAGATTTATTGGAGATCAGTTATTTGATACATGTTTTCAAGTATTTTTTCTTTCCAGTTGTAGGAAAACTATTTTGCATCACCCTTTTTAAAAAAGGTATAATTTACTATGTTATTTCAGCCAATGGGTATTTTGGCATTGCTGGATGAAGAATGCTGGTTCCCTAAAGCTACTGACAAGACTTTCGTAGACAAACTGATTGCTCAACATTCCACACATCCCAAGTTTGAGAAGCCAGATTTCAGAGCTGAGGCTGACTTCTCTATGATCCACTATGCTGGCAAAGTAAGCTTGTTATGTTTATTATCTATGTCTCACTACCATAATTATAGTTGATTGCTCTTTCTGGTATAATGTCATAACATTTCTGAGGTTTTGCCTAAGAAAATTTTTTCTACAGCAATATGGTTGATGGAAAATGACACAATATTTCATTATTTTTGATAATCACTCTTTCCCATTTGTCAAAGCTATCAGTTAAAAAGCACATGTATGTACAACATATTGATTGCTGAACTTAAATAAGATGACAATGACAAAATTATGAACATAATTTTCAAGCTTGAACATTTATTAATAAAATATTTGCTTGGACTAAACATTTAATGAGTATATAACATAAGTAGGTTTGTTAAAGCCAACCTCATTTACAAGTCTAAATGAAATAGTCATTTAGCTGTAAATGTTTACAATTTGCAGACTAACAGAAATGGTGATGTGGTTAAAGCAAGCAAAGTTATTCCCAGAATTCATAGTTTTGACCATTACTAGTGGATTTTCATTCATCCTTAGATCTTGTACACACATATTATGTTTGTTGTAAATTTAAACACAATGAGTTATGACTTGTACAAGCAGTGCTTTTTACATTCATGGTGTTAAATAAACAGTCCAATAAACTTGGGAGTCTTAGTTCAAGCCTTGACATGTTACTTGTCAATTTTTCCAAGAAAAAATAATGTGCAGTGAGTATACAGAGTAATTCTCTATGAATAATCAGTTAGTTGATTTTTTCATTGTATAGGTGGATTACAGTGCTGACAAGTGGTTGATGAAGAACATGGACCCTCTGAACGAGAATGTAGTCTCCCTGCTTCAGGCCTCTTCTGATCCGTTTGTAGTCGCCATTTGGAAAGATGGTAAATAGTCATTAACCACTTATGGTTCATCTCTTTTTATTTACTCTTTATTTAGTATATGGTTTCACACTCTGTATAACTAGTTTATCGGATTAATTTAACTTAAATTATACCGAAGACACCTTTTCCTGTGACATAACCCAAATGATGCAGCATGATTTTGAGGAGCCAACTGATCTTGGTTTATATGTAAACTTTGCTTCGCTTGCAGCTGAGATAGTTGGTCTTGGAGCAGCCGATGGTGGAGACACCATGTTTGGGGCTCGTACCAGGAAGGGTATGTTCCGTACAGTGGCCCAACTGTACAAGGAGCAGCTTGCCAAACTGATGGCCACTCTCAGAAACACCAATCCAAACTTCGTCAGATGTATCATTCCTAACCACGAGAAAAAGGTAAGTTAAAATTGCCCTGAAGTAGTCTTTACTATATATTATCTTTAATTGTATATGCCTATCAAACATGGAATTCACTAAAGTTTTTTTTGCTTAGTTGTAAAAATGTTCATTAATATTAGTGAGAGAACACTTCAGAGGTATTGTAAAAGCTTCTCCAGAGGTTTAGTTTACCTTTGTAAGGTTATTGTTTTATAAAGTAAGACATTTAATTTCAAGTCGATTTTACATTTCAGGCTGGTAAAATTGACTCGCCCCTGGTATTGGAGCAGCTGAGATGCAACGGTGTGTTGGAGGGTATCCGTATCTGCCGACAGGGCTTCCCGAACCGAATTCTCTTCCAGGAATTCAGACAGAGATACGAAATCCTCGTACCCAATGCCATTCCTCGCGGTTTCATGGATGGCAAGAAAGCTGTAGAAAAAATGGTGAGGATATTGTATTTGAGTTAACTTGTCAGTGCATTCATTTTTCTAGATTAAAATCATTTCTAAATTTGTGAAGAAATAGATGTAATTTGAGATCTGAAATGTTCAGTTTGATAAAACTGAAGCTGTTAATAATTTAGATGTGAAAAAGTTTGTAAGGAAAGTTAAATCAAAGATTATTTAATTTTGTATCATTGAAGAAACTGTTGTCTTGAATTTGGTATAGACAATAAAAAGTTGCCTGATTAAATTTGAACATTTTTTTCATGTATTTCTCCTGACCAAATCATTGGTTATAAAATGTAAGGAGATTAATTACTTGAACATGGGAATTGCTTCAAAAATTATCTGTATGTTATAATTGCAGATCAATGCCTTGGAACTGGATCCCAATCTGTATCGTATTGGTCAGAGTAAGATATTCTTCCGAGCTGGAGTGCTTGCCCACTTGGAGGAGGAGAGAGATCTTAAGCTTACTGATATCATTGTCATGTTCCAAGCTCTCTGCAGGGGCATGCTTTCTAGAAGGTAAAGTTTTGTTCTGTCAATTCTTTTGAACCTCTATAAAGTGAATCAGTAAAGCAATAGTTAGGTTATTAGATCAGTATATGATGACCGTAATGATATTTCTTTTAGGTTTATTACAAATATTTTTATACCATTCATAAGCATTTTAACCACCCCAAGTGTGGATTGATGGTAAAATTGATCATTTAATAATATTTGTAAGTATTCCAGTGGGTAGCAGCACAAATGTTTTCCATAGAACAATTATTCGATATCTGTGTTTTCAATATGTTTATAGGGCATTCTACCGCCGCACCCAGCAACAGAGTGCGATCCGTGTGATCCAGAGGAACTGTGCTGCTTATCTTAAGCTCAGGAACTGGTCTTGGTGGAGGCTGTTCACGAAGGTAACTACTAATAGGTCTTACAATCTACTGTATATTTCATTAACATTAAAGCTTATTTTACAACAGTAATGTTTTTTGTTCTAAAAAGTTAAATATACAAACCAGAAGTGGCTATACCCTGAAATACATCTTCCTTAGTCAGTAAAATGTGATTAATTTCAAAAGTAGAACTGAAGAAACAATTAACAAAACAAACAACAACTATTATAAAACAGTTAATGAGAAAGAGAATTAATATAGCTGAACCAACTTTTGTTAAACTGTTGTAACATTGTCTTGTATTATAGGTGAAGCCCCTGCTACAAGTGACAGGTCAGGAAGAGAAGCTGCACTCAGTAGAGAATGAAATGTTGAAGATGAAGGAAGGCTACGAACGTCAAAAGGCTGAAACAGAGGAAATGGAACGCAAGTATGCACAGATTATCGAGGAAAAATCTATCCTTGCGGAACAGTTACAGGCTGAGACGGAGCTGTGTGCAGAGGCTGAGGAGGTAAGATAGAGCTACATGTATGTAGTAGAGAATGTTGTACTATTAAGTCACTGTATGATTTATTGATGGGTTAAATTATTGTAAATCACCTAGAAAAGTTCAAAATTGAATTCAGATAATTTTATTTGCTTTCAAAACTTTCCTAGTCACATTCTTTTAGCATTTTTGTTTAGACTTAGTGTAAAAAAACACACCTGAATTGGCATGCATTACACCTGCTACTGTTGATAAACTTTTTTTGTAATTTTTATTCCCAGTAAAGCATAAAAATATAGAAGTACAGAAAACATGCTAAAGAATAATTCCAAAATTAGACTTTATTTGTTACTTGTTTAGTCAAGGATGAGACTTGCCCAGAAGAAGGAAGAGTTGGAGGATATTCTACATGACATGGAGTTGCGCATGGAGGAAGAAGAGGAGAAAGTAGCAGCCATGTTAGAAGAAAGGAAGAAGTACAATCAGACCATACAAGATCTAGAAGAACAGTAAGTTACTTTGTTAGTAGCAGTAACTTTTCAGACAGCATCACCATGACTGGAAAAGTTTTTTTTTACACTTGGGAGTTTACAGTTGTAGACTGGTCCTTGATTTCAGTTTATTGCACAATGGGACCCAGTTTTGGTTACTGAAAATCACATACAAATATAATTCTCTTAGCCTCACCGAAAAAAATCAACATCAAGAACATAGCTCTAAATATTTTTGAAATGATTGATGTTAATAAGATATAATATGCAGTGATGAATGCAGGCAATAATGTAGTGATGTTCACTTCTGGAATTTTTCTTTCTAGGTTGGAAGAGGAAGAATCTGCAAGACAGAAGTTACAGTTGGAAAAAGTTTCAGTAGATGCTAAAATCAAGAAACTAGAAGAAGATGTTGCAATTCAGGATGATACCAATCAGAAACTTTCAAAAGAAAAACGCAGTTTGGAAGAGCGCCTAGCAGAAGTGAGCTCCTCTCTGGTAGAGGAGGAAGAAAAGTGTAAACAACTTGGAAAACTTAAAACTAAATACGAGTCCATTATTGCTGACTTGGAAGAAAGACTACGCAAAGAACAACAGGTGAAAATTACTTGTACATCTTACATTGACAAATTGCGGGAAGAGCTTAATTCAAAACATTGAAGTGATTTTGCATTATTTCTTTATTAAGTTGGTTTCTGTAGAAGTATTCATGTTTTGCAGCATTATAAGATTTCTGATTATTATTTTACACACAGTTTAAACCTATATTTTTAAAATTGTGTAACTTTTGTGTAAATTTAGGCGAGACAAGAACTGGAGAAGATAAAGCGTCGCTTAGAATCCGAGATAGCGGACTTGAAGGATCAGTTAAACGAGAAGCGACAGCAGGTGGAGGAACTACAGTCACAACTGGCTCGCAGGGAGGAAGAGATCCAGGGGGCTCTACAGAGGTAAATCCTGTAAATGCTTTACAGAACTATCATCATTATATATTTTTTGTTGTTAGAAGGGTGTCAAAATGGTCTCATTAATGTTTATAAATCTTACAGATGAGTAGACATTTATGATCTCAAAAAAGAAAGATAAAACATTCAATGGAATAGCCACCTAAATATTTAACACATTGATTCTTAGTTTCAACAAGATCACTATGCATTTGTTCATCATAAAAAATGCTTATGTCTTTTTCTACTATTATAGAGTTGATGAGGAAGGAGTGGCCAAGTTCACATTTCAGAAACAGTTGCGAGAGATGCAGAATCAGATGCAGGAACTTGCTGAGGATCTTGACACGGAGAGAGAGCAGAGGCAGAAAGCTGAAAAACAAAAGAAAGATCTCAACGAGGTAAAGTATTTCTAGTCAAAACACAACGTGTTGCACTGTTTTGATCTAGACATAATTTGTATTCTGGCTGTAACGAATTTAGGACAGTTTGCAGTATTTTGAAGGGAAGTGTGTATTTCCACTTCACTGTACATGTATATAAAAACTAAACAGTGGTTAGATTTTAGCTCATTATGTTAAATTTTAAAGTATTTAAGATTTGTTCATTGTTGTTGTCTACATTTTTCCCCACTGCAAAATAACTTGCATAAAGCAATATGAACATGCATATCATGAATATTGGTCAAAAGATGAACTTTCTTGTTCAGGAACTGGAAGCATTGAAGACAGAGTTGGAAGACTCATTAGATACAACAGCAGCTGTACAAGACCTGAGAGCTAAACGTGAAGATGAGCTCAAGGAACTGAAGGCGACCATTGATAAGAACCAGAAGGTCTATGAGGCCCAGGTTGCTGACATGCGCAACAAACATCAGGCACAAATGGAACAGTTCAATGAAGAGCTGGAAAATGTCAGAAAGGTAGGTGCTCATGACATTCCTAAACTGATAGTAATAATGTATGCTGTTAAGTGCTGATGTTTGTATTATGTATAATGATACTTAATTGGATGGGGAAGTCATTGTTTCTGTCTTAGATGATTTAAGAGGGTCATATAGGTGACCTATAGGTGAATAGGACCTTCGTCAACTTTGGTCATATGTGTTCATAAATGAAAGATGTTTTTAGACCTTTTTTGGTGCATAATTTTATCCAAAATTAGGATAAAACCAAATATTTTAATTGGTAGAGATGCACTTATTAAAATATCAAATAAGATATAACTACTGTTACTGTATTACTTGTAATTTTTTGTAGTCAAGAGCCCAGTTAGAGAAGACAAAGGGAACTGTCGAGGCAGAAAATCAAGATCTCGCCAATGACCTGAAACAAGTTCAAATGGCTAAACAAGAGTCTGAGAGGAAGCGCAAGCAGGCCGAGACCCAGTTGTCTGAAATGACCATCAAACTTGCCGAACTTGAGAGAGTCAAGGGTGACCAAGGTGAAAAAGTATCAAAGTTCCAGCAGGAACTTGAGTCCTTGACAGCCCAGCTGGAAAGCTCTGACACGAAGAACATTCAGCTTGCACAGAAACTTTCTTCTTTGGAGGCTCAGCTTGCTGATGCTCAGGTATACTCGGCTGTTTACACGTTGATGATCTCAGTATGAAAAAAGAAAAAAGCAAACATCTGGCTAAATGTGTATTTTGTCAAACCAAAATCATTCTAGCTGGCAATAATACACCATATAGTGCATGTAAAGTAACCTTCAGTTATTTTTTACTCTTGATAGAAAAAGCTTTAATATGTTTTGACAGGGCTTATTCTGTACATTATTAACTGTGTAGGAATTGGTTCAAGAAGAGACACGTGGCAAGTTGGCAGCTCAGGCAAAGTTACGCCAGGAGACAGAAGAGAAGGAGATGTTGCGCGAGAAGATCGAAGAGGACGAGGACAGTAAACGCCAGCTTGAGAAACAAGTACAGGATCTTCAACAGAAGGTAGGACTGTTCAACTGTCAAATTTACATGTGACTGTCATTAACATTGGATAGTAACAAATAATTGAAAGAAATTATATTATTGTATTTTCCTTGTCTGCTTATACCTATAATATAGTTTATATATTTAAGTTTTGACTGTAACTGGATTAAAATTGAAAATTTAATGGCTGTAATGTATAACAATTAATTAAAATTACAAAAAGGGAAGTTTAAATAAGCAGATATTTCAATTTCATATGTATATTTACAATTTATAGATTGTGGAGGTAAAGAAGAAGGCTGAGGAAGATGCCAAGAACAACGAGGCTTTGGATGAATACAAGAAGAAAGCTCAGCGTGAAATGGAGACATTGCAGGCCCAACTTGAAGAGATGGCTGCCAATGCTGACCGTCTAGATAAATCACGTAGGAAACTGCAGGCTGAAGTGGATGATGCCAACATGGAACTAGAGAAACAGAAATCTAGTGTGATGAATGCTGAGAAGAAACAGCGCAAGTTTGATGCCCTTCTTGCTGAAGAGAAGGCTAATACAGCAGGGTAAGCTTGAAACAAATCACTGTGCAGTTTAAGTCTATAGATATTGAATTTAAAGAAAGTCTTCTGCTATTCTGTTTTAGTAATCTACTGGAAACTGTAAGGAAAATCATTTGCTTTTTTGTCCTGAGCACTTTCTGAACTTGCTTGTGACCTGACCATAATGGAGTTTCTGTATGCAAGTCTAAAAATTTAATAATATATTATCTATAACCTATTGTTTCTGCATATATGCAAATTGTGTACTTTGGAAGAGATGCACATATTAACACGATTTTTTATGCCCCAAAAAGTGGGAAGCATGTAGAGTTGCACTTGTCTGTCTGTAGATCCGTCTGTACATATATACATCTCCAAATCTTGTGGCATCAATTCTTCATAAAGTATTAGGCAGATTTCTTTCAAACTTTTACAGATTTTCCTGTGATCATTTTTACCAGAGTTATGACCCTTTTTTAATTTCAGTAATTAAATGTTGTTGCATTAATTCCTCACAACTGTCTGGCAGATTTCTTTTAAACTTGCTGGATGTGTAAATGATCATAAAGAAAAGATTTTTAGCAGAGTTATGGCCCTTTGTTAATTTCACTTTTGTGGCATCAACTCCACATTTTCTATTTGGCTGATTTCTTTCAAACTTGCACAGATGATAAGAGATAATATATAGATCCTTGTAAATGACATTGTCTTGCAACCATTTTCACCAGAGTTATGGCCCTTCCTTCATATTAGTCATAAAATTTTGTGGCACTTGCTCCTCATTTACAAGTCATTATCACCAAATGTTGTTAATACCTGATAAACAATTTTGTTATAAATGTTGTTGCAGCAGTGAGGACATCAGTGTTATCAGGACACAGTCTAGTTCACAAAATGTTTGCCCTGAGGAATGCAACACATAAGTTCATTTTAAACATGCTAATAAAATTTGCATTTTGATCCAGGCTTCTACTGGAGAAAGAGAATGCAGAGCGTGAAAGTCGTGAGAAGGAGACGAAGATTCTGAACCTACAGCGGGAACTGGATGAAATTAGAGACAGATTTGAGCAACTTGAGAGACAGAAGGCTGCACAACAGAGAGAGCTTGAAGATCTCTACTCTACCAAGGATGATGTTGGCAAAAATGTAAGTCAGTATAGGCTGTAAATGTGTATTTTTCTGGCACAGAACAGGTCTTTCCATACAGCGTTGTTGTGCTTGAATGCTTTGCATCTTATAATTGTTGATTCATGGTGGAATAGATAGATCTAATTTCCTGATAAGGATCGCCTCCTTTAGATACAAGCTGATCTCCATTAGAATTTGTTGCTACTGTTCACAAGCTATGTCCAAAATGGCTGTTCCAAATCGTCAAAATTTACCCAGCCATATGTTGAGCAAAAGATTGAATTATTTATTTCACTATCCACAAGATTTAATTTCCTAAATCATGATTCTTACAGCCTTACTTGCTGTAGCTAAAGTAATTTGAGAAAAATATACTTTAATATATAATGTTGTTTCTGACTTCTGTTAAATGTTTTCACATGGAGCATTTAATATCCCTTCATGTTTTCTGTTGGACTCTGTTATCAATATAAACCAGGAAGAGAACAGCTTACATATTTTCTTACACATTGTAGATCCATGAGTTGGAGAAATTGAAGCGTAACTTGTCAGAGCAGGTTGAGGCTCAACGTCTTCAGATCGAGGAGTTGGAGGACGAGGTTCAGGCTGCTGAAGATGCCAAGCTTCGTATGGAGGTCAACATGCAGGCAATGAAGGCTCAGTTTGAAAGGGACCTTGCTGGAAGGGACGATGCTGGGGAGGAATCTAAGAAATCTCTCATTAGACAAGTATGTGATGCCCTAACATTCTTTGTTATGTAAATATGTTCTGTAAATATATCATATATGATCAGCATAGGAAAAGTTTTATCTTAGTGTTTTGTACACATAGAATCTTTTTTCAGACACTAGATAATGTCTTTTTAAAGATTAGAAATAATTTAATGGATGATGTGATTGATTGCACTGTTTTGCAGTTGTTTTGAAATCGTACATTGTTTCAAGTAAAGCATTTGTATTATTCAGCGGTTCAGGAAATGTACTCAGTGCTTTTGGTATTTATTTTAAAGCTTCGTGAGATGGAAGCTGAATTGGAAGATGAACGCAAACAGAAAGGTATCGCTGTCAACTCGCGTAAGAAGTTGGAAAGTGACATCAAAGATATGGAACAACAAGTAGAGGGAGCTAACAGAGTCAAGGAAGATGCTATAAAACAGTACAAGAAGATTCAAGCACAGATGAAAGATTTTGCTCGGGAGCTTGACGAGGCACGTTTATCGCGTGATGAGATGCAGGCAACCTTTAAGGAGAATGAAAAGAGGCTGAAGAGCTTGGAGACGGACAATCTGAAACTACAGGAAGACCTAGCTGCTGCAGAACGTGCTAGACGTAATGCAGAGGCTGAGAGAGATGAATTACAAGATGAAATAAGCAACAGTACTTCTGGAAAGTATGTCATACTCACTACTTACTTTCCTGGTATCTGTAGTTTTAAGTCCCTGAATCTTAAATATTTTGTTGATGATTATCCTAAAATGAAACCCACAAGTACTTTAATTAACTTCACAATGAACCATAATAATTTCAAATGGGTTTAATCTGTAAACATAAAATGCTGCATAAAACAAAAATCATTACATATCATGTGACTTGTTCCACTAAAACCCAAAATACATATTTTATAATCAAGACTTAAATTTATAAAGAAAACAGATGCAATTTTATATTACTTATGTTTTATCATTCACAATAGAAAATAATACACATATATTATTAAAAAAAAAGATGACCAATGGTTAAAACAAAATGGAGAGTACAGAATTTGAACTAAAGACCCACAAAACTAAAGGTGAATATCTTACTTATGTGCCATAGCGGCAGATGAAAAAAAAAGAGTGGTTTCTTGATTTCATACTGGCATACAAGACAATGAATTTTTATTTCATATACTATCAAGATAGCTTTATATTTGCTTAATTGTAAATAATATTCTGATATTCAACTTAGTTCACTTTTAACCTCAGGTATCTCTGCCTATGTTTTCAGATCAGCACTGTTGGATGAGAAGCGTAGGTTGGAGGCTCGTATCAGTCAGCTAGAGGATGAGCTTGAGGATGAACAAGGGGCCAATGCTGATCTTCTTGACAAAGCCCGTAAAGCTACTATGCAGGTAACTCCATCATCTATAATCAGTTTGCTTTAGTTGACAAAAGGAAATACACACCTTAAGCAGGACAACTTTGTTCAAATATCAATTCTTTCATAAAGCATCTTAAAGAGTTTGGTGCCCAACATCCCCCAACCTTTGGGCAAAGAAACGTGTATTACGTGTCTATAAAGATCATTGATTGATGTGGAAAAAGTCCAAATATTCACCTTAGTGCATAATGGTATAAGTACCATTAAAATACGAAGGAGATATGCTGTTAATTGCACTAAGGTGACAAATTGATCTTGTAACTTTACCAAAGAAGGGAATTACAAAGCCATCTTGATTTTGTATGACTTGTTTCAAAATCCAAGGCCAAAGATTTTGCTAAAAAGGTTTCTTAAATACTACTTGTGAAATAAAATGCTTTTTATGCATCTGTTATGTAAAAAAAAATTGTTAATTTATTTTAAGTGATAGTTATATTAAATGTGACTGCAACACCGGAATCAGTGGTCAGTCTTTTTTATTTGTTATTCATATTATAATCAATTTCGACTTGAGTATGTTGAAATTGCATAAATGGAAACAATGTCTGCAGTACAGACTGATTGCTCTTTTAGTTTGAGCAGAGCCAGACAGACCTTCAGTCTGAACGATCAGTCACTCAGAAGCTGGAGGGCCAGAGAATGCAGCTGGAGCGACATAACAAGGAACTCAAGGAGAAACTGTCCGAGCTCGAGGGACAGATCCGAACCAGAACTAAGGCAACCATCGCAGCTCTAGAGGGCAAGGTTGCTAACCTTGAGGAACAACTTGACCTGGAAACAAAGTATGTCGCTTCTACTTCACTCAAAATTAATTCAGTATCCACACTTGTTTAGACCAGACTTGATAATTCTGTGGATTAGACTATATACTAAATTAAAATATGTTCTGCCAACAAGTATCAAGAAGTACACTGCTTTGTTATATTTCCAGTATGTTATTTACCAAGAGTTCTTTAAAGTGTGGTATTTAAATAAACATAGTTTGCACCATCACTACTGTGTGGTTA